>CAJQZP010001507.1:2635000-3190000 GCA_907164705.1 Parnassius apollo | reverse complement strand
GAGTGGTTCACGACAGTAGTCAAATGGCGGATCCGAACCTACGACCTTTTGAGTCCACGAACCGCGCCCTACCATTAGGCTATTGTCGCTTCCTACGTGTAATAAAAATGTAAATTTCATGTACAGTTTATATTTTTGTAACATCATTTTTGGAAATGATTAAAACTACTTTTACGGATTTTATCGCGTTTATTTTTTCTTACTTTTTATTTTTATTTTTAATTCCCGACGTTTCGGGCGCTTTCCAGCACCCATGGTCATGTCATAGATCGGACCATAAACAATAATTAAAAAAGCTGAAGGTACTCCGGGTTTAACAATGACATCGGGACGTCAGTCATCTCAGTCCCCCGTGACCATAGGTGCAGGAAAGCGCCCGAAACGTCGGGAATTAAAAATAAAAATAAAAATAAAAAGTAAGAAAAAATAAACGCGATAAAATCCGTAAAAGTAGTTTTAATCATGTGCAATGTTCGCGTAAATATAAGAAATCATTATCATTTTTGGAATTTTCTGTCTCTGTCTATTTGTTTATGAACGTATTATGTCTATAGTAATAATATTTTTCAAAGGAATCGTGAATAGTTTCAATCATACTCGGCTCAAATTATTTGTTTCTCAAAAGAACCTAGCATACAGATCTTAGTACCGTTTATGACGTTTATATACGTCCCACTGCTGGGCACAATCATATTTGGGAGAGAATTTTAAGGGAAAGGAGACTTCAAAATATTTAATTACTCAAACACGCAGGTTTCCTCAGGATGTTTTCCTTCAGCGCCGAGCGAATGGTAAATCAGCACTTAAAATTCAATTGGCAATTTCACTCTGTCTGTGTCTCCGTCGAATCGCAGTACATGTAGGGGTAACTTTTCCTAAGGGGGCCTACAATTACGTGAGGTTTTTAAAAGGGCGAGCCGTATCTCACTCAATCTCACATGGGGAAGGCTCTCGGCAAATATCACGGCTGAATCCTACACAATAACATTTATAGCGGTTATGTGAACTCCACAAATTATATAATCATAATAAAGCAAATTATGTTTTCTTTTTAAATAAACCCAGCGCAATTAAGAGCCCTCTTACATTTCGGCGTTACGCAAATTAAGGTATTTTTATGCCCCAATCGGGCGACGGCCTACGCGAAAGATACTTTATTTCATATCTATTCTCTCGCTCGCCCTGTGATACCGTGAGTATAGCGACTAAACGATCTTGTTCTTCCATTATACAAGTTTTCTTAGGACGGAGTTCAGTGGATGGAAAATTTTTGGTGTGTCATTTTTATGTTACCTAATTAATTTATTATAATCCATTTGATATATTTTCTATTATTTATGAACCTTAGTGTTGAAATAAGTACACATAAATATTTTAATTGTTTCACAGTAATCGATTGTTAACCTATGTCAGTTAATAATCATTTATATCTACTAACGGTAGCATAGTGGTATAAATAAATAAATAGTACGGTTCCAACTTGTTTAAAAAAAAATAACCAACTGTAACTAATATTTTTTTAATCGTTAGTTACAGTCAATTACCATATTTTTTATTATAAAAATATTTGCCGCAGCGGCGTTGACCGAGCTTATCTCGAGTCCATAATTTCAGGCAGTACATACTTTTTATAAAACGCTTGTAACTTGTATTCATAATCCAAAATTTGTCGTCTTTGTAGATTTTTAGTACTTTTACTGCATAATCTCAGCCAGTCCATATGGCAAGCATGCAGACATTTTATTCTTCGTTATTATTTCTCCAGAGATAGGATAATATTTCGTTTTTACGTTTAGTGACACATTGATACTTGTATTTATTTTTCCCCATTCCGACTGGTAAGAAAGCTCAGCTACAGTCAAAATAATCATAATGAATTAACTATATAGTATAATAATAATATGTGAACTTTGTACTAGTTGAAATATACTGTACGAAAGTAAATACTTCCAAAGATCAAAAACTGCGATCGTAGTTGAGTTCTATTTCGTAACACAGACCAAAATAGCAGCGCCTATAACGGCATTCGACGCACACCTACGATGATTGCGCCCTCCTTTCTGCCAAGGAGGGTCGCGTTCGTATACGGCTTAGAGATCTCTAGTCAGATCGTTAAGCCAATTCCTAAAAGGTTGGGTTTAGTGGGTAAAAGTCACCACATAACCACGCAGCCGGCTGCGTGGTATGCTATGAGCATTCCCAACCTCCCTCCCCCGCTTTCCGGAGGGTTGCCCATATTTGCTTCGGGCGCAAAAAAAATCTACGATGACATCCAAACGAGACGGAGCTCGCGAAATTAACTGATACAGGCCCAAACTCGACAAGCGCTCGCGCGATAGTGAATTCAAATGGCCAGCGCAGTGAAATAAATGGTACTTTTAATTAATTAATTAAAAATAATAATAACGATTTAAAAAGTAAAAATCATTTATAGTTTAAGCTTCTTTTTAGTTTTATGTTGTGTTTTTTAGTTGTATGTGTTTATGTTTAAGTTGATGATTATTTTGGTATACATTTTATGTCAGAATGATGTAGAACTTCGGAGATATTGGGGCTTGTATCGAAGCTTTTTCAGTAGATAATTGAATTATGTCATTTTTTCCTTACGTGAAAGGCATATAACGAAAATGTATTTTATCATTATTAAAGTGTAGGATGTTTGTGAGCTAAAAATATTTTTTTGATGGTCGATATTCTATAGAATCTACAAATTAAAGCACCGAAATCTTGTTTCTCAGAATTTTGGCCTAAACTTGCATGGAGAATGATTATTACTAAATAAATAAAGAAGTTATCTAAAATTTGCCTTAAGCTTATTGTAGTAAAGAAAACGTTATTTACTTTTACCAAGTAATTGTTATTTCAAACAATGAACGGAAAACATGTAATTTCAACGAGGAAGTCTTGTAATTTCGCGTTTTTTTGTAATACTCCTGTTAAGTTCAGGTTAATGTTTTACACTAAAAATACCCATTTTTAAAAATCCCACGTCTGATTTCGGAAGAGGTCGAGCCATATCTCATGACTTTTCACCAGTGGGAGGGGTAAGGTGGGAAAATCGCCAAAATCGTCTCACGTAATTAATGGACGCCCCCTTTTTGCCACAGCCAGATTTAAAATCGCAGTACAAAAGTCTCGAATCTTAACGTCTCTACACTTAGCCTATTTGGATATTTTTTGTCTAACTCTAATGTAACCGATATACTTATATCGTCTTAAATTGAAAGACATTGAAAGAAAGAAAAACGCTTCCTTAAAAAAAAAGAAATTGAAAGCTATTAATTAGTGTAGATGAAACTTGTATACACCATTATACGTCCTAAACAAAAATACAGTCAAAACAGTGGACTTTAAAAGGGGAAACCTCCAAAAAAAAGCTGAATCTGTTTTTTCGACTGGGAAAGTGATGGCGACTGTTTTATTTATTATCTTCAAAAAGGAAAAACCATTACAAGAGCATGGCAACCATTGCACATCATTACTTGACAAAAACGGTTTCACACCTCAGCGTTTGCCATCCGCCTTACTCACCAGTTCTAGCACCAAGTGACTTCTTTTTGTCGCTCATCTAAAACTTGCGCTCGGGGGACAGAGATTTTCGTCTAATGAGGAGGCAATCACCTTCGTGAACAATTATTTTGCAGAGAAAAACGCTTGTTGGGGGAGGAGGAGACTTCGTGGAAAAAAAATTAAAAAAAATGACGTGACTAGACCACTCATGTATTGCATCCATCTTATCGTTAATTAATTTATTTTATTTACTAAAACTTTATTATACACCTTATATTAAGGGATATAAAAGGCGGACTTAATGCCTTGTGGCATATTCTACCAGTTTCACATACATTCAACGAATCCAGACGGGCTGCAGCAATCTATTTCTCGCCCCTCCGGTAGACAAAAAGAGACTGATTGCGAGCCTCGTTATTGTCGTAAATACTACTTTGTATAATACAGATTAAAAAAGTAGGTAATGCTTTTACTAATACGGTAAATAATAATTTACAACACAAACATTTACACCATAAATTTTTATGTATTCTTTTTCAAACAATTTTCCAAACATGGCTGCCCTGTCATGAGACGAAATATCTCACACGTTATATGGCGGAACAGTTATTTCGTTAGGATAATGAAAGGGTTAATGTTTCCTTCTGTAACATTAATTGCATCTTAATTTGTATCTTAATATTATTGTATTTACTTAATATTAAATAAATTAGTAGTGAATAAACCAAACCACGATTTGCCGACGATATAGTCCTTATGGCAGAATCGCTGGAGGACTTAAGCACTATACTCAATGATTTCAATAGTGTCTCCCAACGGATAGGTCTTAAGATGAACATGGACAAAACAAAGATCATGTTTAATGTCCATGTCACACCTATGCCGGTAGTTGTTGGGAGCACTATGCTCGAAGTTGTTGACGAGTACGTTTACCTGGGACAAATAGTCCAACTAGGTAAGTCCAACTTCGACCGAGAGGTTAATCGACGGATTCAACTCGGCTGGGCAGCGTTCGGGAAATTACGACACATCTTCTCGTCAGGTATACCTCAATCTCTGAAAACTAAAGTGTACAACCAGTGCGTGTTGCCAGTGATGACTTACGGATCAGAGACGTGGTCCTTCACTGCTGGCCGTAACCCGCTGGCGCTCAAGGTCGCTCAGCGAGCTATGGACAGGGCTATGCTCGGAGTTTCTCTGCGTGATATACTCAGAAATGAGGATATCCGCAGTAAAACCAGAGTGACCGACATATAGCTCGAAGAACCGATAACCGATGGGGAAGAAAGGTTCTCGAGTGGCAGCCTCGTACCGGTAGGCGTAGTGTAGTGCGACCCCCCACTAGATGGAGTGACGACCTGGTAAGATATGCAGGAAGTCGATGGATGCAGGTGGCTCAGGACCGTGCTTTGTGGCATTACTTGGGGGAGGCCTATGTTCAGCAGCGGACTTGTGAAGGGCTGTGATGATGATGATGATGATGAAACCAAACCACGGATAATCCTAAAAGTAGAAATACGAAAAAAAAAGAAGTAAAAAATGTGAAAAATATTGAAGACTAGACCACTGAAGCGCCGACAAACTTTTAATTAAAACGTTACTTCTCACTTACAACAACAATTACGTATTTCTTTTAGTTGTTGAAGGTTTCAAAAATAAAAGATTTATCATAAAGAATCACAATGAAGTAAGTAAAGCGGTTAGTAACAATATATATACTTTATTAAATTAATAATAATGGTTGGTACTTTCAATTAATATAAGAGTTAATGCCAACACATGGCATCACTTAACAACGTTTAAATATTATATACATACATACATGCATATACTTAAATGCACACCAACTATTATACATATAACCCTCCTTTTGGGCTCTGTCGCAGTGCAAATTTATGAGTGCATTGGCAACTCTGAGGACATATTGCTGCATTACTAGGTATTTAATTGTCTTCCAATTGTGTTCCATTGTCTGTAGTCTGTTTATTTACGAAACAAAGCAACCTCGTACTACGTGTAGCATTGTAGTTCACTTTTATATTCATTTCGCTTGAAAGTACAATTTCTTGCTATCAGTCTTTATCTTTATAGTTATATTAAACTTAATTAAACTTTGGTGTCAAGTTAGCACGATTTTTGTGAAATATGTGATCACGGGGTTCGATACCCGCCGGTACAAATGAAATTGTTAATTGCAATATTAAGTGCTTATTTACCACGTGCTCGGTGGCGAAGGAAAACATGGTGAGGAAACCTGCATGTCAGAGAAATAAGAAAAAAATATTTCGAAGACATGTGAAGTTCGCCAACACACATTGGGGCAGCGTGGCGGACAATTCCTTGCCCTAAAACCCTCTCAGAAATGAGCGGAGGCCTGTGCCCAGCAGTGGGACGTATATAGGCTGTAATTACTTTTTACTTTACTTTTGCACGGGTGATTTCTGGATCTCGACAACCGCGCCATCTACCTTACCGGGTCTAATTATGCATTTAAACCATCCAGGGACTCACACACAAAAATGGGACGACACACACAAAAATTCATCCAAATCAGTCAAGCCATTTTTGAGTTTTAACGAGTTTGAACGGACAGCAATTGATTTTTATGTTTAGTGGTATATATAACAATGAAATGACAATCTCTTCAACGTTAACCTTTTCAAAAAGTAGAAGGTTCTCAATACTTCTCTATGTTTTTTTTTTGCATATAATATGTTATGCGGTATCTTCGCAGACTGTGAAATGATTGTAATTATCATTATTTGTTACAGATTTTCTACGATGCTGAATAATATAATGAAAATGAACTAAATAAAGAGATGGCGGTCCGAGTACTGATGTGTATCGTGGCTCTAGTAATGGACAGTGTATCTGTTAAATTTATAAAAAATGAAACAATTGAAAAATTGGTAACAACGGTATTTGAAAAGCAATATGATATTAATGGAAGTCATTCGTTGGGTCAGGTTACTTTTGACCTAGATATAAATAAATCAAATATAACAAAATTAGAGATAACAGCGGATTCAAATGACAACGATGAATTCAATACCACAAAACAAAATAAATGTGACAATATTGTTAATACAATTACTGAAGAACCTATTTTTGAAACGAATAGCTTAAATTCAATTTACCTTAATAATATATACTCTAGTGTTACGACAAATTTGATTGAAGATAATGTATCTATAGAGAACATCGATTCTAATGGAGTAAGCTTATTTGACATAGTGCGAAATGACTGTGGAGGTGCCAAGATGTGTTCTGACTTCAGTGAAAATTGGAATAGCAAGAATACCATAACAATTGGATTTCTAAGCGCCTACGGATACAGTCAGGTTAGTATTCGAAACATCCTTTGTTTATAAAATGTAAATTTATACTATTTTAAAATGGTTAATTATTGTTGAAAGGAATCTGCCACTTAAAACGTGGTCATCATAGATCGCTACTAGGCGGAAGAACTCCTTTTCCATCTAAAAGAAGTGCCTGATTTAAAAAATTTAAAACGATTTAAAAAAATCTTATCAATTGTTGCTATATCTGTACTCGAGACGTACATGCGTAAATCCAAGTTTTGGCTGGAACTTGTCCTTAGACGGATTGTCGCTTGAATAATAGTTTGAAGTAGATTTTGATTTGTAAAAGTGATGCGATTTTGTGAATTAAGTGTCCGCGCGTGTGAACTATTAGAGAAAATGACGAAACAGGTGCTTTGATGTCGATATAAACCTCAAGTTATTTTGATCGCTTGGGCGCCTTATAACTTGAGTGGCTGTCGTCATCAACTGTCCGCTAGGTTAAGCTGTCGTCAAAATCTCCCAAGGGCTTCGCAATATGACGCATTAGCATATTGTGAAAAAAAAAAGAATATAAAATGAAGATTCCGAAAGAAATAATAGGCTCAGAAGGGCTAGAACCCAGAGCCGTAAAGCCAGTTAATAAAAAAATGCGTAAATCCAACAGTGAAACTTTAAATTAAGGTACGGATCTCTGGAGCTCCGCTCTCGCTCTTGCACCGGTCGAGCGTGTAGAAACGTGACTGGCCGCATTTCGCACGTAATTTTGTTAAATGTTAGTACACTTTTTCTGTCCAGGAATTGTTTTGGCTAAGTATTACCATCTTACTAATTTCTACCGCCAAATAGCATTACTACTTACGTATGTGGTAGTCCTATGTTCAGCAATGGATTTTCTATAGGCTGTTGATGTGACAAAAAAAAAAAAACACATTTTTAGTTTATCAGCTTGGATTTTAATACCGGCCCTTTACTTAGCTTATATTTGTTCTGGAGTATTAGTGTACTGACTGGTTATTTCATTTAAAATATGAGTCAGTATAAAAGTAATGCGTTCTATCTTACCTCCTTAGAAAAAGTACATCTACTTAAAAAAAAACTCAAGTGATATTCATATTCGGAATTCGGAGCCTTTTAAAAAAGATAATCGATATTATTTATTAAATTACATCCTAAGGTAGGAACTTGAAGATTTGCCTGTGTTAATACTTTTAATTATAAATATAAGGGACACTAAATTATGAAGGTTTCGAGAATACATACGAGTCACTTCAGAAAAGACTCAGATGCGATTTTATTAAGTTACACTTTTATATCCACTATCAGAATCGTAAAACATTTGGGTAATCTTCCATTTTGTAGAACAATTCTTGCACATAATTTGCCGTTATACCGCATCTGTTCAACCAGTAACAACTTGTTTTGAAATAGATGTTTTCGTGAGTTCTGTAGCCTCCAAGAAAAATAAATCTAATAAATCAATATGCCTAGCAGGCATTTTGGCAACCGCATTAATTTATTTTTTACTGGATGATGCTACTACCCACTTTCTAGTTGTTTCCAATGTCTTTTGTATACACAAAATTCTGATGTAATATTTGTTTACAGAAACAATTACATGATTTTTGTGAGGCACGGGGGCATACTTAGCTTACACAAAATTTTATATTTGTATTCGGTTTGACCGCGTCCTAAGAAGCCTAAATGTACCTACTTATCCCATAAGCTACCATGTGGTTAGACTACTATTGTATAATATATGTATATTTAACGTGAGACTCATTATCCTCATCATTACATATGATAAATCTGTAGAAAAGTCGTGTCTGTAATTCTAATATTTTCTTTAAAACAAGTCCATATACAACTAAATAAATTATACTGAAGTGAATTTAGTGGTTTTTATAAAAAAAATCCGTCCGTTTGCATTCACGATTCACGCAAAAACTACTGAAATAATTTCCATAAAATTTTGTATGTAGGTAGAATTAATCATCCAAAGAAACTTATAGGCAATAAAATTTTATTTATTACGGAACCTCAGAAATAGATAGGTATTTTTCTTACTTTAGATATAATTTTTTTATCATATTTGATTTCGTTAGTCATGAGCGGCATAACGTTGCTCTTTAAACACATACTATATTTATAAATAAATTTCAACATTAGTTTTAACTGTTGAATAGTAATTTGATACTACGCCGACGAGCTACGATGTGTTTTCTTAAAAATACTACCATCTTTTGTAAAAGCAAAAAGTAAATATAAATATATATTTCGCCTTCAGTTACTAATAAATAAATAATATAAATAACAAAAATTTATATGTTTAGGTAATTATATAAATAAAATGGTTTAAAAATACTAATGTTCATTATTTTAGTTTTTCGTTATTTCATTTATAATCAAAGACATTTAAGTAGTATTGGTCCTTAAAAATAGCCGAAATAGTAAAAGATTCCAAAAAATATTCGTTCGAGGAAGAAAATTTCTATTTAATCGCACGGTAGTGGATCGCCAGGAATCTAAATGGCAATTTAGCACAGGTAAAGTTTGGTGGCTGGAATTAATCCGAACAATTCCTCAGAGCACTCCCCGTGGTAAAATAAGATAGAAAAAGCAAAGGGATGCATCATCTCTACGCAGTGCCAGTGAATCGAGCCAATCAAAAGGAACTCGGTCGTTGACGGTTCGATTCGCTCTGCGCTCTATGCGGTCAAGTGGAAGGAGCTCACACTGGGGAGCCCCGGCCCAGAGATGAGAACAGTATCATGTGAGGCTGTGTGAGGAGGTATTCCGCCATGGAATACTGTTGCGCTCTTCTGAAAACGCTTAGCTTTTTATAAGCCAATTTAGCTTTCTCTTCCAAGTGATCACGACACTGCAGGTCAATCGATATGTCAACGCCGAAGATTTCGATACTGTCTGCAGCAACAAGGGAAGTGTTGCGAAATTGAGGCGATACGACAAAGGGGTTCTTTTAAGCGGTAAATTCGGAAACTTGTGAATGATTTGTATAACGATTTATCGTGTACGACTTTTAAGTTCAGTACTTTTAAAGGAATGAATTTCAAAAACATGGGGGCGGTCTCTTCTTGGAATTGACGTTAATTTTGCGCCTTCGACGCCGACAGACCAATCACATAATATTATTATAGCGTTTAATGGATCGAGTGACGTCATCCAAGATGCCAACAATCTTTTTAATTCTTTTTTTTAAATTTAGGGACTTAGGTTATTTTAAACATGTCAGTCCCATTGTACCTAATAACTAAATAACAAACAACAATTTCTTAAATTATTAAAAAAGTTAAAAATTAACTAAGTTATATAAAATGAGCAGCATCAGATAATGGTTCAGACAAAATGCTTTGATATTCCCCTAGGTTACAAATTTTAATATCAGTTTTGGCAATTAATAGTTTCCTTTCATGATGAATTTTGGAACATTCCGCGAGCAAGTGTTTTACATCTTCTATTGTTTTGCATATATCGCAATTTGGAGATTGTTTCATTTTCATCATGAAAGCAAACTTGTTACACGGAATGTGTCCGGAACGAAGTCGCATTGCTAATACAATATATTTTCTATTCAACAGACATTGATTAAACCAAGGCACTTTCAGAGGCTAACTCTGGATTGTTTTGTACCAAATTCCTTTTTCTTGCGATCTTTTATCAAAATATTCTTTCCAAATTGTATAACATTTCCCTTTATATTTAATTAAAATTTCTGAATAATCAGGATAAATATTATATTCTCTTCCTTGGGTGATTGCCAATTTCGCCAGCTTATCAGCCTCCTCATTGCCCTGTAAACCGATGTGAGACGGTACCCACTGCAATACTAACTCACGGTTTTTACATTGAAGTTTCAATATTTCATTTAATATCGAATATGCTGTCGATACACCTCTGAGACCAGAGACGCATCGAGCAATATGTTCAAGAGCACTCTTGCTATCAGTTAGAATGACTGTTTTTTGAAAATTTGTATTACCAGCATGTAATAGGGCATCATTTATAGCAATTAATTCAGCTGACATTATCGTAAAATTATTACGAATTTTAATTTTACTTTTATTACCCAGCAATGAGTCAAAATAAGCGGCACCTACACCATATTTGTCTTTGGATCCATCACAGAAAATTTTGTGCCATCCGAAATAATTAACATTTAATTCATTTATTACATTTGACTTTAAAGTATTTATCTCCTGACATCTTTTAGCACCCTTGATACAATTTAAGTCCTGTTTAATTACGTTTTTAACATTGATATTTGATACCCAAATATTTAAAGAGAACATATCTAGTTGATCCGAAAAATACACATTATTATTATTAACTTGTTCTAATGTAATTGCTAGAAATGGTTTCTTTTTATTTTACCAGTACCTGTCTTGACAGAATAAGCTGAGTTCTGTTAATAGTTTAATAGTAGTATTATTAGTCCTAGATTTACCTTTCAGACAATATTTATATGCTAAAAATTTTCTTCTAATATATAGATGCGTTATATTTAATTCACTTTCCATAACGTGTATTGGTGTACTTTTGATAAAATCTCCTATAATACAAAGTGCTTTATTTTGGATTTTATCTAATTTACAAATGTTTCTATTAGTACTCATATCATATAAAAAACAGCCGAAATCAATTCTGCTTCTTATAAGTGATAAGTATAACCTACATAAATGCTGCGGATGGATTCCCCAATCATGCCCTGTTAATACTTTTAATATATTTACAAATTTTAATATCTTTTGGCTAATTTCATTAATATGTTTAGACCATCTTAATGATCGGTCCAACCAAATACCTAAATATCGCATGTTTGTCTCAACTATTCTGTTTCCATATAGTTCTAATTTAATTTCCTCACGTCTAAAACCTCTACTAAAAATCATAAGCTTATTCTTGGCGATAGAAATATCTAAGCCAATTTTATTAAGTGAAGTAATTATAAAGTTTAAAGCATTTTGAATGTTATACTCACAGTCCTTAAGAATTTTTGATAGATTACAAAATCATCTGCATATTGAGCGATAGATACATTTTGTATTTGTCTACATATATCATGTGTAATAATGTTAAATAACAAGGGAGATAGAGGATCACCCTGCGCCAAACCCTTACTGGCCCATCTTTTCAATTCCCCTTTATGTGAATCCCTTTCTATAACAAGATATCTTTCGGTTAAAAAAGACCAAATATATTTACAAAATTTTGAACCAACCCGAAGTCTGTCAAGAACATTAGCCAATTTATCGCCTAGCCTTTATTGCCTAACTTAGGTATAGGAATAATTTTAATATTTCGCCATTGCATAGGTATGTATCCCGTTGATAAGATTATGTTAAATAAATATAATAAATACTGTTTGGTAACATCAGGTAAATTGTAAATCATAGAATAAGAAATGTCATCGAATCCGGGGGATGTATCTTTCTTCTTTAAGCAATTTTCAAACTCCTGAATAGTGAATTTAACTTCCAATTGTTCATTTACTGATGAAAATTCAGGCATTCTAGGTAGTACCGAAACCGGAGCAAGATTATTTAATAGATCTTTCAGCTTTTCTTCAGTAGGATAACATTTGTTATACTTAAGTCCCTTTACCCAACGCATTTTATTCCAGAAAACAGATGTATTTGTAGTTTCATAAAAACTATTGCAGATTTTTTTTCCAATTATTAAATTTAGCTTCTCTAATCATTTTTCGGCTTTCTGCCACTTTTTCTTGTAACTTAGTAAGGTTTAAAGGTGTTGGATTTATTTAAAAAAATTTTTAAGGCTAGCCTGCGTTGCGCAACTATTTTTGATAAAGATGGGTTCCAATACACTTTTGGTTTAAAATGTTTTTCTGGGTCAATACTGATTTTAGTTATAGGAATATGTTCATTTGCTGCTTTATTAATCTCTTTTTCAAAGTGGTTATACATACTTTGTACATCATCACCTGTCCATACGGGGTTTTGAAATGGAGCTTCAAGATCTCTTTTATAAGAGGACCAATCAGCTGATGAGAATTTTCTTTTTCGAATATAACGTAGGACGTCTTTGAATTTAATGTAAGATTTAATAATCAAATGATCACTACCAAGATTTTCGTTAGTTATATGCCAATTAAAGTATATAGCAATATCGGAAGACACAAATGTTATATCAGGTGAAGATAATGAATTCTTATATTTACGCGAACACTACACATTGAAATAATACTAGTTTTTACGGAATTTATCGCGTTTATTTAACTTTTTAAATACCCGACGTTTCGAACGCTTTACAGCACTCATGGTCACGGGCAGGACTGAGATGTTCAACGTCCATATGTCATAGTTAACCGCGGTTACCATAGATTAAAATTTAACTTTTGTTCCGATCTATGCAGTATGAACTTATGGTATCTTGAAGTCTTGCAGTTGTATGCTTGGGTTGGGATTTAATTTTATTTATTATAGGATCCCAAGCAGATCTTGGGAGAAAGAAGCTTGGGATCCTATAATAAATAAAATTAAATCCCAACCCAAGCATACAACTGCAAGACTTCAAGATACCATAAGTTCATACTGCATAGATCGGAACAAAAGTTAAATTTTAATCTATGGTAACCGCGGTTAACTATGACATATGGACGTTGAACATCTCAGTCCTGCCCGTGACCATGAGTGCTGTAAAGCGTTCGAAACGTCGGGTATTTAAAAAGTTAAATAAAAGCGATAAATTCCGTAAAAACTAGTATTATTTCATGTGAAGATTTTTGAATACAACCATTTACAAGTTTAATTCTGGTAGCTTCTCCGTTATTTGTTGATATGAAACCGAAATCCAAGGATCTGTCTAATAATTGTGCCCCTCTGGTGTCAATTTTATTAGACCAGTTGGTGTGGAACGCATTAAAATCTCCTCCAATGACACATTTGCGTGGGCAAAGGGCGAATATGTTATTCCAGTCAGTTGAAGATGTTCTAACAGAAGATGGGTAGCAAATAGATAAAACATTTTCAAGATACTTACAATTGAAGATTTTGACATAAACTACTTCTAAACCAGTATTGCTTGTACTTATTGAATATTGATGCGCCTTAATTAAATTATGTGTCATTATAGCCACACCACCATATGAGTCGTATCTATCTTTCCTAAAGATGTTATATTCACTTATTCCTAGAGGCGAGCTCTCAGCCAACCATGTTTCACTCACGATTGCTATATGTATTTTTTCTTGTATCAACAGGGATTCAAAATTAACTATTTTGGGCTTAATACTTTGTGCATTCCACTGGAGTATAGACAGCGTAAAATCCTTTGATGTGTTATCCATTAACTACATTTAAAAGTTTATTTAATATTTCTTTTTCCATTATAAGATTCATAAAGATTATTTTCAACTCTCTAGTTACTAACTTAACAATATCGATAATTTTCTACTTTGCTTTCAGAGAACAGAATTTCTTTTACCCTTTTAATAATTACCCATATCTTAGATATATTTTGTTTCTCCTCTTGTTTTTCTGTGCATGCGTCAGTTTCCATTCTTGTCACTTCTTCATTATTTAATGTAGCTGACTCGGTTGCAACAACGGACTTTTTTTGCTTTGAATGTTTAACGTTATAATTAGGAACTTTTTAAATATTAGTTTATTTTTAATGTTTTTGTAAGTTGCTTGTTCTTTACTGGTATCCTCTTCTCCACTTTCACTATCTGATAAGTTTTGATTTATATAGTTATTTATTAGAAGTATATCTCTATATGATTTCGTATAATCAGCACTTGGTACTTTATCAGCCTTTTGAACTTTATTCATAGATGTTGGGCTATCCATAGTTTGTTTTGTCTGTTTTAAGTAAATATCCAGTGCTTTTCTGTAGCTAAAATGTTGTTGACTCATGATGTTACGAATACTCTTTTCCTTAATAAAAATAGGGCATGTTTTATCAAGTGCCGTATGTGGACCTTTACAGTTTACACATTTGTATTCAATAGTTTCGCAATTTGTATGTCTGTCTCCACACTTAGAACATAAAATCTTTTTATTCGGGAAAAATTTTATGTAATGACCAAAACTCCAGCATCCAGAACATTGCGTGACTGGAAAGTGATAGATTTCGACCTTGAATCTGCATCCATCTCCATACACATATGAAGGCGGTTGTTCACTTTTGAATATCAAACGAAATGTTTCGCTGTCTGTCCACTTATCATTTATATCTAAGCGTTTGAGTCTTTTCACAGACGAAATTTCACATGATGAGGACAAATTTTCTAAAATTTCTTGTTCTTCAATTCCTATATCAATTCCTTTTACAACTCCAAAAGATAAGTGTGTCTCATTCATAATAAGACAATGATAACCCAAATCTAAAATCTTTTTACAGTTTATTAGCCGATAAGCATCTTCTAACTTCTGGAATTGAACCAAAACCTTATACGGGCTTTTATACCGAATTTTCATAATGTTAATAATATTTTCTGACTTAAGTAGTTTGGCCAAACCTATTTGTTTAGGAAGGCATTGTAAAGATGTAATACAAACTTCATAATATTCTTCTAAGCGTTGCATTTCTAACGGCGTTGACAATGAGTTGATTATTGTCAGCACTTTTTGTTAAATCACTTCTAATACGACATTTTGGTTTTTCTCCTTGTAACTGTTGTAAAACTCTCTTCACTGTTATCTTCTCCACTGTTCTCCGATTTTTTCTTTTTTCTGCTGACCTAATTTTATGTCGGGTTACCAACTTATTTTTTTCTAGAAATTTGGAATTTTCACACTCATGTTCACAATCGATTACACCTTTACAATCACTTTGGTCACTATTCCCAAAGTTACCATTATCTTCCTAATTACCCTCTTCCATGGTACAGAAATTAGTTTAAAAGAAGAATAACGATTCACACGAATAAAACGCTGAAAAATTAAATTTTTTGGAAAAAATTTATCAAACACTTGTGACAGCTAATCACCATGATGCCAACAATGTGACTGCTGTTTGAATAGATTCTTAATAATCGGAAATTAAATATTTTATTTCATGACACTAAAAGGGCATAAAAAGCTGATATGATTTTTTTGTTTGGGTGGGAGTCATAATAAATAGATTTATACAATAAAACAATTTTCATTTTTTTTTTCATTCAATTCATTCTATGTTATTATATCGTAAGCATTTCAAACTTAGTAACCTTCAACAACATTATCGATACTTTGATGTCGAAATGGTAACATTGTTGAAACAGGTTTTTACGGTCTATTTATTAGCTTTACCTATTAGGGAATAGCTAAAATTTTTTCCTAATAAATATTGAGCGTGGTTATGCTATCTTTAGCTAGAGAGCGTCACACACGCGCGAGCTCAAAGCTTTTGTATGAAAATATGCAAATGTTGCCAATGTCCGCTCAATAGTATATATATATATATATATATATATATATATATATATATATATATATATATATATATATATATATATATATATATATATATATATAGTAAATTAGGTCGTACGCGGAAGAACACTCATAAAACGTACAGTGGTGGACGGCCAAGCATCCAGATGTTAGCTCCCGGTATCGGGAGGTTTGCCGCGTAGTGCTTTCATGAAATTTGGCGGCTGAGATTAATCTGGAGATTTCCTCAGAGCACTTCCCGTGATAGATGCGATAAAATACGCAAAGAGATGCAACATCTCTTCGCAGCGCCAGTCAATAAACCGAATCGGAAAGCACTCGGTCGTCGACGATTTGAGCCGCTCTGTGCTGGATGCGGTCAAGTGGAAGGGGCTGGCACTAGGGAGTCCCAGCCCAGAGATGGGAACGGTATTACATGTGCGGCCGAACCTGCGCCTTGTAAAGTTGCAGGCAGTGTGCCGGCATGAAATACTACCCCTCTCTGTTGAGCACACCAAGCTTTTTAGAGGCCTTTCTCTTCCAAGTGACCACGAAATTGTACGTCACTCGTATGTTGACGAGGATTCCGATATTGGCTGAGGAAACAAGGAGAGTGCCTCGAAACCGAGGAGATACGACAAAGGGGTTCTTTTTAGCGGTTAACGCGCAAACTTGTGTCTTCTGAGGGTTAAACTGGACTAGATTTAGTCGCCCCCAATCCGAGACCCTGTTTAGCAAAGAATCGACTTCAGACACAAGTCACCAGTGCTGTTATCTCCACAGCAATGAATGTTACAGGCTTGCAACATATCATCGATATGCAGAAGAAACGGTGTTGGTGATAGCTCGCAACCTTGTGGAACACCGGCATTAATAGGCTTGTAATTGGAGCTTGCACCATCTATAACGACCTTGATGCTCCGATCTGCAAGAAAGCTGGTGATCCAATTGCACAATTTCTCGGAAGCCCATAGGAAGGGAGCTTCGAAAGAAGCGCTTTCTGCCAAACCCTATCGAAGGCCTTCGTTATGTCCAAACTAACGGTCAATTATTCCTCTTGGACTCTACTGCCGCCGCCTATCTATGAGTCAGATAGACCAGAAGATTACCAGCTGACCGATCACGACGAAAACCGTATAGGCGATAACTAATCACCTGGCGATTCTCAAGGTACCTCATGAGCTGGCAGTTTATGATGGATTCAATTGTATTGGTTAACAAGGAGGTGATGTCGATGGGCCTGCAGCTGGACGGGGCCGAGCGGTCGCCTTTATAGGGATCGGGTGGAGAGTATGCCTAGAGAGTAGGAGTACCGAAAAATACACGTTAAGACCGGTGCCAACTCTGGAAAACACGTCCTCAGCAGCAATTGGGGGGATACCTCGACTTGTGGATGTCCAGGGAGGGGAGTGCTTTGCAAACCGAGCGCTGTGTAAACCGCACTTCCGGCATGGAGCACTCATACCGCGGGATTGTCGGCGGCGTACTCCCCCTATCATCGAGAGTCGAGTGGACGCAAAGAAAGAGCCTAGCAGATCGGCTTTCTCCTTTGCGGAATGGGCCAGTGAGTCGTCCTTCCTGTGCAGAGATGGAAGAGATGGCTGACAGAAATTCCCTCGGACAGCCTTGGTGCGAGACCAGAATGCACGGGTTCCAGAAGGAAGGTGAACTAGTTTCTCGCCAATTCTGCTTACGTGCTCTGACTTTACCTTGGCAATGACTTTTTTGAAGGACCTGGAGGCAGAATTATACTTCCTTTTTAGAGCGCTGGTGTTTACATCTCGGGACGTTAATGCGTCAGCCCCGGCTTGGTAGCACTCCTGCTTATAGCATGATGCTATTTTACAGCAGCGACCAATTCATGGCTGAGATTTGCCTCCAATGGGCACCACAGAGGAAGGAATAAGAAGTTCCATACCCTGAAGAACCACATCAGCGACAGAATCTGCAACAACGTTGGGTCGTCCGGCGAAAAGCAAAGTTTCAAAGTTTTAATCTAATAATAGCACTACTTACTGCTAAATAAACTAATAATAAGTAACTGATAAAATTAAATAGAATGGTACAGGATACTTATTCCAGTAGCATCATAATTGCTAGGCTTAAAATATCCAGAGCAAAGGCCATTATCGGATTCATTTACCGTAATTGCCACGTTTAGCAAAATTACTAACTAGACTGATATACTAGATACTGTGTACACAAAACTGTGATAAGAGAAGCTCTTTACTAAATTATATTGGGTGTCTATCGGAATTGTAGTAACTTCCCCCACTTAATTTGGTATCAAGTTATCGGATGGTAGTATTTCAAAATTATGTGCACTGTGAGATTTTTATCTCCATTTTAATGGAACAGTTTGCAGCATCGTCGGAAGACTAATTACAAGGTCCTTTAAGTGGTCCGCAATCGTGCAACAGTTTTTTTTCGGTTATTATGAATTTTATTTCATTAAATAAGAAGATCGAAGAACCGACAATTGGTGAGAAAGAAAGATTCTAGAGAAGCATTCTCATACAGGTAGGCGAAATGTAGAGCACCCTCCCCTCCACTAGATGGATTGACGACCTGGTAAGACATGCAGGAAGTTGATGGATGCAGGTGGCTCAGGACCGCGCTTTGTGGCATTCCTTGGGGGAGGCCTATGTTCAGTTTCCTATATGACTTGTAAATGGCTATAGTGATGATGAGGATGATGCTGAAATACTTAGCCTTGTAGCTCGCCACAAATTTCTCAACGGAGGACCCTCCTGTGCCAAGTAGTGAGATTAATGTAGGTTGGATCTTATTTAAATTAGTTGTCACCCCTGAGGACTAAGACGGAATGCCTCGTTTCCAGTAAAAAAGGTCTCTGGTTCTCTACACTCACCATACGAAACACAGCAGTATTATGCTGATATTTTACGCTAGTATTCTGTGAGAGCGTGGTCCTTCCCCGGTCGAGCCGTCCCATTCGTGCTACAACCATAATATAGCTGCAGCATGGCTCTATCACGAACAAAGAACAACTCTGACAGTTCTGTAGTAGTAGTAGTAAGGGTATATAAAAGTACACACACAAGAGTAATAATAATCCTATATAATCAAATTTATTAATACAATAAAGGGAGTCTTGTATCATTATTCGTTTGTTCAACTCCTCTCCTAACATTCGCCCTACATGGCGACCCTGCCGAAGTAATTCGCGACGCGAATATGACACCCTCCGCCGTATTTGGCGTGGAACATTTTTTCTGTGTGCAACTGATGAACTAAATTAAGCTATGGCATTCTGTATATGCGACTGTGTACATGTGTGTAACAAAAAGTTAACGAAAAATAACATCCAAGATGGGCGGTAAACAGACTAAAGAAGAGACCGTAATTGTGCAAAACGCAGTGGGAAGCAATAAGGCAGGAGTTGAACAATTGCAATTTCACCTGACTACGAGTAATATTTTACTGTCTATCATTGTGCTGGTACTTCTACTGGGGTCCCTATATTGCTTGTAATGGAAATATAGGCAATGTCATATAAAGTGGATTAACACAGAGATAAACAGAAATAGCCTAAGAACGTCTATTTTTCGGCAACCACAACCTCCCACAAATGTGGAAGAGGCAAGTCAACCAAGGGCGTATTATAAAGTATGACCGGCGCTGATCGAAGTTTAAAAGTGGCGTTTACGTGCATATAAAATGAGTAATAACTGCGTGCCTATTAATAGTGCAAAAAAAGGGTATTGTGTTTATAAATCAACTACATTAATCTGGGACTCTAGTCTATATTACTGAAGTTTGTATATTAAATTAAATCATGTATTCTTTTTACTGTCTTTAATCGTCATTTAACCGTATTATTATTATTATATTAAATATTTCGTAAAATTATTTATAGTATACTCTATTCTACAGTTCATTAATGTAACCATCATTTACAACTCAGCCGCCGATGACGCAAATATGACTTGATCATCGGCATACAAAAGGCATTTGACGGTTAACTCGCCCATTCTTAACCTTTCAAAGTTTGCAAACACCTATCCATAAATAGGTTGAACAGCCAAGGGGAAGCTACACAGCCCTGTCTGACACCTTTTTGGATGCCAAACTAGTCCGAGTAGACCCCATTGATCCTGACACAAGCACTAGAGTCCCTATAAAGAGACCTTAATGCCTGTATCAAACCAGCGCTCAACCCATATGAGTTCAGTGTTTGCCATAACACATTCCTGTCCACTCTGTCATAAGTTATATTAGATAACTGCTAAGGTAATATAACTGCTTTACACCAGTCATCCGGTACTCGTTTTAATTCCCAACATGAATTAAACTAGGTGTACAGCAGGCCTGCCACCACTCCCTCTCCAGTCCTTAGCATCTCGAGTGATACTCTATCATATCCAGCTGCCTTACCTGCTTTCATGCTTTTCATTGCTTTCCTTATTTCATCTACACTTATCTCCATACCCCTTTCCACTTCTTTCGGAATTTCTAGTTCATTTAATTAAAGACGACTCTTCACTCATAAACACGCTTTCAAAGTATTCCTTCCATCTGTTTAAATTCGAAACTTCATCATTCAGAAAAAAGAAAGGGGAATGAAAGTGAACGCAAGTAAGACGAAAGTGATGGTTTTTGAAAGAGAAGAAAGCAAAACGGTATGTGAAATAAGAATAGAAGGAGAGTTAATTGAGCAAGTGGATGAGTTTGTGTATTTGGGATGTGTATTTAGCAGGGATGGTAGATATGATAGGGATATAGGACGACGAGTAAATGCAGGGAATAGTGTGAATGGGGCACTACACTATATTATAAAGAACCAGAATGTGTCAAAAAAGGCACGTATGGTAATTCATAATGCTGTGTTAGTCCCTACTTTAATGTATGGTAGTGAAAGCTGGGTGTGGCAGAAGAAACACGAAAGTAGAATAAATGCTGTAGAAATGCGGCCTTTAAGGAGTATGCTAGGGTTGAATCTGAATGACAGGGTGAGAAATTGCATGATAAGAGATAAATGTGGTATGCAAGATGATGTTGTGACCAGGATTAAGAAAGGAATACTTCAGTGGTTTGGTCATGTAGAAAGAATGAATGAGGAAAGAGTGACAAAGCACATTTATATGGCAGATGTGAACGGCAGAGTCGTGAAAGGACGCCCTAGAAAAAAGTTTATCGACCAAATTGGCGATATTTTGAAAATGGGCCACGTTAGAAGTACCCTTAACCGACGAGCATGTATGCGTAGATATATGGATGTAAAGGAGGCGAAAGAGGTATGTCAGGATCGTGCCAAATGGAAGTCCGTAGTCTCTGCCTACCCCTCTGGGTGACAGGCGTGAGTGTTTATGTTATGTTTATTATGTCTATTCTACGTTTTGGTGGTAAGTTATGAATATTTCTTTAGAACAGTTAAATGAGAAATTAAAAGAAGTGAGAACATATTTAATTAAAATTGGACCGAGTAGACGTGAAGGAAAAGTTTTAGATACTAAACTTAAAGAGGCCATTGAAATATTAAGTTAATAAATTTTAATAGTAAAGTAAAGGAAGGTAAGATTAAATCTACTGATATTCCATCTTATCAAACCTATTGTAAGAATTTTGAATCATTATATCAGGATATTATAAAATTGTGTAAGCCCGAGTGTGTACAATCTGAAAATCCGAGCAATATGGATACTTTCGATTTGAAAACGGCTTTGACTTTATTACCTGTTATGTCAGATGACGAAACAAGTGTGAAACAATTAGTAGACAATATTCAGTATTATAATTCTTTGTTAACAAAACAGGAATGCAAAAAGAATTTAATTAAATTCATATTAAAAAGTAGATTATCTCAATCTGCTAAATTATGTCTTCAAGACTATTACTCTAATGTTGAAGACTTGGTTAGTGACATACAGAAAGAGCAGTAATTCAAAATAAATTGCAAAAATTACGCCAAAATGATATGTCAATTGCTGATTATGGAAAACAAATAACAGAGTTATTTGTGGACCTTACGATATCGCAAGCCAACGGTAATACCGAATATTACAATATTTTGAAAACTGTTAATAAAGAACAAGCGATCAAGTAATTTTCCGATGGCTTACGAAATCACCGAATCAGCACAATAATTTCTGCTAGAAATTACAGCTCTCTGAAAGATGCCATTCAAGCAGCTCAAGATGAAGAGACTTCATCATCATCGGCCGCAGGAGAGGTGATGGATATGTGCAGTAAGAAATGTTATTATCCTAGGAATTTTCATCATAATTCTAGGTACGCGGCAACGGGCGTAATCGGTAAATGTTTTCACAGCGAGGACACTACCATGGAAACTCGCAGCGATCGAGTTCATGGAACCACTCGAACTCATGTGGCCAAGGACAGCGAGGATGATATAATCGAGGTACGTTTCGTAATTATCGCGGAAATCAAGGGATAAAAAGAAATATAGTCAATATAATTAATGAAAACCAGGAATCAACTTCAAATGAACCCCGACTAGATAAGTTTTTTCGAGAATAAACAAAATCATTTAATTTTGGCTAGTAGTAATAGCAATTGTTTTATTCATTTACCATCATCATGCAATAAAAGTTATTCTTTCTTAGTCGACACGGGCACACCTTTATCCGCCGTAACGTATAAACATGCTATCGAATTAAGTGTTTCATTACATAAAGAGAATGTAATTATAAACGGTCTAGGTGGCGAGGTGCAAACAATCGGAAATGTTTTTGTTCCATTAATGATTCATGGATCTGTTATTAATCACAAGTTCTTTGTTTTTAATTCGTTAACAATGTCGTCGCATGGAATTCTAGGTAGAGACTTTTTGAACAGATTTGGAGCATGTTTAGATTTCGAGAAAAATATTTTATCTTTGACGTTAGGGTCAGGCCACACTTTTTTCTTGCCTTTCACTAATAATTATAATATTAACGTATTGGAAATTTTCCCAAGAAGTGAATCCATACATTATATTCAAACTGATTTTCAAACCGATTGCATTCTTTGTTCACAAGAATTACAAGATGGCGTTTATTTGGTTAGGTCGATAGCGACACCAATTAGGGGAAAAATACCAATAAAAATATTAAATGTTACCGAAAAAGCAGTAACATTGTCAGGAATAAATCCTGCAATTCATGATCATAACGATTATAATATTTGTAATTTTGAAAAAAATGAGAATAATTCAGACCGAGTAAAACGATTATTTTCTTCATTAAAATTAAATGATTTAAATGACTTAGAAATTCAAAGTATTCAAAATATTTGTGCAAAATATGCAGATGTTTTTTATTTAGAGGGCGATAAATTGACAACAACAGATATTTACACTGACAATATTTTTTTGAAACCAAACGTTAGTCCAGTGTTTTCAAAACCCTATAGGTTACCAATTAGTCAGAAAAAGGAAATTAATCGTCAAATTAGCGACATGCTTAAAGAAGGGGTTATAGAACCTAGTAAAAGTGGGCTAGCCCAATATTATTGGTGCATAAAAAATTAGATGAATCGGGTAATAACAAATGGCGATTGGTAGTGGATTACCGCAAATTAAATAACTGTATAGAGGACGATAAATACCCCCTCCCTGATATTACAAAAATCTTAGAATCTTTGTCTGGAAGTGTATATTTTACACATTTAGATTTATATCAAGGGTATTATAATATTAATTTAGATAAAAGTTGTCGAAAATTTACTGCTTTCAATTCTGATCAATACCAGATGACGAGAATACCCATGGCATTAAAAACAAGTCGCAGTTCTTTCTCGCGAATGATGAATTTAGCAAACTAAATAGAGAAGAAAAATGCTTAATTTATTTAGATGACGTCATTGTTTTTGGTAGACAACTAGACCACCACAATAAAAAACTTGCAGGATGTTTTTGAAAGACTTCGTTCAGTAAATTTAAAATTAAATCCTTCAAAATGTACATTTCTTAAAAAAACAGATTTTATGTTTGGGACATTGTATATCTAACGAAGGGATTTTACCTAATCCTGAAAAAATAAATACAGTAAAAAAACTATCCTTGTCCGCAGAATGCCGACGAAGTTAAAAGATGTGTGGCGTTCACATATTATTATAGAAAGTTTATACCCAAGTTTGCTGAAATTGCGCAACCATTAAACCAACTTGTTCTTCGTTTTCGTTTGGACTGAACAATGTCAAAAGTCTTTTGAAACACTCAAAAAAAGTATTAAGTCCCCCCCAGTTTTAGATTACCCTGATTTTTCAAAAGAAAATTATTTCATTTTACAAACCAATGCATCTAATAAAGCAATTGGAGCAGTTCTGTTGAATAAAAATGGAAGACCAATAGCATTTACTAGCAGATCTCTGAATAAGGCTGAATCAAACTATCCAGTTATAGAAAAAGAGTTGTTAGCGATAGTATGGGCCGTCAAACATTTCAGACCGTATCTGTATGAGCAATATTTTAAAATCAGGACTGACCATAAACCTCTAGTATACCTATTTGGCATGAAAGATCCATCGAGCAGGCTTATGAAGTTTCGTTTGGTATTAGAGGAGTATAATTTTGACGTAGAATATGTAAAGGGTTCAGATAATGCAGCTGCAGATGCGTTATCTAGAATCTGTTTGAGTTCAAAATAGTTAAAAGAATCAAATGAAAACATCGTTAATGTCATGACACGAGCAAAATCGCGAAAAATAAATAAACCAGGATCCTCCTCATTGAACATGATACCCACAGACTGGAGGCCTGATCAACCGAAAGTCGTAAGTAATCATGTCAAACCAGCAGAATCAGTGGAGTTGCGTATGGTTAATAAAGATGATTTGAAAACATTGAGAAAATTAAGAGTTATTAGTAAAGAAAATAATACATTTTGTTATGTTGAAAAGGAAAAGATAATTTATATTAAATATCTAAGTTCCGACTCACGAATGACGCGACGCGAGTTTGTGAATTTATTAAAAAAACTAGTTGAAGAAGTCAAATCTATGAATGATAGGACCGGTCCACGTGCACATATAATAAATAATATAAAAACGATATATAATAAGGATGACAGAAAGGTGATATTAAATGACTTCCATCTCCTACCTAGCAGTGGCCATGCAGGTATGAGAAGGATGGTCAACAATATAAAAAAGTATTATTATTGGCCTGGGTTAGATAAGGATGTAAAGAACTTTGTTAGGCATTGTGACAAATGTCAGCATCAGAAATTTTCGTTACCCGTAAGAGAGCCATTAGAAATAACAACGACAGCTAACACAGCGTTTGAAAAGATATATTTAGACCTAGTCCTAGTAGGTCCATTTGAAGTTGATAATAATAATCACTCTTATGCTTTAACGCTACAATGCGAACTCACTAAGTATGTCGAAGCATATCCCTTAATTTCTAAAAAAAACAACGAAGTAGCAAGGAGTTTTGTTACTAACTTTATTATTAGGTATGGAGTACCGAAAGTAATAACTACTGACAGAGGGAAAGAGTTCACCGCATCATTATTCCAAGAGGTATGTAAATTGCTTCAAATAAAACAATTAAATTCGACTGCTTACCACCACCAATCACTAAGTGCGTTGGAAGTGTCACATATAAATTTAAATGCTTTTCTTCGCATTCAAATTGATAATCACCCTGAAACATGGAGCGACTGGTTACCATTTTGGTTGTTTGCCTATAATACGACAGTTCATACAGAGAGGAAATTCAGTCCTTATGAACTTGTCTTTGGTAAAAAATGTTCACTTCCTAGTAATTTGACAGTAGATTTAGAGCCACTTTATAACTACGATCATTATCCATGTGAGCTTAAATACAGGTTACAATTGTCACAAAGAGAGGCAAGAAATAATTTGATAAAGTCTAAAGAAAAGAGAAAAATTATATTTGATAAATATACCAAACCTATAAAATACAATGTAAATGATTTAGTACTCTTAAAAAATGAGTCAGGTAATAAACTAAGTCATCTATACTCTGGTCCTTATAAAGTTGTTAGAGATGTAGCACCAAACGTAGAAATAATTAAGAATGGTAAAAAAGGAATTAGTATATAAAAACCGCACGAAATTGTATATCCAATAATAAATAAAACATATTTTATATGCTTTGTCTAAGTACATTTATTTTTATTATTATTATTTCTTTTTGTAGATTACTTAATATTACGTAATTATAAATATTCTAAATTAAATAATCATTAAAAATGTTCTTAAAATAAATACCTTATATATTATTTTATAATGTAACTGTTCCTGATATTTACAAAAATAAAATCTTTAAATGTATCGATGCCTAAAAAAAATCCTTGTATTGTCACATTTTTTTTCTTTTGGATGGAAGGTGTAGTAGTAGTAGTAAGAGTATATAAAAGTACACACACATGTGTAATAATAATCCTGTATGATCAAATGTATTAATACATAAAGAGAGTCTTATATCATCATTCGTTCGTTTAACTCCTCTCCTAATATTCGCCCTACAGTTCATTATCCTTTTATATATTTTTGAAGGTAAAAGTAATAATACATAATAAAGATATTAATTAATTTGCAACCCTCCGCTAACTAAATACAATGATGTGTCTTACCTGTATTGAAGAGCACCTTATCAGTCACGCAACTTTATATCTTACGAGTTATTTTAAGAAAACACATGGTAACGCCCTTTGATCCTAAGGTATTTTTACAATTACAATAAGAGTATATTATACAATTACAGTAAGCGAGGAATTAGTAACTAATTTTAAAGAAGATTTATTTGAATGTCTCTTTTAAAAGATTTGATATTATATCTAAGGAGAGAAAACAGAAATGGAGATGTATTAATTGCGTTCACGAAAAACAAAATAGCAGTACGAATATTTCACCTATGGGTACTACAAATTTAAACAGACAAGAGCAAGAAACTACCGAAAAAAGTACTGATGAGTACAAATATGAAAAAAATGTGACAATAAGATCTAAAAAAAATTTACATAAGACATGTACCAGCTCGCACATAAACACCTCGTTGACTTCATCTGATTCGGAATATGACATAAAGAGTTTACCATTCAATTTCGAACTGGAAATCATAAAAGAAGAATTGGAAAGAACTAATAGCATACTCGCTAGCGCTAATTTGGAGATAGAGAATATATTGCTTGAGAATAGCTCACTTAAAAAAAAAAGAATATGGAATATGAAAAGACGATTTCTCAACTAAGAGTACATGTAATAATCTTTTTATGGTTCTCAAAAATCGGTCAGTTCGGTACAGAAAAAGAAAAATAGGAGAAGTTCTATATTAAGTATTGATTCAAGCAAAGAAAATGAGCAGGACATGTTGATTACGACAAAAACAAAATTGTTAGATGGGCAAACTGATTCTCAATTGAGTTTCCATAAATGTCCGCTAGATGGAACTACAGAAACAACGGAAAGTAAACGTCCGGTAAAACAACTCAAAGAACAGAAAATTGAAACTAAATCAACACATACTATATTAGAGCAAAAAAATTATATACTGGGTGATGAACAAGCGACAGGACTTGCGACTAAACTACTCATGGATCGAGAAATTAGGGGTGATAATAAGTACAAAATTATGTCGTTTATAAAACCACAATCTCTTTGTGCAGATTCCTTGGACTACTCTAATCATATAATTAAGAACTTAAACCATGACGACAACATTGTGATTGTGACGGGTGCGAATGATTCTAACCCAAACAAACTATTAAACGATTTAAGCTTGGTGCTTTATAAGTTAAGTAAATGTAGTAGAGTATATATTTTAGAAGTCGTAAATAATCCTTATTTGAATATTAAAACATTATATGATAATATACCTTCTTTAGCTAGGTTGTATAATAATTGTACTTTTTTGACATCGAGTGGTAATTTTTATAACGTAAAAGAATATTTGTGGCATATGAGTCGAAAAATAAATTTTAATATAGATTGATTTGACTATGTTACATCATTTCTATCATTAAGTAAATTAAGAAATAGATTGACACACAACAAAACTATTAACTCGCAAAAAACTAAACCTAATTCACCTAAAGGTCAATTCATAAAGGGCACTATACCTTAATATTTTAATTTAATGAATAAAAAGAATGTTAGACATAATAATGAAAATTGCAAGATCATCAATGATAGCTCTAAATATTCTAAACCAAATAGAGGGTTAATAACTTATTATTTTACTTCTGTAAAATCTTATAAACAAGTATCACACGATTCCTTTCGTCCATAATGAAAAATCTTTAAATATGAAATTCACAATTTTACACCAAAATATAGCTGGCATTTGCTCCAAAAAGAATATTTTAGAATTAACATTAAAAAAATTTACACGAAGAGGAGCATACACGAATAGATGTATTATGCTTATCGGAAACATTTGTTAAAGCAAGTGATTATAATAATTATAATGTTTATGGTTATGAATTAGCTGGTTTCTATGGTCGTAAAAAATAGAGGTGGTGTATGTATTTTGATAAAGGAAGATATAGAGTGGAATGAAATAAAATTTATTTCAGATTTAACAGAATCTGAGCATTTTGAATGTCGTGGAATAGAAAATCCTTTACATAATATGTAATATGCATCTATAGGACACCTGGTTCAAATGTGAATATGTTCTTTTTTAAACTACAAAACTTATTGTCAAAATTAATAAATAATCACATACATAATACATATACATAAACACTCACGCCTGTCACCCAGAGGGGTAGGCAGAGATTACGGACTTCCATTTGGCACGATCCTGACATACCTCTTTCGCCTCCTTTACATCCATATATCTACGCATACATGCTCGTCGGTTAAGGGTACTTCTAACGTGGCCCATTTTCAAAATATCGCCAATTTGGTCGACAAACTTTTTTCTAGGGCGTCCCTTCCCGACTCGGCCGTTCACATCTGCCATATAAATTTGCTTTGTCACTCTTTCATCATTCATTCTTTCTACGTGACCAAACCACCGAAGCATTCCTTTCTTAATCCTGGTCACAACATCATCTTGCATACCACATTTATCTCTTATCACGCAATTTCTCACCCTGTCATTCAGATTAAACCCTAGCATATTTCTTAAAGAACGCATTTCTACAGCATTTATTCTACTTTCGTGCTTCTTCTGCCACACCCAGCTTTCACTACCATACATTAACGTAGGGACTAACACAGCATTATGAATTACCATACGTGCCTGTTTTGACACATTCTGGTTCTTCATAATAGAGTGTAGTGCCCCATTCACTCTATTCCCTGAATTTACTCGTCGTTCTATATCCCTATCATATCTACTATCCCTGCTAAATACACATCCCAAATACACAAACTCATCCACTTGCTCAATTAACTCTCCTTCTATTCTTATTTCACATACCGTTTTGCTTTCTTCTCTTTCAAAAACCATCACTTTCGTCTTACTTGCGTTCACTTTCATTCCCCTTTCTTTTAATTCCCAGTTCATTAATGTAACCATCATTTGCAACTCAGCCGCTGATGACGCAAATATGACTTGATCAACGGCATACAAAAGGCATTTGACGGTTAACTCGCCCATTCTTAAACCACATTCTTCATCTTTCAAAGTTTGCAAACACCGGTCCATAAATAGGTTGAACAGCCAAGGGGAAGCTACACAGCCCTGTCTGACACCTTTTTGGATGCCAAACCAGTCCGAGTAGACCCCATTGATCCTGACACAAGCACTAGAGTCCCTATAAAGAGACCCTAATGCCTGTATCAAACCAGCGCTCAACCCATATGAGTTCAGTGTTTGCCATAACACATTCCTGTCCACTCTGTCATAAGCCTTTTCCAAGTCCATGAACGCACAAAAAACTTTCTGGTTTTTGGCCAAAAACTTCTCCGCAATCATGCGCATGGAAAAGACTTGATCTGTGCACCCCATTCCCTTTCTAAAACCCGCTTGCACATCCCAAATTTTTCCATCAGTTTCTTTCATAACTCTTTCAATTAACACCTTAGCATACAGTTTACCCACAATACTAAGCAAGCTGATACCGCGGTAGTTTTTGCAGTCCTGCTGTGACCCTTTTCCTTTATATATTGGTACTATAACTGCTTTACACCAGTCATCCGGTACCCGTTTTAATTCCCAACATAAATTAAACAAGGTGTACAGCAGGCCTGCCACCACTCCCTCTCCAGCCCTTAGCATCTCGAGTGATACTCTATCATATCCAGCTGCCTTACCTCTTTCATGCTTTTCATTGCTTTCATTATTTCATCTACACTTATCTCCATACCCCTTTCCACTTCTTTCGGAATTTCTAGTTCATTTAATTCATACGACTCTTCACTCATAAACACGCTTTCAAAGTATTCCTTCCATCTGTTGAAATTCGAAACTTCATCATTCAGAATACATCCATTCTCGTCTCTTATAGCATTTATTATAGGCTGTTTTGTATTTCCCCTGGCAGTTCTTACGAGTTTCCAGAACATTTTTATGTTAGCCTGGAAATTATCAGATATCCTTCTATCATTCTTATCCATTCTTTCTTTCTTTTTCCTTTCAACAACTTCTTTTACTCTCTTATTTAGACGTCTAAATTCTGCCTTTTTTCTTTCAATCTCATCATTCATACCAGAAGAATTACCAGCTTTGGTTGCTAGTAAATCTAACCATGCTTTCTTCTTTGATTCAACTTCCACCCGTACCTCATCATCCCACCACAACGTATTACTTTTCCTTTCATTTGTTCTTTTACTTACACCACATACTTCGGTGGCGGTATCCACCAAACCTTTCTTAATATTATCCCACACAGTCTTCAAGTCTAAATCATTCATACACAACTCATTCAAACATCTAATAATCACAATAAAAGAATTATTATTGCTGGAGACAATAACATTAATACCTTGGAAAATAGCAAAAATACAATTGAATTAAATGACATAATTTCGAATTATAATTTATATAGACATATTAATGAATCAACGCGTGGAAACCACTGTATAGATCATGTATTTAGTAATATAACGAATGCAACAACATGTGTTAAAAAGTTATATTTATCAGATCATGAATCGGCGCAAATATTATCTATTGATGTACATAAACAGAGAAAAAAGTTAAATGATATTTGGGAGTATAAAAGGAATTATAATTTATATTACATTAATATGTTTCGTGAATGTATAAAAAAGCTTACTTTTAAGGAAGTTTTTGAGGACAAGGATATCAATTCTGCATATAATAAATTTATGGAACTTTTTATCTGATTTTATAATCTATGCTTTCCGATGATTAAGACAAAAAAACTAGACATGAAATATAAAAATAACTGGATTACAAAAGGTTTGAGACTTAGTTGCTTAATGAAAAGGAAACTCATAATTGGTTATTATAAGAAAAAGACTGAAGAGAATAAACAAAAATACAAAAGATACAGCAAATTACTAAAAAAGTGTATTGACGTGTCTAAAAGAATAAATTATTTAAAACGAATTAATACCAGTAAGAATAAAGGAAAATGTTCATGGAATATGATAAAATCAGAGGCAGTATTAAAATTGAACGACCACTATTTAAACATGATAAACAAGAATAATGAATGTCTAAGATCTCCACAGAAGATTGCTAATGCTTTTAGTGAGTATTATGAAAGCCAGACAAGGATAGTTAACCTTAAGCAAGCGAAAGAAACACACCTGTATAACATTAAAGCCCGTGCAAAAGCATGTTTTTACGTCCAATTACTCTGGAGGAGACAAAGTCATTAATAGTTAATTTAAAAAATTCTAGAAGTGCAGGTTATGATGGCGTAAATACAAAAGTAATTAAATATTTCAAGAATGAACTATCGCTTATACCTACATATTTGATAAATTTATCATTCGAAGTAGGTGCTTTTCCAGAGTCATTAAAACTATCTTTGATCAAGCCCTTATTTAAGCAAGTGATAAAAAAGATAATAACAACTATCGTCCAATAACAATTTGTCAGTTTTCTCAAAATTTTTTGGAAAAGCTATGCACAAGTAGGCTTAGTCATTATTTTAATGAAAACAAATTTATAAAAAAAGAACAGTATAGCTTTCAGCAAAACAAATCAACCACGATGGCGTGTTTTGATCTATTAAAAAGAATCACCGATGCAATAGATGATAAGGTAAATGTAACAAATGTATTTTTCGATATGTCAAAAGCGTTTTACTTTGTTTGCCATGACACCTTATTACGTAAGCTAGACAAGTATAGAATAAGAGGACTGACATTGCGGTGGATAGTCATACTTATCATCAAGAAAACAGTATGTAGAAGTTATAAGCCCTAATAAATATAATATTTTGACAAAATTCAGATCGCGACTAGTTCTTAAGTACGCTGGAGTTCCTCAGGGAAGTGTTCTTGGGTCTTTTTTGTTTGTAATTTATGTAAATCATTTACCGGATTCAACTCCATTCCCATATATTTTGTTTGCGGATGACATTTCTTTAATCATAAAAAATAATCACGGAAATAAAGATTATTACGAAAACGACATAAAGTGCGCAATAAATGATGTCATTTCATGGTTACATAATAATAACTTGAAGGTCAATATCGCCAAAACCTGTTATTTACAATTTTATAGTAATAGTAGAAAGAAACTAGATCTTGACATAAAATATAATAACGACAAGGTGCAAGAAAACGAACAGAAGAAATTTCTGGGAATAAAACTAGATAGTAATTGTAATTGGATGGCTCATATTGACGAAATTTGTAATAAAATTAATAGATTTGTATATGTTTTGAATAGGTTAAGAAGAACATCGTCAAGTCAAACCGCACTCATTGCATATCATGGATATGTTGCAGCAATATTAAGATACGGATTGTTAATTTGGGTAACAGCTCTTATTAAAAAAGAGCTTTTATAGCTCAAAAAAGTGTGTGAGAGCCTTAATTGGGACCAAATGGTATGATTCCTGTAAGCCCTTATTTAAGGATCTTAGCATACTAACTTACTAGGCATGTACATATTTGAAGCAAGTGTTCATGTAAAAAAACATTTACAGATATACAAAAAAGCACCTGAGATATATTTGCGTAGCAATCGAAATTCTAATAGACTAGTTATAGAACGTATAACAAAAACTGCATTTTATCATAATGGCTGCTATGCTATGAGTGTAAAAATTTATAATAAACTTCCGGTAAGCATTAAAGAAGAGACAGAAACTGGTAAATTTAAAACGAAACTAAAAAGCTGGTTACTATTAAAGTGCGTTTAAATGAATTTTTAAATGAATAGAATCTTGTTGCCTAAATTTGACATAATTGTATTCTTTTAGATTATTTTTGTGTAATCTGTAGATTTTATATATGTACTCTTTTGACATTCTAATTTTTACTTTTAATAATGATTGACATGATGATTGTAATTTTAATTTTATTTGATTTAAATGAATAATCCATATTTTAATTCTTTGCTTGAAATAATGATTGTAGTTTTAACATTTTTAATTTAAATTTATTTGTTTTAAATTAATCAATTTTCGCATGCCATATGTGGTAAACATGTGGACCATATACAACATTCAATATTTGTCACCTCTGATGTACCATGTTTAAGCGAATAAATGATATTATTATTATTATTATTATTATTGATTTAATCACAAAATGGTCTAAACATGAGCCGCTTTGATTTGTAGGGTGGTAATGTGTTGGTAATAGTCCATGAAAAGAGCAGATATTTAGGTAGTTATGTGCGTTTTTATCTTTTTCCCGGGGATAATGTTATCTAATATTTATGTCACCAGTTAGAATGATGTTTCTATATGTGCTGAGTTTGTTTAAGGTAATAAAACAAATTAAGGGACTCTAGAAATCTATCAATATTTTGAGAAGGAGGTCTGTAAATTGCAATAACAATCATCTCGGAATTAATTCGAATGATTAAGCAATTCCTATCCTGGATACGCTCCAGTCAACATTCTGTCAGGACAATAATATCACTTTTTATTTCCTGACAGAATGTTGGCAAAACTTCAAACCCGGTTATGTTCAAATTTATGGTTCTAATGTGTGAGTAAGTAAGATTAACATATTTTCGGGACGAGGTAGGAAGTGTTTACAGTCTTCAACATTACATGTTTTAGCGTCAGACACAGAAAAGTTGTCTAGTTTGAATTAATCGATTATTGATTCATCATAATAAAGCTTAAAGATAAACTAAAACTAGTGTTTTAGAGCTAAGTAAATAAAATAATACGCGGCACTCTTAGGCGCCCTCATAGTCTATGGAGTTAATATATTTGTCCTCTGCGAATTTACGTGCTGGATAGCTTTCATCACCATTTCATTTGTGATCACATTTTCTTTTAAAACGTTTGCACGTTGCGCAAACGGGGACATGCGATTAGTTATTACATTCCTTAAAGGAATGCCTGAGCTCTCCACAATAGTTACACGTAGGGCTACTTTCTCGACAAACTTTGGCAGAATGACCAAACTGCTGGGAGTTGAAGCACCTTGTTACTATTGTAAAGTCTCTAACTGGGCATGAGGTTCAATTAATATATATTCGTCTTTGATTGATAAGGGCCTTTCTGATGCTAGGTGGCACTTAGACAATATGATTGCAGGTAGGAAGGTTTTTCTTACCTGATTTATGGCTCAGTTTGACTGTTGCCAGGAAGAATACACGCGTGGCGTTGGGAAATTAATCAGCAATATTTTGCTCGAAGATTCACTTGAACACTTCTTTATCAGTGAGGACTACAGGGACACCAACAATTGCAATCCTTGGATGTCGTTTAGTTGGCTCTTCCGTGGTAAGGCCAGAAGATACAAGCTTCTCGGAGTTCTTTAATTTTTCGCTTCCCATTTTTTACCTTCCTCATGCCGCGGACATGTAGTTTGAGCACTGTTAAATGGTGGTGATCCAGTGCTGTAAATCAGGAGTTGGAATTGCTTCCATTTGTTCACTTGAAGTGGGTGTGTGTGGGAAGGTGGGGTTGATGGAGTCAGGGTGCAAGCGGTCTTGGCACTCCGGTTGAAGGGGCTGTTCTTCATTTTGTTACTTATTCTGGTACTTTTAATAGTTAAAGTTAAACATTTCCACAAAATCACTAAACTCATATATAAAAAAGGTAATATATAACTGGGTAAAAAATAGAAAGACTTTGTTCATAATTTTAAAATTCTTTATTTATTCTGCCAAATCTATTTTGTCCCCCTAAAAGTAATCCCCTCCGGCCGCAATACACTTATGCCAACCCTTTTTTTAATCCTCGTAACAGTTGTTAAAGTCAATTTCCGGAATAGCCTTCAATGCGCGTAGCGATTCACGTTTAATGTCTTCAATTGACTCAAAACGGTTTCCCCGGAGCGGTCGCTTGAGTTTGCTGAACAGCCAGAAGTCGCACGGAGCTAAATCAGGCGAATACGGTGGTTGTGGAACGACATTGGTTGAATTTTTGGCGAAAAACTCACGAAGGATCAATGCAGTATGCGACGGTGCATTATCGTGGTGCAAAAATCAAGAGTTGTCAGCCCATAATTCCTTTCTCTTTTTACGAATAGCTTCGCGCAAACGACGCATAATACTCAAATAGTATTCTTTGTTGACAGTTTGGCCGGTTGGAAGGAATTCGGAGTGTACCACACCTCGATGATCGAAGAAAGCTGTCGACATGACCTCTATTTTTGACTTGTTTTGACGTGGTTTCTTCGGCTTCGGCTCACCTTTGGCACGATATTCGGCCGATTGATCGTCTGTTTCCGGGTCGTAAGCGTAGACACCAGACTCGTCGCCAGTTATGATATGTTTCACGACATCCTGGTAGTCCGAAAGCAGGTAGTTTTACAAACGTCAACGAGACGCTGTTTTTCAAGAAACTTGAGTGATTTTGGAACCAATCTTGCATTCACTTTTCTTAGGCCCAATTGATCTTTTAAAATGGTTTTCACTGATCCTTCCGATATTTCTACGATATCAGTAAGGTCTCTGACTGTTAATCGTCGATTCTCGAGCACCAATGGCCGTCCCGGACGTGGTTCGTCGTCAACGCGTTCTCGATCCTCTTTGAATAATTTGTACCAATCAAAAACACTTGCTCGTGACATACAATTATCACCGAAGGCCTTTTGCAACATTCTGAACGTTTCGGCACTAGAAATTTGATTCCGCACACAGAATTTAATGGACTTCTTTGTTGAATAATTTCACTCATTGTAAAAATCGCCGAATGCACTTTTTGTACTTCAAAAAGACAAGCGTCAACTAAACACTAATGATTACTTTGATGTGATATTTAGCACAGATGTCACTGACAGTCATATCAACGTAGGAAAAAAATCGACGAATGGATTTACGCGCGAAATTTAAATTAAAAAGTCTTACTATTTTTTGCCCGCAGTAGTATGTCATAGTTACTACCGGCATTGTTATAACAAGGTCACGGCAAAGCGCATACTTATTTAATTATTTAACACGTCTGTACACAACGAAAGTATGATTCAAACTCCTAATATCCATAGTAGAACCAGAGTGACCGACATAGCCCAAAGGATTATTAAGCAAAAATGGCATAGGCCATTTCTCATGTGCCTCGTACCGGTAGGCGAAGTGTAGGGCACCCCTCCACTTGATGGAGTGACGACATGGTAAGACATGAAGGAAGTTGATGGATGCAGATGGTTCAGGACCGTGCTTTGTGGCATTGCTTTGGGAAGGCCTATATTCAGCAGTGAACTTGTAAAGGGCTGTAATGATGATGATGATGTTGTATGTATACCTTGTGTCGAAAACATTATTTGTAGGGCGCAAAAATACTGGGAATTGCGGGAGTCATCTACTTGTGATCCGGACGGAAAGATATGGAGAGCTAAAATAATTACAGACTGAGGTTCGTTATTGACTTAAACTTAAAGGTGAAAACAGATCTGAAGCACAGATGATAACGCATTTATTTGAAGTTGATAACGTCTCTACAAAGTCACTTATAATTGATAAAATTTTTGGCACATATGTCAGAGATGCAAAAAAAATTAAGTTAATAAAAATGGCCTTCCTACATGCGAGAAATATTAAAAATTGTTGAGAACTAACGACCCAATCACGCGTAACAAAGTGTTTCAATTTACTTCCCAGACGACAAAGTACGTATCTACTGGAGTTGCCAAACCTAGTATAAATAATATATAACATAATAACCTACTACGTTAGAGGTCCATATTCTATAATCAAAAAAATTGAGTAGATGAAAACTACTTTAGTTTAATAAACGATGACTATGATGTTAAAAAAATACGATATTAATTTGAAATATTCTTGCCTTTTAATTTTTTTGACCTTTTGTATTTTAATGGGTAAGATCCTCGAACTTCGTATAATATATATATATATATATATATATATATATATATTATAACAACCTAAGTGACAAAGGGACTTACATTCTCCCGGATGGCAAGTGGCATTGATCGTTTTTGTTATTTTTGTTATTTTATGGTTTTGTTATTTTATTACTCTTATTCTATCTCATTCTCCTGCAGGCTAAATCCTATAGATGTATATATTTGTCTTTTCTTAGTATCGCTTTTTCGTTTCATCGAGTTTCAAATCACAACGATTATAAAGATGTATTCACCTCAAAAATGTTTTCATCTTACCGTTGTTGCATTAAATAAGAGTAAAATAAAATAAGAACACAACTTTTAATGACTTACTTTTTCAAATTTCAAAACAATTAGCTGATTGTGGGATTATTAAGATGGTATATTACGCTTTATGCTAAGCACTTGTAGGCTACTCCTTCAGTTCATGAGGTGGTGTCGCCAATACACACCAAATCGAGCTTGAAAGAGCTCAAAGAGCCATCCTAAAACTTAGAGCAAGTCTTTTGTTCTGCTTTTCAATAGTAGACCTCAACAAAGTCCGATATCCTAACATTGAGACAGAATTTCATTCACTCCACACACAGTATGTTACTGTCCTTAGGAAGCACAATCTAAATACGATCCGGAGCTTCAAAAGGATAAACGCAGGAAATATGCCGTATGCCGTACTCTTTCCTTCTATTCTAATATCTCACACAATTTCATCTGTTTTCTAGAATGATATAAAACCGTCATGCTCTGTATAATGAATTGATAATATTCTAAGCTATCCGTTACCCAAATCTTGTTGCAAACCCCTTCTAAAAATTTTAAATGTATTTAACATTTAAAAAATTTAGACTATATCGACCGAAAACCTATTGAAATCGCCTATTTTTTATAGAATAAAGGTAACAAACGAGCATGCAGTCCACCTGATAGTAGGTGGATACTGTGGCCCATAGATATCTACATTTATCCTCGATTTAAAATCAAAACGCAGATGCGTTGTCACCCCTAAGAACTAAGTGGAATGCCTGGTTTTCAATAAAAAAGCGTCTGTGAATCTCTACACCCAACATACGAAACACAGCAGTATTAAGATGCTGTTATACGCTGGTATTCAGTGAGAGCATGGTCCTTCCCCAGATAATATATCTGGAACGTGGCTCTACCACGTATATATGATAATATATAAATAATAATCTCGCCCAGTCCTGAACTCTCACTATTCTCGCATCCTTTCCTCCATTTTGCGCATTTACACTCACACCAGCACACACACATACATACGATACACTCATACAAACTATTTTACATCCTTATCTTGCTGATGTGAAATCTGTAATCACTGTAGTTTATTTGTTTACTTTCATTTTATAATTTCCATATTTTATGCGTATTTCCCGAATTGTATCTATTACGCAGGAAAGCCCTGGTGATTTGTAACACAAGGTATTTTAAACCTACATCAGGCACCAGTCTCTCAAAATATAGATACCAGTTTGGCACTTCTTTATGTATTAAGCATTAGGGTTATCTACAGTTAAAAAATAATTAATGGATTCGTTCATTCAGTAATCCAGCCCAGAATAAAAAAGAAGTCTGTCTTATCAATCGTGTCCATGACTGTAACTATCCACCTATCCTACTACTCTACTCTAACGAATGCTCAAAACTGATAAAGCTCTCTTGATCAGCTGTGGTACTCGCGTCCGACGACACGTCAAAAATTGAAACTCACTTGGCTCACTTGTTTTGCAGTTGGCCAAAAATACTACTTAACTAAATAATTTGCAACGGACTTCACAAATACGGATTGGAGTCAATCCATTAACTTCCGAATCCCGATTTATTGGTTTAGAATCGACCGGAATATCTAGCTAGAGCTTTACAAATTTATCTCCTACAATTGTTCCATTTTTAGACATCGTGCAGTAGAAGGGTTTGTGATATTTATTTTATCATATTTTACCTGGAAAATTTGTGGTTGATGACTAGGAAATTATCCTTACCGTTCGTAATCTAAAAATACTACAGGAAAAAGCAAGCAGGTGTAAAAAATTCATTCTATGTTTTCATTTACGGTTTAATCGTTCGTAAATCTCAGTCTTCTTAGATGAGGTTTTGATGTTCTTATATTCAATTAAGATAGTAAAGTGCCTATTAATCATATAAAATATATTAAACTATAACCATACATGACTTTGTTTATGGACGTTAGATAGTTTTGTTAAATTTATTTAATTATTCCTTAGAAACCCTTATATTCCTAGATAATCAATCCAGTCAACAATTTTTGTTTCTTATGATTTCGTGAGGACTATAAATTTGACTGACACAACAGTGCAATTTATTTGTCGCGTTTATTTTCCAATGTGATTTTTGGAATGTTGTAGTCGCGAAAAACTTTATGAACGCTACAGCCATTTCTAACCGTTGTAATTGCGTTTTGCGTGAGATTCTCTTCTGTATACTTTTTTTCTAGGCATCATTATCGTACAGCCAAAATTATACATCCCGCGAATATAGACCTAAAAAGTTTATTTTATTTTTAATAATGCTATTGAATAATTGACAAGGTGTTGTTGACCAATTTTAATTTTCTTTCTCAAACCCTACAGCGCAAGCATATTTTCCAGAAGAATCTTTGCACCATTATGTAGGTATGAGAAACTTAATCATAATCACAAGCTGTTTAAAATTGTGAACATTCCGTTTTTTACATAATGTGTATATGCCCATAGAACCTTATCCCAATCTAAGGCGTAATAGCGTTTCATACCAAAATATCTCCGACAATCTGAATAGCGCGAAAATCTCGTTTCCTGATTTTGAGTATTAAAAAATGCAAGATTTTTGCATAATTTGTTGGAGGTTTGTGATAAAATCAAGTTTTAGATCAAAACCCAAGGCTTTTGATGAAGAACCGGAAAAAGAAGTTATTACTTAATCTTATCATTAATCTGAACAAGTTTTTCGATCAAAACCCTGAACTTATTTAGGTTTTTGATAAAATTAAAGCTTGGGCTAAGTTAGGTTTTTTTTTACAATAAATCTTACTCTCTACAGACTCGTGATTCATACCCTTTATTAGATTTATTGTTAATAATTATCATATTACACTTTCAATTTCTAAGTTATTGCATGTCTTAAGCGCAAAGGGCGTAGGTGAAATAAGAAAAGAAGGGAGTTGCTCGGGCAAGTAAATGAGTTTGTTTATTTGGGATGTATGTTCACCAGGGATGAGAGATTTGATAAGAATATAGAACAATGAGTGAACGCAGGAAATAAATTAAATGGGGCTCTACACTCCTTCGTGGAAAGTCAGAATATGCCAAAAAGTCACATATGGCAATTCACAATGCTGTATTATTCACTATTTTAACGTATGATATTGAAAGTTGGATGTGGCAGAAGAAGCACAAGAGTAGAATAAATGCAGTAGAAATGCGGTCGTTAAGGAGTACGTTAAGGCTGAATCTGAATGACATGGTGAGAAATTGTGTGATGAGAGAAGAGTGTGGTTTGAAAGATGATTTTGTGACCAGGATTAAGAAAGGAATGCTTCGGTGGTTTGGTCATGCGGAAAAAAATTATGAGAAAAGAGTGACAAAGCAAATTTATGTTGCAGAAGTAAACGAAAGAGTCGGAAAGGGATGTCCTAGGCGAAAGTTTATCTAGTCTTAAGCGCAAAGTTCGTAGGTGAACAGTAGTACATACTACTAGCGCCTAAAAATAAAAAATCTGACGTTTTGCTTCCGTTAAGCTGCGATTAAGTTAGGATCCCCTGAACGGGTTCTCGCCATGTCGTAACAGGGGGGGAGGGGTAAGAAGCCGTGGCTTGGTCACCCGCGGTAAACTAAGAAGAACCAACATGTCCTGAGGGGAAAGGCCGGCCCAAGGTGGGGGACCACTCCGAGTGGGATTGGTGAATCACTGTGTCTGTGTGTCACTTCAGATAGGTGTTGATGGGCTGCGGCAAATGGGTTGTCCTCTACTCCTACCGCTGCAGCCGAGGTGCACCGTTGATGCGGTGGTGGTGGGGTTGCGATAGGAGAGGAGTCTCGGTATCACGAGGCGCCGCTCTTCCTGTCCTCCCTTGTCAAATCTTGGTTTGCAACAGAGCCATAGACACTACTTCACATTTACCTGCAAATTAGGTGCAATAAATAGGACACAGATATTTATAATAATAATAAACACTCACGCCTGTCACCCAGAGGGGTAGGCAGAGACTACAGACTTTCATATAGCACGATCGTGACATACCTCTCTCACTTCTTCCACATGCTCGTCGGTTAAGAGTAACAAAATATAAAATAAAATAAAATTTCTCACACAAAATTTCAAATAAACCCTTTCTTCCTTGAATATACATCACAGACAATTGAAAAAGATAGGACATTTCATCATCATTATAGCCCTTCACAAGTCCACTGCTGAACATAGGCCTCCCCCACGGTATGCCACAAAGCACGGTCCTGGGCCACCTGCATCCATCGACTTCCTGCATGTCTTACCAGGTCGTCACTCCATCTAGTGGGGGTCGCCCCACACTTCGCCTGCCGGTACGAGGCTGCCACTCGAGAACCTTTTTTCCCCAACGGTTGTCGGTTCTTCGAGCTATATGGCCGGCCCATTGCCACTTCAGCTTAGTAATCCGTTGGGCTATGTCGGTCACTCTGATTCTAATGCGGATATCCTTATTTCTAAGTCTATCACGCAGAGAAACTCCGAGCATAGCCCTTTCCATAGCTCGCTGAGCAACTTTCAGCGTCCTTATACGGCCAGCAGTGAAGGACCACGTCTCTGTTCCGTAGGTCATCACTGGCAACACGCACTGGTTGTACAACTTAGTTTTCAGGTTTTGACGAGAAAATGCGTCGTAATTTCCGGAACGCTACCCAGCCGAGTTGAATCCGTCGATTGACCTCTCGGTCGAACTTGGACTTACCTAGTCGGACTATTTGTCCCAGGTAAACGTACTCGTCAGCAACTTCGAGCTTATTGCTCCCAACAATTACCGGCATAGGTGTGACATGGACATTAAACATGATCTTTGTTTTGTCTATGTTCATCTTAAGACCTATCCGTTGGGAGGCACTATTGAGGTCATTGAGCATAGTGCTTAAGTCCTTCAGCGATTCTGTCATAAGGACTATATAGTCGGCAAATCGAAGGTGAGTGATGTACTCGCCATTGATGTTAATACCGTATAATTTCCAGTCCAGTAGCTTGAAAACGTCCTCCAATGCAGCGGTGAAGAGTTTAGGGGAAATGACGTCACCTTGTCTTACACCTCTCTGCAGTTGGATAGGTAGCCAGATAGCCATCGTAGCCCTACTGTACAAACACTTCAGCACTTCGACAGTCAACTTGGCATCGCTGAAGAGACTGTAGCACCGGCCAAATTTCGACGGAATCAAAGGCTTTCTCATAGTACACATACGCCAGGCAAAGTGGCAGATTGTACTCTTCGGACTTCTGTACAATTTGCCGAAGGGTGTGTATGTGGTTTATGGTACTAAAGCCTTTTCGAAAACCGGCTTGTTTGGGAGGCTGGAAGTCGTCGAGTCTGCCTGCGAGACGTTTCGTAATGACTCTCGAAAACAGCACATAAACGCGGCTCAGAAGGTATATCGGTCTGTAGTTCTTAAGAGAGCGTTGTCACCTTTCTTGAAGAACAAGACCACCGCACTTCTGCTCCACGCCTCCGGAGTAGTGCCACCATGGAGGACGGAATTGAGTAGCTTCTGAAGGACTTCAAGTACCGGTGTTCCACCCGCTTTCACAAGCTCCGCTGTAATTCTCATCTTCGCCTGGGGCCCTGTCGTTTTTAAGGTGCTGGAGAGCCATTCTAATCTCGCTCAGACTGACGTCTGGGATATCATCGGAATAGTGTCGGATAAGACTTGCTCTTGGATTGTTACTCACACTTGCATGTGGCTCCAACGATGATGTGTACAGCTGCCCATAGAACCTCTCAATCTCACTCAAAATCTCAGGTGTCCCGGAAACGATGCTGCCACACTCAGTCTTCAGCTTTGACAGTTGGCTCTTTCTGGCAGACAGATCTCTGGCAAAGACTTTGGATCCCTGGTTCCGCTCGATCGCTTCTTTAATACGAGCAGTATTAAAGTTGCGTAAGTCTTGCGGCATGCATTTGGAGATCTGTCTGTTCAGTTGCCTGTATGCTGTCAAATCTGTTGACGATTGCAGCCTCATCTCCCGTCTAACAGCCATGAGATTAAGAGTGTGATCGGAGAGTTTTTGTGTTCTTCTGCGGCGGGGCTTGCAGAACTTAGCTCCGACCGCATGGACAGTTTCCACGAGCTTGTCATTCATATCGTCCACTGCATTGCAGTCTTCTAGGCACTGAAGGCGGTTACGTAACTCGAGCTACGAGGCTTTGGGATTCTGGATTAGAGCACGTGGGGGACTGGAGCGTAGACTTCATTAGACGAGACCTCTCCAACTTAACGTTTAGGTTCAGTGTGCCTCTAAACATTCGGTGATCGCTGCCAGTTTTCACCTTTGCGATCACTGTGACATCAATGAACAGTTGGCGTCTGGTCGTGCTAATGAAGTCAATCTAATTTTTTGTCGAATCGTCGGGGCTCGACCAGGTCCACTTCCTGTGGGGCCGCTTCTGGAAGAAAGAGTTCATCATAAAGAGTCCCTCTTTCTCCATAAAGTCGGCCAGCTGCTGGCCCCTACGGTTCCGTTGCCCCACTCCAAATTTCCCTAACTTCAGCTCACCGCTTTCTCTTTGTGCCTAGTTTTGTGTTGAAGTCTCCCATCAACACCGTGTAGTGGGTTTAGGAGGAATGCATGGCTCTGGAAATATCCTCATACATTTCCTCCACCTCCTCATCGGGATTTGCCGAGGTTGGTGCGTTAACATGTATGACCTTCAGCGAATACTGTTTGGTGATTCAGAGTATCAGGTACGCGACCTTCGTCGATACACTCCCAATCTTTACAACGTTGTTGACGAGAGACTTGTAAACGATAAATCCGACACCTCCTTGGGACAGATGGTCGCCCTCCCGGTTATAGAACAAGTTGCCGGACTCGAGGATTACCGTGCCCTCCCCCTCTCTTCGAACCTCGGATAATCCAAAAATATGCCAGCGCAACTTGTCTACCTCTTCTTCCAGCTCCAGTATCTTCTCGTCAGTCCTCAGGGTGCGTGCGTTATATGTTGCCAGGTCGAGACGTCGTAGATGGCAACCAAACCTCTACCGGAGATTCTTAGCACACCCTGCCCCGCCGTTACCATGGTCGCCACCGTAGCCAGGAATAGCGGGGCCGCCGGGAACTGGGGGCCGTTTGTTTGCGTCGTTATTCATGGGGGGATATTTGCCATAGTTGTCACGCTTGGCAAGCGGGTTGGCAACCGCAGTTTTTTATTATATTAGTGTTGTTATTAGGAAGATGCTGCTGCCCATCTCCTGCCTGTCTCCCTCTGTCGCCTCTTACGACACCCACGGGAAGATATGGGGTAGTGCATATTCTCAACCGCCACTACACGGCAGGATAGGACAGGACACTTGAAATCACAAAATTCACAGCTCATTCAGTCAATCTGCAAGTAATTATTTGTTGGCAATCCTTATAGACCTGCATAGCTGCATGCAAAATTTTGAAAAAAGCTGCGCATGCTCGCAATTGATTCAATTTCGATTAAGATGATTCAGATCTGATTTTCTTAAGGGTAACAAGGCATCTGCGTTTTGATTCTTAATTGATAGCATAATAAAGTGTAAGAGTCGTCCATGAGACACAGCATTCGTTTATTTTTATAGGATAATGGAGAAAACCGATCACATAATTCACCCTATGATAAATGATTGCTATGGCTCATAGACTACATTTATCGTCGATTAAGAATCAAAATATTGTATTGTTATTTACCATCAGGCGGACTGTAATATGTAATCCTTATTTTATTTTAAAAAATACGTAATAAGTGCACAAAATAAAGAAATACGTATTTTTACTTTAAATTAAGCTAATATAGATATTTCTTTTTATTTCCAAATAAATATTTATAGCTATTTGTATTTGAATATTTCTTTTAATTTTATTCCCCAGTGTAAACAAACCAATTACGTTTGCGAACAAATACTTTATTTATTAAATTATTTTTGTAATCAATCCTATACCTTTAAACGAGCAATTCATGTATATATAAATATATATAATCTGAATTTCTGAAACGGCTCCAACGATTTTCATAAAATTTAGTGTCCAGGGAGCTTCGGGGGCAATAAACCGATCTAGCTAGAATTTATTTTTAGAAAATGTCTTTTGGTCCGTGTTTGCAGGCAATGCAAAACTGCTACAATATAAGAAGGTAAATTTTGACACTGTGTTAATGATCGTAATAGCTCAAGTGGATATCGAGCGGCCGCGAATACCTTGGTTCGCGTCCTGTCACAGGTCCGACTTTTTCCCCCCTTTTTTTCAAGTTCCCTTCTTTTGTGAGAAAATCTATCATCTCGAGCCCTTTTATTAGTATTTTTTAAAAATACCAAAATTTTAATTAAACTAATTGTACTCATGATTTTTTATTCAAATAACCCGTTCAGTTTTTTCTATTATGTCAATAAGATCAAAAAATATTATTCATGTTTCATCAGTATGTAATTTCTATCTAAATGTTATTTCAAAAAAAATCGGTCATCCAGGTACTATTAATTAATCCAGATTTTCGGTGTTATCAGTGCTGACTAACTGAAATCACTATTGATTAAAAGCCAGGCTTGATATAATGAAGGTGATTCGAATTCAATTTTGTTTTTGTTGGAACTCACATTTGTTTAGCGTTCGACTTTAAAAGCGAATTCAAACATATAAATAAAATCGAGCTACTAATGCTCAAGCGTTATGAGCGCTTAAAGCAAACTCGCCACTTAGTCAACTTGATAAAAGTAGCTCCTGTAGTGCTCATAGTTTGAAGTTAGATAAGAAGGCTACAGATGCAATGTTATCTTTTTTATAGGATAGGTTGACAAACGAGCACAAAGTCCACCTGATGGTAAGTGGTTGCTGTGTTTCATAGACATCTACATCTATCCTCGATTACGAATCAAAATATAGATGCGTTGTCACTCGTGAGGACTAAGATGGAATGTCTCGCTTCCAGTAAAATGGGTTTCCGTTTCTCTACACTCACTATACGAAACTCAGCAGCATTAAGCTATTTTACGCTAGTATTGTATGAGAGCGTGGTCCTGCCCCGGTCGAGCCGACCCATTCGTGCTACAACTATACTACTAATATAATTGCAGCATGGCTCTACCACGTATGAAAACCTCATTGGACTAAGATGGAATGCCTTCAGATCGGAACATAGCAGTGCTTGCATTGCCTTTCTGTGGCAGTAATGGGTAAGAGGGTGCTATCTACGGGGAACAACCTAGACAGGAAATAAGTCCTAGTACCTTGCAAATACAGAAGATTATGTATTGGACGGCTTTTATTTGTAGTGTCAAATTTAATTGTTATTGATTATGGCGTTAAATTTGTTGTATTTTTATTTGGGCAATTAGTTCCATTTTGTGACAATCCTATCTGCAAAATTACGAAAAGACATTCGTTAACCAAATTAAGAGTGAATAGTCGTGGGTGGGTGACGCAAAAAAAGATGCCAGGTCATAAGTAAAATTAAAGAGTTTACACATTCATTGAGTCATCCTACATCCGGCTTCTTTTCATGCCCGAATTCTTGTGGTATATTTGTCTACTATGTCAACGTTTTCACAAAACGACACGTTTTCAAGTATTTTTGACATTTGATTTCCGTTAAGTTATCAATTTAAAACTTTTAGATCGAGTCAGGAGTTCTAATTTATTTTGGTCCTAAAGAAATACTCGATCGAAGTAAATTCCGACTTGAGCTACCATTCAACAGTACGTTTCCAAAGGCTACCGTACGAGTAACCCAGAGTGCGAATCAAATACGATTGGTTCAAAACTCACACCATAGGGGATTAACACTCAAATTTACATAGGGGATTTACAAGGAAATTACCTCATAGAGGTGATACTTGCCATATTTGCCATACTGGGCAGGGGGATGGCAACGACTTTTTTATTTTTCAGTTGTTATTACGAAGACCTTACTGCCCATCTCCTGGTTTGTTTCCCTCTGTGGCCTCTTACGACATCTGAGAGACGATAAAGGTTAGTGAATATTATTACATCGCCACTAAACGGTAGGTTTACCGTAAAAGAATTATTATGATTATAAAATACACAATATAGAATGTTCAGTTCGTAGATTTATTAGTTGTCACATTTACTAGGTACATAATTTAGCTACTTTTCTCGTTTACTACACTTGACGTTTAAAGGATACAATCGTTTTTGGACCCACTACAAACGCTTAATGGTACTATACATATACTCGTAAAAAGATACCAATTTATTACAGTAAACGGCCTAAAGATTTTATGAAATTCTAACCAGAATCATGAAATCTGAAAAAAAAATGGTTTTGATATTCGTGTTCTGGCTAACCATGCGTGTAATGAAGCATTTTGCAGTTGGTATAATAAAGAAATAACTATATATATAATATATATATATATATATATATATATATATATATATATATATATATATATATATATATATATATTATATATACTGCCCATCTCCTGGTTTGTTTCTCTGTGGCCTCTTACGACACCTGAGGGACGATAAAGGTTAGTGAATATTATTATCGCCTATAAACGGTAGGTTTACCGTAAAAGAATTATTATGATTATAAAATACACAATATAGAATGTTCAGTTCGTAGATTTATTAGTTGTCACATTTACTAGGTACATAATTTAGCTACTTTTCTCGTTTACTACACTTGACGTTTAAAGGATACAATAGTTTTTGGGCCCACTACAAATTTTAACGTAACTTAATGGTACTATACATATATATATATATATATATATATATATATATATATATATATATATTCATATATATATATATATATAAAAAGATACCAATGTATTACAGTAAACGGCCTAAAGATTTTATGAAATTCTAACCGAAATCATGAAATCTGAAAAAAAAAAATGGTTTTGATATTCGTGTTCAGGCTAAACATGCGTGTAATGAAGCATTTTACAGTTTGTATAATAAAGAAATAACTATTTTTGAAAAAAAATTACTTACTTTATATATATATATATATATATATATATATATATATATATATATATATATATATATATATATATATATATATATTATGTATTTGTATATTATATATTTGTTACTAAAAAGAGATACTACTAAACCTTGTTTTCAATAATATTTCTTTAATTACAATAATGGTGTTTGGGATTAATACTCACTAATCAATCAATACATATTGTTACGAGCTTGAGGTTTGTGACAATAAAAATTGCCGATAGAATTACCAAAATTAACTCTTTAATTCACTTTACACTAATTAAAACTTAAAGACTAATAATTAATCACACTAATTCACTTTATTTCGCTCCGAAGCTTCGCTTGTCTCGCCAAATTCAATACTTCCCCGATCGCACCTTGCAGCGCCTATAAATACAAATTAGCACCGAAACATCCAGTATATTTAAGTAAACACGCGCAAGGGGCCGAGAGTTCGAGTATCGACTTCTAGCTGTCGGTTGAAAGATTAGTGATGTCATTTTCTGGAAAGCTCCCCTCGCTCTCGTCCCTGAAACTAGATGGCGCTAGTGCCGGATACATGCCGTCTACTTATTCGCGCAACAATATAAAAATAATTACTACAACACATTTGTTTGTCTGTTCACTATGTTTTTCCGGAATTACTAAAAGGATTTTCAAACAATCTTAAAGTACCTATAAATGCTGAATTACCTACACTTTATTGAACAGTGCACTACTTTAACATATAATACTGGTAAAAACTACTAGACAATCGCTTTTAGTTTGTTTCAGGTTATTGTGATATTTGTATTTTAATTCTTCATCTCTTAGTATTCCGTTAGATGCGGTAAAACTAATATCACTATTGTAATCTATAGACTATAGAAAATAAGTCGACGTGCATTTGATTAAGTTGCGCCACAAATCATGGTGGGCCCATTCTCCAAACAAAATACGTGTGGCACTCGGTGACTGCCGCGTTAAAGCTATTGCATAGCATTTTTTATCAACTTATGCAATTATAATTATTTATTTATTTTATTTATGCAGTTAAATCAAGTTACACTTTTTGAGCGTGGTGACCGATAAGAAAACAATTTTTTTCTCTTATTGAATAAACGAGAAGTTAATATTGTTTAAAATATTTTTTTTTAATACCTTACAATACATGTAGGTTATTCAGGAATTTTTATCATTGAGTTAGCAGCTAGTGTACACGCACACAAACACCGTGTCGAAGTCTGCCGAACCGAAACGACGTTAGACGATGCACGGCTTTCAACGCCACACCTCCGTGCCCGTCGGAGTGGGGAGCGTGAGGTTTTTTTTCGTTACGGAATTTCTGGATTCGGTCCCCGCGCTCAAGGCCCGCGATAGAAGCTATGCAATAGCTTAAAAATATATCGCCTGGAGTTACTGTGACCGACGCTAGGTGGTTAAGGGTTAAGGATACTTAGATTACATAAATAATAATTTTTCCATTTTATGATAGTTTTTTAAGTTTGAACTGTTTTTGTGTATATAAGGTAATGTAACATAAAATATTATATAGATGCGTAGATATTAGGTAAGAACTGTAAATTTTTTTAAAGAAATTAGTTCACGTTTAATGTTTGACATTATGTAGAACTACTTAAACTTATTAAGTATAACAATGTCTGGTCCGCTTACAAGCATAATATGGTAATATATTGAGAAGTTAATTGTAATAAATTAAAACTGTATTCTCTGGAGTAAACAAGTAAAATAATTGTTATAGCGCCATCTACTGCATTTTATACGTAAAATGATTTTATCGAAAAAAACATTGATTAACTCTCAAGGTAGTACGCATAAAATATGCTAGACAGCATTAACAGGAAACGATTTAATTTAATGTTCTATTTCATTTTCTCGCAGGCTAAATTCTATTGATATATACTTATATATCACTTCTTATATTATGAGATTTTGAGGATACTTAGATTACGTAAACAATTAATTTTTCGTTTTATGATAGGTTTTTAAGTTTGAACTGTTTTTGTGTATAAAAAGTAATGTAACAAAAAAATATTATATAGATGTATCTACGCATCTATATAATATTTTTTGTTACATTACTTTTTTAGGTATATACTGTACATTTTTTAAAGAAATTAATTCAAGTTTAGTATTTGACCTTGTGTAGAACTAATTAAACCTATTAAGTATAACAATGTCTCGTCCGATTACAAGCATAATATGCTATTTTGCGAAGTTAAGTGTATATATAGTTTTATATGTGGTAGAGCCATGCTCCTGTTATATTAGTAGTATAGTCGTAGCGCTAATGGACAGGCTCAACCGAGGAAGGACCACGCTCTCATAAAATACCAGAGTGAAATAGTACAGAATGGACATTGTGTAGAACTAATTAAACCTATTAAGTATAACAATGTCTCGTACGCTTACAAGCATAATATAAGACTATTTTGAGAAGTTAAGTGTAATAAATTAAAACTGTATTCTTTGGAGTAAACAGTAAAATAATAATTCATTATATCGCCATCTACTGCATTTTATACGTAAAATGATTTTATCGAACAAACATTGATTAACTTTCAAGGTGGTGTGCAAAAAATACGCTAGATGGCGTAAACACGACATGGTTTCATTCTCTCGGTGGCTAAATTCAATTGATATATAATTATATATAACTTGTTGTACATTTTTTAAAGAAATTAGTTCACTTTTAATGTTTGACATTATGTAGAACTACTTAAACTTATTAAGTACAACAAAGTCTGGTCCGCTTACAAGCATAATATGGTAATATTTTGAGAAGTTAAGTGTAATAAATTAAAACTGTGTTGTTTGGAGTAAACAAGTATAATAATAATTTGTTATAGCGCCATCTACTGCATTTTATACGTAAAACGATTTTATCGAACAAACATTGATTAACTTTCAAGGTAGTACGCACAAAATACGCAAGATGGCGCAAACACGACACGATTTCATTTTCTTGCAGGCTAAATCCTATTGATACATACTTGTATGTAACTTGTTATGTTATCGGATTTTAAGGATGGCATAATACACATTTACGGATATAGGCATTTATATCCTATTGAAATAGACTTATATGTCACTTATATAAAATATTACTTAGATGCTTAGATATTAGGTAGGTACTGTACATTTTTTAAAGAAATTAGTTCAAATTTAGTGTTCGACATTGTGTAGAACTAATTATACCTATTAAGTATAACAATGTCTTGTCCGCTTACAAGCATAATATGGGAGTATTTTGAGAATTTAAGTGTAATAAATTAAAACTGTATTCTTTGGAGTACACAAGTAAAATAATAATTTGTTATATCGCCATCTACTGCATTTTATACGTAAAATGATTTTATCGAACAAACATTGATTAACTTTCAAGGTGGTATGCCAAAAATACGCTAGATGGCGTAAACACGACATGATTTCATTTTCTCGCTGGTAAATCCAATTGATATATTTTTCAATATATTTTTTTAAAATATATATAACTTGTTGTACATTTTTTAAAGAAATTAGTTCACGTTTAATGTTTGACATTACGTAGAACTAATTAAACTTATTAAGTATAACAATGTCTCGTCCACTTACAAGCAAAATATGAGACTATTTTGAGTAGTTAAGTGTATATAGTTTATACATGGTAGATCCATGCTGCAGTTATATTAGTAGCACTAATGGGCAGGCTTGACCGAGGAAGGAACACGCTCTCACAGAATACCAGTGTGAAATAGTGTCTTAATGCTGCTGTGTTTCGTATGGTGAGTGTAGAGAACCGAAGACCCTTTTTACTGGAAATGAGGCATTCCATCTTAGTCCTCACGGGTGACAACGCATCTGCATTTTGATTTGTAATCGAGGATAGATGTAGATGTCTATGGGCTGCAGCAACCACTTACCATCAGATGGACTGTGTGCTCGTTTGCCAATCTATCCAATAAAAAAAATTAAAACTGTATTCTTTGGAGTAAACAGGATACTTAGATTACATAAATAATTATTGAATAAATGAAAAGTTAATATTGTTTAAAATATTTTTAATATCTTACAATACATGTAGGTTATTCAGGAATTTTTATCATTGAGTTAGCAGCTAGTGTACACGCATACGTCTAGTCGCACGCACACAAACACCGTGCCGAAGTCTGCCGAGTGCCGAAGTCTGCCGAACTGAAACGACGTTAGACGATGCACGGCCTTCAAGCCACACCTCCGTGCCCGTCGGAGTGGGGAGCGTGAGGTTTTTTCGTTACGGCGGAATAAATTTCTGGATTCGGTCCTCACGCTCAAGGCCCGCGATAGAAGCTATGCAATAGCTTAAAAAAAGAAATTGTCTCCTTTCATTAAAGAATTCCCAAGTTACTAAAGAATTGGAAGCTGTCAATATTACCAAAGTTATTATTATACTAATACTATTACTAGTAGTAATTAATACTAGGAATTTTGAATATCATCAATCATGGTATAAATACATTTAAATATTTATTATTTAGTGAAAGAGTTATTAAATAATTTTGGACTGAAAACTAAGTATATAAAATTAGGGGATAAAAAAAGTTGACAACCCTGGTCTAGCGCAGTGTCGCAGTCACCCCAAGCACTTTTTCAAACTATATAATTTGAGGTTTGTTTTTTTCGAGTTGCCAATCTAAGCGTATTTTGCAAGTTTTAAACGCAATAATTACATACGTATGAAGAATATGATCCAAATATATTATCTTTGAGAGGAAAAAACTAATATTTTTCCTTCTAGAAGCTTTTTTTAGATTTTATAACGGAAATATTTGTATTTCTGTTACTTCCTGCGATATAGATGCCTGCCACACTAATGTCATAGTCCCACTTGCCCCAGCCGACCCTGTGTCCAGAGAATTAATGTATCCTTATTAGATAAACAAGATTTATAGAGTTTTAGGTGCATTGTCCATCTTGATAGTCCTATCAAATAACTTGCTACTGATAATTTGGTCACCGATTCCCATCACCATCCTATGAAACACAACATCGTTTTGCATCTATTTTATGCTGGTTCTCTTCACATTTTTGTGAAGAAAATATTTTTGTTAGTCGCGATGTTTGAATCATCTATTTGAATCAAAATTGAAGTGTAATGTCTGTTATATTTAAATAAATAACTTCTATTTAAATTAGGGGGCTACAGCAATACTACTAAGACATACATTATTTTTCTATCTGTCTGTCTGTCTGTCCGATCTAATCTTCGTTATGGCTTAACCGATTGTGATAAAATAAGATAGAGAGCAATTCCAGGAGGGATTTGTTTTATGTTATGATATGGATAAAAAAGTTGATAAAATAAATGTTCTTTGTTTATCATAAATCTAAATAATGCCACATAAATAAATACTACATAAAATAATATATATTTTTTTTATTTTCAGACGGTGCTAGGTGCCCTCCCGCTTGCAGTGGCAGCTGTGAACAGGGAGCCAAGTCTGCTACCTGGTATGCGATTACGTTTTATCGCGGCCGATATCGGCCGACCTCGGCCTCCACTACCTTTGGATAAGGACTCTCTATCATTACGGTGAGTTAAAAGTTTTGAAAATGTGAAATGAACACCTACACCGATTAAAAATCAAAATGCAAAGTCTTTGGTCACGGGGAGAGGGGAGGAATGAGGTGTTCAACGTCCCGATGTCATAGTTAACTGCGGTTACTCACAGATTAATAATACCGTGACCATGGGTGCTGTAAAGTGTTCGAAACGTCGCGATTATAAAAAAAGTTAATACACGCAATAAAATCCGTAAAAACTAGTTTTATTTAATCTTTATGATTTTCTTAGCGATTCTTTTGAAAAAAAAAGTTCTACCTTAGACGTGATACGTTCATATACGTACGTCATATACGTTCAACAGACAGACAATTTAAAGAATGATAGAAATGTATTACTTATCTTTATACCTTCTCAATCACTTTGTTACAAACGTATAAAATGTACCTACAGGTATCTGCATTTTTATTATAAGTATATACGTATAGATTCTGCATTGTTTTATTTTTGTTTTTGATCCCTAAAATAAAGGTAATACTTGACCTTTATTAATTGAAATTATTTACTTAGCAGAACCCTATTTTTATCCTGATCACACACATACTGTAATGAAAAATGAGAATTGTGATCAAATGCTAATATTATGCGTGAAAAAAAAACAAAGAACTCCAAAACGTTTATGTTGACACTAAGTGTGTAAATTTAACTTTCATATTCGCTCTGGAATTTCGGGTCACGAGTTCCGCGTAGTATTAATATAATCATTTGTTTCTTTTGAGTCGTAAATATTTCAGGGAACATAATTTAAAAAAGTCTCGGTTTTAAGTAGACTTCAAAAAAAGGTTATTTATATTTTTTACCAGGGATCCGCCGGATAATTTTATAAGAATAAGTAAAATAATTTTATTCCTTTCCCAGGTTGAATTTCACTAATTTATAAATCTCTATTCACAACGAGGTCTTTCATACAGGGTGATGACGCAAATGCGTGATCTCGGGGTGGTGGCGTTCTTCGGCCCCGACGGCACGTGTCTGACCGAGGCGAAGCTCGCAGCCGCGTGGAACCTCCCCCTCATATCGCATGTAAGTGCACTTGACGCTAGCCCACGAGTTGTGCATTTAAATCAAGTCATAGAATATATTACCATTAAGAAGTTTAATAATAGCCTACACTCTGCAATGAAACGTCATTTCATGTTTATATACATATATTAAAATTAAATACATACTTATAGCTGCAGGATATAGGCTAGTGGCTTCATTGTCACCGCACACATCGACACCGACACCTCATCTTGAACGTACCGAAAACACTCAAAGCATAAATCACGCTGTCGTTTTTTGTACTTGCAGCTGCATACTTATAAAAGTTAAGTTACAGCCTATTCGTCCTACTGCCGAGCACAAGCGTCCTCTCGCTTCTGAGAGAGTTTTTGATTATTTTAGTACGCTACAACTGTAGTGCGTATTTGTGGACTATACCTTGAAATATTTTTATTCCTATATAAGAATTGTTGAAAACTCTCAAGGAACCGAGACGGTGGTTTGTTTAAAATGCAATATTTGAAATGATGTGCGTAAAGTATATCACATAAATATTACGTTTATAAACGTGAAAACTGAAAGATTTATAACGTTCCACTAAGTAGATCAATCAGCATGTTTTCTATCGCTCGGAAGTTACACTTTTGCTAAACCCTAAATATAATTTCCGATCTTCGGGGCTGGTTCGGAATTCGTAAGTCAATAAAATATACCGCCTGTACGTGAGATTTGCGTTTGAAAAAGTTAAGTCGTTATTCTCAATAAGGGACCACCCTTGTGTGGAATAATATTCTTTATATGGAACGAACCATATCCTTATATGTAATAACGACTTAAAGATTAACATTACTGACAAACGTTATATATATTAGAGAATTTAATTAACGAATTTTCACAAAACACATATAGTTTTAATAAAAAAAAATAAACATTGTGAAAACGTTTGGAACATATCGAAAAATAAAAAATGGATAAAATTTCTTCAACAAATACAACTTCATAAATACATACTAGCAATGTCGGTTACTCAACTCCACAGTGTCAGTAATTCATTCATGAGGCAATGTATACGCTTTTATAGCAAAGTCCTAGAAGATATACAAGGTTTCTCCATTACCAAACCTAATTTTTTAATAAACAAAACAGTATAAAAAGAGTTATTATAATATAAATGAATACATAATTGATTGTAATCCCTGGGAATGAGGTCATCGCTTCGAAGCTATTTCTTAAATAAGCGATATTTTGATTTTATACAATGTGATTATATTGTATAAAAACAAAATCTCGCTGGGTTTCTTGACGGGATTTCTCAGGAGAGATTTTTCCGAACCAGCGATAAAAGAATAACTGATATAAACTGTATTTAAATAAAAATATTTTATTCTATTCTGTTGTATTCCAAAATTGTTGAGAAATCCTTATCTTTAATAATATAATTTAAGGGATATATTTACCTCGTATTCTACAAAATTATTCACCGAAGTTTTCTTGACAACATCTTGTCATTGCCATATCGTTTAGCGGAATGTTTACAGTAAATTTTCGTATTGGATCAAGATATTATCATTATTATGCATAATGCTCGACTGGGCGGGTCGTTTCATTCGTCCTACAGATTTAAGGTGAATCCCTGACCAAAATGTTGCGAAAGTGCGTTTTTCAGACTCTATTATCTCATTAGTTATGAAAAATAAACTACATCTAAAAGTACATTATTAATGTTAGACATCTTATCATCACATTAGACGTTGTAATTTATTTTTATGTGCTATAAATACATTTAAAATCAACTTTTAAAAAAATGACTAAAATTCTTGATTACATGCATCCGTTGCTAAACGCAACGCTCTAATCATTTGTGGATAACACTAATGGATAGATAATTAAAAAATCAATATTCTCCACGTTTTATTTAAATTTTTAAGTTCGTTTTTTCTCTTTTAATTGAAATAATTCCGAAAAATTGTGTGACTTCTATGATAAAGGGGGCGTGCGCAGAGTGCGGGCGGCATTACGCTGTATGCGTTGGTAGAAGGTGGCCGCGTTGCTGGTCGCCGCGTTCCGTATTTCGCCGCAAACATAATATTATTTGAGTACCTACCAACCGATGCGCTTACGTCACGGTATATTGTAACTCGGCCGTATCTTACGGCGCCTCTACACGTTGGCGAATGTAGTGGCCAATAGCATTGGCCAACGTGTAGACGGGGTGTTTGGGCTTCATTGGTATGTATTGGAACGATGGCCCGCAAGTTGGCGCGAGATCCGTGAGGTGTCGGTTTTTTACAAAAGATCAAAGATTGTTGGCAGAGTTTGGTCGCCGCGTCCACACGTTGGCCGCGCGTTTAGTTTGCTACAAGCTCCCAGAGTGATTACACGCGTCTGATTTAAATTTTATATTCAAGCTTTGTAGGGTGGATGCCCCAATTACCAGACTTTTAGTGCCAATTTCAACTTACTTTAATTAGCGCGATTCAATTATTTTTAAACATTTGTTTTAATCGATAAGCTATTTATAAAAAAATAATGAACATTTATTTACAATCAGATTATTACAACAATTTTAAAATGATAAAAAAATGAAGCACGTCGTTTATACGTGGTAGAACCATGCAGTTATATTAGACGTATAGTTTTAGCACGAATGGGTCGATTCGACCGGGGAAGGACCACGCTCTCACAGAATATCAATGTAAAATAGTAGCTTAATGATTGTGTGTTTCGTATAGTGACTGTAGAGAACCAGAGACACTTTTTAAAGAAACGAGGCATTTCATCTTAGTCCTCACGGGTGACAACGCATCTGCATTTTAATTCGTAATCGAGGATAGATGTAGATGTCTGTGGGCCACAGCAACCACTTACCATCAGGTGAACTGTGTGCTCGTTTGTCACCCTATCCTATATAAAAAAAGCGTCAATTTAATCGTGCAAGTTTTCGAATCATCATCATCATTACAGCTCTTCACAAGTCCACTACTGAACATCCTCCTCCAAAGAAAGCCCTAAAGCATGGTCCTGAGCCACTTTCCTTATCATGAGTTTTTCATTTATGTTCTAAGTTATAATTAGTACCTATTATTAAGTCAGTGTTAATTATATTTATTGCTATTGTTTTTGTCTTTCTCAAAAAATAATTAAATTACCAATAAAATATAAGGTGTTTTTTATATACATCAAATGTCTGATAGAAAAGCAAGTACATGTTTAGCTAAACTTTAAAAACAAAACCCAATTTTAAAACATAGACTTATCGATTATAACTCCTTTAACTTTAAAATAAGTTTAGTTCTAATTAATGGTATTTATTCCAGTTTCTGATGCATGTAAAGAATAAATAAAGCTAATCGTATATCTATTTACAGCCCATTAATATTCACTATTCTTTTATAATTATTTTATAAAAACGTTACCCCCCACACTTGGATTTTTCCTGTATCGCGGAGGCAACTTACAAACATAAATTGCATAAGGACACACATCCAGACCCGAAACAATTATTTGTAGGATATACAAATACTTGTTCCGTGCGGGATTCAAACCCGCGGCCCCCGGCACAGCTACTCATTGCTAAGCCACTGCGCTACGGATCCGTCGTTCGTCCGCACATTGGCCCGAACCGAAGTAAACTGAACGACCTTCCAACGTGTGGACGCCGTCACCAACTCTCGGCCAATATATTCGCCACTACATTCGCCACTGTATTGGTCAACGTGTAGAGGCGACATTAGAAATAAATATTACAGCCGTGCGGTACGTAAACATGCGATAGGGCTGCTGCCTCCAGTATTTTTACATTTGCCCATTGATTTATGTGTTTTATAACTCAATGCATTTTCCTACTTTGTGTTTCCATTTAGTTTTATGATTGTACTTAAATATACTTTTTTATATAAACAAATATAATAGGTACTTTGTGAATTGAATAGGAAGTGTTCAATAAAAATGAGTGTCGTATTATGATTGGTAGATTTAATTAAAAACCATGTTTATGTTTGAATAACAAATCGGTCTTATAAATTTGCGGCCGAAAAATATTTGCGCCTCGGCTGAGACGTACGAAATGCTTTATTATTAAAATTTTAAATATAAAAAATCCGCATTATAATATAAAGCCCTGTAAGCTCTGCCAGCGCGCGACATGTTATAATCCCGTTCGCTCGGGACCTTAATGGCGGGAAAATTTGTAAGTTAGAAAATTTTTTACTATATTGCAAATTTTGCTATATTTTCACTTTGAGACAATATTTATGGATAAAACTTACAGGAATTCTTGTTGAATGTATAAACTATCGAATAAAATTATTTTTTGTTGCTAGAAATTGTAATAAAATACGTAAATTACCCTGTATAGCATAGTAGTAGTATATATTTCAATTTTAGTGACAAAATTACTACTAATTTGAATTCTACACTTTTGTTTTTAGAGAAATTTATATGAAAATGTTTGGAAATATGTAAATTTTTATGTTTTATATGTTTCCATTCGTTACTCATACCAAAATATTAAAATATTAAAAAATTAAAAAAAAAAACAATAATAATATTTTATCTGTGTGACATTTAGAACAATATTTCAAAAATAATTATGTGTGAATTTGAAATAAATACAACGTCAAGTTATTTGAAATATGTAAAAAAACTATTTTTACTTACATTTTATACTAAAAATAAATGAGAATTTGAAAAATAACACATTTATGACCCAACCGCCAAAATGGGCCTTCCAGATTTTGAAGTACTTTTGGCAATTTACTTTTCACTTTTTATACCACAAATTATATATCTACGTGTTCACTATATTACAAGGAATATAAAAAAGTATAATACTTTCGTTTTTAGTCCAGACACAAATATAAAATTCTATAAAAAAGACGGAGCACCTTCATCAAAACGACACGTGGAACGCCGAAAGTTCAGAGTGATTTCTTTTTTTTTTTTTCTAAGAAACATTGCCAGGTTATGGTTTAAAATAAAAGAGCATATCTTTGTCTTTGATACTATTATCTATTGCATATTGTCTTTGGTTTTGTTTTAAAGGAAAAAATAGTTTTTTCATAAGGCAGTACTTCTGATCCGACCTGATCTAATTCGACCCGTACCAGAGCCGACGTAAGGTAGGTATTGTACGATCTAAAGTGCGCATGGCTTGGTTAACGGGATAAAAATTGTTTTGGGAAACATGAACAAGTTGGAGTAAAGGAATATCTTTTACTTGGTTATAGATACCTGCAGCTATTTTACAATTTACATGTTTGGTTTTAAATGAAGTTTGGATTTATTATTTATATTAATATACTTACATTAGTGATGTTCACGGATGTACACGTTGGCTTGACCATTGTTTAGTAACTAGGATGGCTAGGGGTTACATTGAGAATATAACCGTAAATAACAGTGTCTCGTGGTCTGATCACTATCCTTTGGAAATTGTTTGTAACTTAAACCCCTTACATACTCAGTTGGTACCATCATCTCGAGTTTCTAATAATAAGATATTTTGGGGGCTGAGGGATAGTGACCAGACTAAGCTATTTACGAAAACTTGTGATGAGAAGCTAAGTAAAGTAGTTTTTCCTATGGAGCTTACGAAATGTTGTGGCAAAACCTGTTGTAAAGATGAACATAAACTAGTTATCGATAATATGTACTCTCATATTGTAAGCATATTGCAGTCAGGGGCAATAGTTAGTCATAAAATTGTAAGGGGAAATAAAAAAGGTTATATTACGGGGTGGAATAGGCATGTAAGGCCACTACACGGGAGAGCTCGTCTGTGTTTTCAGTCGTGGGTTATGGCTGGGAGGCCGAGTAGTGGAGTTACATACGACGATATGCGGGAGTCTCGTAGGCTTTTCAAAAATAAACTAAAATGGTGCCAGGACCATGAAGATCAATTAAAAATGGACATTTTAGCCTCTACACACGAGACTAAGCAGTTTAGTAGGTTCTGGCAACAAACAAATAGACTGAATGCACGGGCGGGCCTTCCTGTGGAAGTGGGAGGCATAACAGGGAGTCAAAACATTGCTAATATGTTTAAGACTCACTTCAGGGTGGAACCCCTAAGTATAGTAGGTCAAACAGTGGACGGGGCTCGGGACACCGTAGACCCTTGGGTAGACTCATTGAGCTTCTCTGTTTGTGAGGTAAATGACGCAATAAGGAGTATGAAGCGGGGGAGATCCCCGGGGCATGATGGCCTGAGTGTCGAACACTTGCGATATGCTGGAGTGCACCTTTCCAGAGTCCTTACCATGCTCTATAACCTCTGTGTCAGTCATGGTCACCTGCCGGATGCAATGATGATGACGGTGGTCGTGCCTATAGTGAAGAACAGGACGGGCAATGTAGCGGATAGGTCCAACTACAGGCCTATATCCCTAGCGACAATCGTGGCTAAAGTTCTGGACAGTCTGCTTGATACACATTTAAAGAAAGCTACTAAAATTAACGACGCTCAATTCGGCTTTCAGCCCGAATTGTCTACCGAGAGCGCAATAATGTGTCTCAAGCAGACTGTACGGTACTACACTGACAGGAAAACGCAAGTGTATGCGTGCTTCTTGGACCTGTCAAAAGCATTTGACCTTGTCTCGTATAAAGTACTATGGCATAAACTTAGGACGGAAACGAGCCTAAGGCCGGAACTGTTATCGTTGTTGCAGTACTGGTACGGTAACCAGTCAAATGTAGTAAAATGGGGAGACGCTATGAGTGACCCCTACAAGCTGAACTGTGGAGTAAGGCAGGGTGGGCTTACGTCACCGAGGCTGTTCAATCTTTTGTCAACCAGCTGATAGAGGGGCTGAGCAGAGCTGGTGTCGGATGCTCAGTTGATGGTGTCTTTATAAACAACATCAGCTATGCGGATGACATGGTTCTGCTTAGTCCTTCGGTCAGTGGCCTCCGGAAGCTACTTAAAATATGTGAGGACTATGCTGAGAGAAATGGACTCAGATACAACGCCAAAAAGAGCGAGTTCCTTGTGTTCAGGGGAAAAAACAAACCCACCAATTTTCAGCCAATCATACGATTGTGTGGTATTCCCCCTGAAACAGGTGGCGGAGTTCAAATATCTCGGCCATATAGTTAACGAGCGCCTCGTGGACGACGGTGATATAGAGAGGGAGCGAAGGGCGCTGTCGGTCCGGGGCAATATGTTGGCCCGCAGATTTGCGCGTTGTAATGCAGAGGTAAAATTAACGCTGTTTAGAGCCTACTGCCAGACTTTTTACACGTGCAGTCTGTGGGCGGACTATACGCAGCGGACCTTCAGAACTCTTCGTGTGCAGTACAACAATGTGCTGAGAGCGGTATTGGGGAAGCCACGTCACTGCAGTGCATCTGCAATGTTTGCGGAGGCTCGTGTAGACGACTTCTACGCGATCTTCCGGAAACGTGTTGCATCCATGATGGGCCGTTTAGTGAACAGCACCAATGCCCTTCTCAGCACTTTGGCGTGCAAACTCGACAGCCCACTCTGGAGGAGTTGGAATGGTGCACACACATATGCTAACAAGCGTGTGTGTATTTAATGTTAGTTAGTTAATCTTAGTAGTAGTTAGTAATTATATTTAATTTTAGTTAATTTTAATTTATTTTGATTTATTTTTAATTTATTTTCCTTTTATTGATTGATTTTTTCATTTTTTTTTCTTCGTTTTGTTTTGTTTTTTCTTTTCTACTAACCAAATATGGACCCTGGTCTGAAATAAAGATTTATTATTTATTATTTATTATTATTATTTTTTTATTTCTATTCTATTTTCTGAAAGGGTCCTAGGAAAGGAATTATCCACCGCGCTGCCCCACTGCGTGTTGGCGAACTTTGCATGTCTTCGAAATATTATTTTTCTTATTTCTCAGACATGCAGGTTTCCTCACAATGTTTTCCTTCACCACTGAGCACGTGGTAAATCAACACTTCAAATTGCAATTACAATATTATTGGTGCCGGCGGGGATCGAACCCGGTTTGCTCGCACACTGTGAAAATTTTAGCAAGCGCTAACCATCTGAGCTACCACGGCTCCTCTCCTCTCGAGCTAGAGACTTCATTTTATTTATCGTTAGGCCTGTTGGTCTAGTGGTTAGTGACCCTGACTGCTATGCCGCAGGTCGTGGGTTCGATTCCCACCCAGGACAAATGTTTGTGTGATGAGCACGATCATTTGTTCTGTGTCTGGGTGTAATTTATCTATAATATTTATGTATTTAGAAATATATAAGTATGTTTATCAGTTGTCTAGTACCCATAACACAAACTCTGCTTAGCTTGGGACTAGATGGCGTTGTGTGATAGTTGTGGAATATTATTATTATTATATTATTATTGTTGGGGGTCTGTATAGTTTTCTCATCTGGTTGGTTTTTATAAATATAAATTAAAATGAAAAGATAAATATACATAAATATCAATAAAATAAAATAAATACAAAAAATATACAAATAAATAAAGATCCAACCATATTAAATAAAAAATAGTCTCCTATCTTTCTCTCTATGTTTTGATCTCTTAAAACGAGTTTGAGTTCATAAAATCAAGGCAAACTTAGGGTAGGGTTGTCAATTATTATTTTGATAATAAAACTAGCGAAATTCCGCGGTTTTATATGCGCAAGCGTGAACGTAGTTAGAACATAATATAACCTTTATATTTTACATAAATATCCTAAAAAACTTATTATTTTAATATTTTACTAAGTACCTATAAAATTAACAAGTTTATTGTATTTTTATTTGAGTAATTTTTTATGCAATTTCTTTATCTACGTCTATTTTTAGGAACCTTTATTTAGTCTGAGTCATACATAACACTATATTACTGATTTACTTACTTATACGTAGTTTTTTTTTGCAGTTACAAATATCTTGTGAGGTTGAAAAAGGCAGTAATGAAAAAATAATAAGAATAATAATAATTGACGTCAGCCACTTCTTTTCATAAAAATTTCAGATCATGGTCCATTAGGTTGCAGCTTCACCGAACCACAACTTATAATAATAATAATAACAATAATAATATAATATTATTTTGTATTTATTTTATTTTATTGATATTTATGTATATTTATCTTTTCATTTTAATTTATAACTTTTATATATTTAAATATTTATATAACCGAATCAGATGAGAAAATTATACGGCTCCAACGATTTTAGCGACGAACGCTTGGATTTATTTTTAGAAAATGTCCTTTTGTCCATGTTTTCAGGCAATAAAAAAACTGCTACAATATAAGAAGGTAAATTTAGACTAATCATTAACGGTCGTTATAGCTCAGGTGGTATGTCGGTCGGGCGTGATATCGGAGTTGTGGTTGGCGTCTTGGCTTTGGTCCCGCTTTTTTTCCCTTTTTTTTAAGTTCCCTTCTTTTGTGAGAAAATCTATTATTTCAAACCCTTTTTTTTAGTAATTTTTAAAAATACGAAAATTTTAATTTTAAAAATTTAAAAAAAATTTCTATTTAGTTACTAATGCTATATTTATTATTTTAATAATTACCTACCCAGTAGGTAAATATTAAAATAATAAATGTAGCATTATAAACAGTAAATCTCCCTCAAACTCAATTTACTAATATTGTTCCTAAATAAGGAATAGCAGATAAAAGATTAGTAGGTAATAACTATTGCTCCTCAAAATTATATTTGACCTCAAGGTAAAACATATCCTAAAATTCAGTAGCTAAATAAAATAATAATGACTACTATTCAAGTATATTTTCAATATGTAAGTAAATGAAAATAACAAAAATGAAGCACCATTAGCATGTAAAGTTCGAATCCATAATTAATATTTCGACAAATATTATAATTTACACTATAAAAAGCTAATTCAATATTAGCAGTATAGTATATAGTTAAAAATAATCAAAATAGTCATTTTTATTAATTAGATAATATATTAGAATACATAATTCCGATCCGATTAATATAATGCAACTAATATACCGAATAAAGAAAATTAAAATACATTTATCATTGTACGCCGTGTCTATTTCCATAGAAGAGTTCATTGACATTGAAAAATTAATACTACGTTCGTAGCAGTAGGTGGCGTCTTTTGGCGATTTCTTACGCGATATATTGTAGCGAGCGTCGACAGACCAAACGCTCAAGGTCGTTCGCTGGAGGTAGCGCCTTAAGAGGATATAGTAAGTCAGCTAAAATTCTAATTTCGCCCCCACTTCCCCGCGCGTCGTATGCTATGTACCGACATGTTTGTAATCACTAATACTGCAAGTAGATAGGTCGTTAGATACTTATTTCATTAGGTTTATCATATTTATGCCTGTTTCTTAACGCCAACCTAGTCGCTTCTTATTTTTATTACGGTTATTTCTCATTTTAATTTTACGTCGTCCTGTTGCGTTATGTGTATTCTGATCGTAAGCGATACAACCTCCCCCTTCAAAGTCCGAAGCGAAACCGAATGAAACTGACCGGGCGCCAGGAATCAAGCTTCAAGAAGCCGATAGTTTAGGTAATTTCTTTTTACAGTGAAAATAATGGTATTTAAAAAAAGTAAATAACATAAGCACTGCTAAAGCAGTGCTTATGTTATTTACTTTTTAACTGAACTAACTATAAATAGTTAGTTCAGTTAGTATGCAAAGTTTCATGATCTTATTTAAAGTATTTTATGAATAACAGCGGTTTATTGTTTATTTTGGAGGTAACTTTGGATTTTTTTTCTATCGAGAAAATTATACAGAATCGTGTTTTCGTCTAACACAGTCCTTAACATTAATTCTCAACTTTACCATATATTTATTTCAAATTTAATGCTGCAATATTTTCGGCATAACGGAGGATCTTGCTAAGGCATTTGAGGTTATATTTCCCCTTAAGTCAAGAAATAAAAAAAGAATAAAATAACATACATTTGTAACACGCTTTTATTAGCTTCACATGTATATATATATATATATATATATATATGATATTGAATATAGTAATTAATAAAATGATCTTCACATTCCATATCAGGCACCCACGCTTTTTCAATTTATTTGAATTTTTGTTAAAAATTATTTTCTACTTTTTTAGTTCAATTACTATTAAAGCGTGTTATTTAAGTTTTTTTTTATTATAATTTATTACGATACAACTTGATATCCACACAGAACCAATATTGAAGCCGCGATCGACATTAAAAATCTTTTGAACAAATAATATATTTATAATGTTTTTATTCAACGAAAAATATTATAATACAAGTTCCGAAGATTATATTATATTATTATTGATTGTTAATGTTTTAATTATTATTGAAATTAAAGTTATTTTTCACTTAGCATTGTTTTTATTACACTTTCAAAACATCCCGGGCAAGTGTGACATCAATACATTTATAGGCACATCACTATATCGGTCAAAAATAAAATAATAAATTAGCCCATGCGGTGAAAAGTCGGGTAGTTCCGTTTATCCACCCTAGGGTAGATACTCGGGAACGCGTGTTCGTTTATCCACCCTAGACGAGGTGAATAGTCGGAATTCACTTTTTGATTGTTTGTAATGTTTTGTTTTAATTAATTTATGTCACACTTGCCTCGGCTTAAATTAACAGATTATAATTGCAATATTTTTTTTTTCAAATTATTTTTAATTCTCAACAATTGTACTTTTCACTCCTTGTCACAGGGGGACCGACGTGGTTAACGTCTCGACGTCTATAGTAAACATTTAAATCAAACCCGTGAATATTCCGCAAGGCCTAAAGATAATATTAGTTCTTTGCACGTAGATTCAAAACAAAAATAATACTAATTAAAAGCTAAAGATTGGAACTTAGCTTAGATTAACATGATATCACGTCAATGACCTCAGATTTTACGTGAATGCAGGTGACCCAAAGCACTTGAAATTTCAATCGTCGGAAATTTAAATTTAATAAAGCACTTGTATTGCAAACCGTATCAGCAGTATCTTCACGTCGATTATCATTATCTAAACTGTGGTACACTTTTAGAAGTGAGAGAATTGAATAATGTAATGCCTTCGAGGACCACTTCAGTTGCCTTCAGGGACCACCACTATTCACTCTTGTATTGAAGAAACTTATATTGTAAACGTGTTGTGTTTCTGTTTAGAAATGCGCCGGTGCTCATGGTTCTGGTGAAGCGGGTGGCTTGGGAGCAACATTCGCAAGAACTCTACCTCCAGCTCACAAGGTCAGCAAGTCCGTGGTGGCGCTTCTGAAGGCTTTTGGCTGGAACAAGTTTGCTATAGTGGCTGGTGATGAGCGCACCGCAGCGGGACAGCAGATGGATGCCATAAAAGTAATTAAAGCTGTGTTTCTTTTGTTTTTTGTGTACTCATTGATTTTACCCGACTTCAATAAATTGGAGGTACTACTGATGGTATAAAATAGTAAAAAAATTCTGTAAGTATTTTATGCGAAAGATACACTATAAAACCAAGTGTTTTATACACTGAAATGCTCATGAGCACGCAGATCACCTAATGTGCTGTGGTCCTTACCTTGATTTAGAAAGATATTATCTTTGATTTTGAACTACCAACTACTACAACCTACTAGCCTTGATTAAGAATCAAAAAGCAAGCTTAATTGATTAACGCAACAAAGCACACCACACACTACAATTAATGATAGACAACGAGCATTCGTTTTCGCGAATCGTTAGCTAGATCATCAACACACGAAGGTTAATCAAACTGTCACTGCGACGTTTTTTTATAGTCACTACTGTGAGAAACGAGCACACAGTCCACCCGATGGTAATTGGTCACTGTGGCTCATAGACATCTACATACATCTATCCTCGTCTCTGTCATTTAATTGACCCGTATCGCTAACAGATTTCCATATATTACTTATATACATAATCATGTGCGAGACAGGACTTTAGCATCGTCTATTTCATTAGCTCTGTGTTTTTAATCATCATCGCTACAGCCTTTCAAAAGTCCACTGCTAAAGATTGCCTGATGAGGAGAATATTTGCCATAGTTGCCACGCTGAGAAGGCGTGTTGGAAGATGCTGTTTCCCATCTACTGTTTCATCTCCCCGTGTCGCTTATGACACAGAGATTGATATGGGTTAGTGTACTCTATTACGCCGCCATACACGAAGAATGTTTACGGTGTTTTTAATACAAGCGACTCATTAAAATTATTTTCTTCTGAACTTAATTATTTGTTATATTTACGTGAATACTATACATTAAATGAAACTAATTTTACAGTTTTAATCGCTTTTGATTTAAACTTTTGATTCCCGTTTCATGTGCTTTACTTTTGCACGTTAACAAAGGCTAACTTTAACTTCCCATATTTAATAAAATTAAATCTAAGCCCAAGCATACCACTGCAAGACTTCAAGATACTGCAAGCTCGTTCTGCGTAGATCGAATCAAATAATAATATTTAAAAGTCGAAGGCAGCCTTCGTTAACTATGAGATCAGGACGTCAAACATGTTACTTCATTAACTCGTTCGGAAATTAACATTCAAAAATTAAACGTAATAAAATCTGTAAAATCCTAAAAACTTTCATTGTCACTTCGTCTAATAACTCAGTTTACGAAGTCCGTAATGGTAGCAATCATCATTATCATCATCATTACAGCCCTTCACAAGTCCACTGCTGAACATAGTCCTCCCCCAAGGAATGCCACAAAGCACGATCGTGAATCACCTGTAGCCATCGACTTTCTGCATGACTTACCAGGTCGTCACTCCATCTAGGTACTCCTCTAGGTACAACACGAGCTGGCAGTTAATATTGGACTCCATTATTTTCGAAAACAAGTAGGTGATGGCGATAGGCCTGTAGTTGGACGGATCAGAGCGGTTACCTTTTATAGGGATTGGGTGCACGAAAGCTGTCTTCCATGAATTTGGGACTATGCATACCGAGAAGACGTACTGGAAAAGACGGGTTGGAACCGGTGCCATTTCTGAAGCACAAGTCCTCTACACAATTGGAGGGATTCCGTCAGGCACATTTGACTTGTGGATGCTCATGGAGGGGAGTGTTTTGCGTACTGAGCGTTGTGTGAATCGCACATCAGGCCTAAACCACTCACACCGTGGCATTCCCCCCGTCATCGAGAGTCAAGTTGGACGAAGAAAGGGGGTCTAAAAGTAAACTTTCAGTGAGTCGTTCTCCCTGTGCAGAGATTGAAGTGACGGCTTACAGAAATTCCCTTGAACAGCCTGGGTGAGAGACTAGAATGCACGGGGTTTCGAAGGAAGGTGTATTAATTTCTCACCCATTCTTTCAATGTGCTCATACTTTGCCTTGGCAATAACTCTTTTGAGGTACTTGAAGGTGAAGTTATACTTATTTTTAAGGATGGAAGGAGTGTTTATAACACTCGTCCTTACTGCGCAATGCAGTCTTACAGGAGCAATCAAACCAAAGCTGAGATTTTCCAACGATAAGTACTACAGATGATGGAAGAAATAGTTTGCGTAGACGAAGTAACAAGTTGTGTCAGACCAAATGCCAAGGCAATGTCATAAACAGATTTTCCCGCATGATTGGTTAAACGTGAACCGTGCCATTCGGCATGGTGGGCGTTAAAATCACTAAATATTAAGATTTCTGCGGGTGGGATCTGTTGTATCAAGGAATCTGTAGTCATTTGGACGTGGTCGATGAGTCATTCTGTGTCAGCATTACCCATAGAGGCACCCGTAAATTTTATGAAATATATATTTTTTTAATTATACGGTTAAGATTGTGATTTAAAATAATATTTAAAAAACCTACGGTTACTGGTTACACGATATCTTTTCACTTTCGTGTATATTTATATGATAAGTATGATATTATAAATGCTGTTGGAATTTTAGTTACTTACTATACAATAAACTTGGTTCCTTATATAAAATTTTGGGTCATAATACAATTATTATAATAGATATAAAACTCAAACAAATAATTATTAAACATATTCTTTTTTAATTTAAAGAAAGTTAGTAACTACACACGTACTACGAATACCTATATTACAACGATACGGCTCGAATAGTTAAGGACCACGCTTTCACAGAATACCAGTGTAAAATAGCAGCTTAATGCTGTAGTGTTTCGTATCGTAACCGTAGAGAACCGGAGACCCATTTCACTGGAAACGAAGGTTTTGATCTTAGTCCTCAGTGTGTTTGTGATAACAAATTTTACTGAGGTTGTTGTTTATTAGATACATACTTTATCATAGACGTGGTTATCTAGTAAGAGACCTCCTCGAGTAAAATTACAGGTATACTTGCCGACCACTCGAAACGCATTAGTTAAAGCCTGGGCGTGTGACACGAAGGTACTGATTATCATTACGTACATAAAAATAGTGACGTACACATTATTTGGTTTTGTGGTGTCCATGATACTATCATGAGAGCCGCAGGGGTCTTCCATATTCTAAATATTCTCTTAGAAATGAGAAGAGTCCTGTGCTGAGAATAAGAACGATCATAGGTTATAAATATACATACAGTTTTTTTGCTTCTGCTAGTGCTTTACTTACCATAACAAATTTTTACAGGAATTGTCACAGAGCAATGGGCTTGTGATTACTGCGGAACATCGCTTCACGGATTATCTTCCGCACAAATCCGAAAACATTGAGAGAATTGTGGATCAGACCTACGACAAAACTCGAAGTAAGTATTTTTATTGTATTGTCGTTATATCATATCATATCTTTTCTAATTCCAGAGTGCGTTTCAAGTTTGCCATCTAAGCAAAATTTTCAGTACTTTTTTTCCTCAAATTATGTCTGCTGACGATCGTGTGTCGTAGTGATCAGAGTTCCTGACTACGCCGCGAATCCTAGGTTAGTTTTCTGACTGACTAGCATTTGTGCAAAAAAGGTAACTGTTAATCGAATCTACCTATCACTTTTAACACAGATTATACAGATATTGTTTCCAAAAAGCGCGTTCAAGAACAGTTGACTCAATGAATTTATAATATAAATTAATACCTATTTGTTTTCGTTTGGGTTTTTTTTGTTGACTTTACTAAGCACAGAGAAGTGAACAGAATTACAAAACAAAAACAAATAACATCACGAAAGCACTTAAGGTCTCGAGCCTTCCTGAATATCAATTTCACACCTAATACCATTATAAAGACCACTTGGATGTATGTTTTAGTATTGTATGAGCACGTAAGAGCGATTTATTCGAAGAAAGTAAGATACATTTACACACGAAGATATCAATATACTCGTACAGTTGTATTTTTGCCAGTACAAAATAATAGGAAATTATTTTTTATAATATTTTCGTGCAAGAAACTCTCCATTTTGCACTTTTGAGTTTTTAGGAGATTTTGACGACAGCTTAAGCGAGCAGACAGTTGATCCAAACAGTATCTCATGTTCACAGCGCGTAAAATCACAAATTGTCAATCGTTGAACAGATTTTTACATAGCTAAATCAAGTATTCTTCTTTTTTGGTTGGTGGGGTTTTTGATGTTCTATCACGCATCAGTCGACATACTACATAGGGCAATAGGACATCAGATCTATAGATAATACACTATACAATATGTAACGTAATTAACGCACACCGTCAGACACCCCAATTAGTATATAATGTTATAATCATAATACATACACTGAATTTATAGTTAAACATTTTTATGCACCGATTATTTATCAAATTAGTTATACTAATTCCGGAAGAATTTTATGGTCACAGTACAAATCCACGAACGCAAAGACTTTAACGTGGTTGAAATAAAGTTAATTTTTATTTATTTTCATTGAATGACAGAATTAGTAATAATACAAATAAAGATGCACTCTTAAAAGTCTTATTTCCTTAAGTTACGGTCCATTTCAGTTTGTTTTGACTGTATAGATTTAGTGTGACTGTAATTTACGTAGTTTTAATTATTTTTGGGATAAAAAATTACCTATATAGAAATGATAGGAATCGATTCAGTAAACGATTCTGAATAAACTACTTTCTCAAAGTGCGTTAATTACGTTACATATTGTATAGGACAGATCAGATCAGATCAGAAGATCGCAATGGCTCCGTTAGGCAGGGTACACTGTGTTTCTGTGAACCGCGGCCGAGCCAAGAAAAAAGATTGGGTTGTACTCGTTGAACCTAAATAGGTCGATAGGAATATGGCAAACAACAAAGCGCAAGGAAGAAATTGTCGTATTTATGTATTTTTCTTAAAGTAAACTCGCCTGTAAATATTGATTCTTATTACTTAGAGAGTAGTACATAATTTCCTTGCTTACTACTAAAGTCAAGCGCTACCGTCATCAGTGCGTAAACAATGCAAAATAATGTTTTGTCTGCTGTTGGTCGCTTAATTACTAATGTTATTGTCAATTATTTATATTTAGGAAGGAAATAAATAACCAAGGACGATCAAAAAACCTAATTTCAAATTTGAAAAACTATGTTAAATAAAATAATTAAAAGAAATTCATGAAATATCACTAAAAAGTAATAAATCAAAAAATTAATAATAATAAAATTAAGAATACAACCACCAGGGATCGAGGGATGAACCCGGAACCTCATGATTATCTTATTATCACTTGGTAAAAGGTGTCGGCGGTGTCGAACCCCGTTGTGGTCACAGTACAAATCCACGAAGCAAAGACTTCAACGTGCTTGAAATAAAGTTCATTTTTCTTTATTTTTATTGAATGACAGAATTAGTAATAATACAAATAAAACTGCACTCTTAAAAGTCTTAATTATGGCCTTAAGTTACGGTCCATTTCAGTTTGTTTTGACTGTACAGATTTAGTGTGACTGTAATTTACGAGTACGTAGTTTTATTTATTTTTGGGATAAAAAATTACCTGTATTTTCTATAATATAAATATAAATTACATTAAAAATTATACAACTATTTTATTCTTACCCTTCAATATACCAAACAATAAAAAAAACTATTTAAACCAAGGACAAAAATGATTTTGTTACGTAAACACTGTTTTTCGATTTTAACAATATTAAATTAGTAAAAAATCATGTATTTTTATTTATTATCTTAGAACAAAATCATAACAATATATAATATAACATAATCATAATAATAATAATAATCTTAGGGTTTACCCCTCTATCCTTAGCCAACGAGCAATGGCAGGACCCAGCAGTGCTTAGCATTTCCGACCGGGAGACCGTATGGAAGGAGAAGGAGCTCCACGGGAGGTACTACGGGGCTTTACATGAGCCCTTCGTAGATACAGTCACCTCCCTCAACTGGCTACGTTTCAGTGACCTCTTCGGGGAAACCGAGAGTTTTGTCTGTGCAATACAGGATCAGATTATTAAGACCAACAACTATCGGAGATACATCCTAAAGGATGGCACCGTCGACGTCTGTCGAGCTTGTCGCCATCTCGGTGAGACGCTTAGGCATGTCATCTCCGGTTGTTCGGCGCTTTTTGACTCTGAGTACTTGCACAGACACAATCTAGTAGCCAGAATTCTACACCAGGAGCTCGCTCTGAAATACGGTCTCGTGGACCGGAAAATACCGTATTCCAAGTACTTGCCGGAAGCCGTGCTCGAAAATGATCGCGCTAGGCGCTACTGGAACCGGGCCATCATCACAGACAGGACTATTCTTGCGAATAAGCCTGATATTGTGCTGATGGACCGGGCACAGTCAAGGATATTTTTGCTCGATATTACCATTCCGTATGACGAGAACCTCGTGAAAGCCGAAACAGATAAGCAATCAAAATATCTGGACCTAGCTCACGAGGTGACCGACATGTGGAATGGTCTGCCGACCGAAATTATTCCTGTAGTCATCTCTGCGAATGGGTTATAATCCCAGTCAGCCTCTGGGGTCATCATAGGCGACTGGGACTTCGTGACGGACCGCTCCGGGCTCAAATGTAGAAAACGGTGCTCCTCGATACCACCTGGTTCGTCCGCCGGTTCCTTTACCTTTCCCCCTAACCCTCGGCCGTTTGGTCTCCCCTGCCGAGGGCTTCCATCTGGTTGGACTTTTATTTATTTATTTATTTATGTTAGTATATTAAATATATATTTATGTATATTTATCATTTCCTTTTATATATTTATCCAGCCCAACCAGATGTGAATATTCTATCAATAACCCCCAAATAATAATAATCAAAATAATTAATTATATATATTTATATAATTGTATTTTTACCTAAACAGAAAAAGTCGAATCTCGATTTTAAATGTCTGAGATCGATCCACAAAAAAAATCAAAAATCTTTATTTTATCAAATTAACGCGCGCGTGTTTGTGTGTGTGTGTGTGTGGGTCAGTGCGTACGTGCATGCGTGCGTGCGAGCGTGGCGTGCGTGCGTGAGTGCGTGAGTTTGTACTTACTACACACTGTGGCGTGGCGTGTTATACATGGTTATACAATATATTATATATTGTATAACCATGTATAACACTAATGTGTTATACGTGATTATACAATAACACAAAGTTTGTGGTCAAACAGTCGCACAGAGTAAAGATTGTCGCCAAATAAAATGTTGCTAACCAATAATTACTACCCAATTATTCAATAGTTTCTGAAGTACATCTCAAAGCAGCAAAGCGTTATTATGTAAGTATATTTTTATTATGATGTGCAGTTTTTTGAAATACGGCATGCTAAATATACAAACATAAAAATTTATTAAATTATATTCGAATTTTAACCACTAGTATATAATATTAAACGAAACAAATTCTTTCTCCAATTATAAACATAATTATTATTTAACTAACTCTGTGGGATAGAGAGACCTACCGATTGTATTTTATTTCTTTTTTTTTTAATTGACTTCATTAAAAGGAAGAGGATTAAATTTCCACAGATATTTTCTTTTGATAGGTATGTTACGCGATATTGATGATTCTTTTCTATTAAATTGGTTTTACTTCAGAGCTGGTGAATGAATTATACCCATAGGTGTGATAAATTAAGAATGAAGATTTTAATGTAATTCTTTATAAATATTGAGGTAAAAGAAAGTAAAAACCGCCTTCAAATAACTAAAAGAAATGAAAGAAACATTTTCTTCTAGAATATTTATATTAAATATATCTTTAATTATTTATATGTCGAAGTTGGTGCTAAAACATACTGGTATGGAAGAATTAAGGCCCTATTAATTTTATAATGCATGTAATACGATAGATGTGAGGTCAGTAAATCAATTTCATTATTTCTTTTTTTATTTAAAGAAAGAGAAAACTTCATTTGCAATCTCATGTAAAAGAGAACTGGATCCGACAAAATTTAAAGTCGAACTATATTTCTAAATAACCTAAGAAATTTCTTCTATTCCACTTTTCACGAGTATCACGGTAAACCATCTGAAAATTAATATTCCGAGGCAGTACTCTGTTTTGCAGCTCCTATTTCACGGTAGAAAAATATAGGCTACATTTCTCTGAAATGCCCTTACTAATGAAATCGAGGATTCAACAAATAAAATGTACCGTAATGCACTTAATCAACAGCTTTCACTGAATTATATCGAGTAACAACTCATATTTTGTACTGAATATTTATATTTGGATTCATTACTAGTGACCCATCTCGGCGTGTTTATTTTTTTTCTGTAGCGTTGTTTCGATTTAAAATAGAAGATCTTTTGGTAAAAAAAACTTTGGTTTTCTTTACGTTCGGTTCAGCCATTCCAATGATTAGCTAGGACAGACAAACAGATGGAGTTTTTTTTTTTTTTAAAAACAAGGATAGATTTCGATAATTCATTATATTTAGACGTTTGTCACGCCTAAAGGTCGAAGTGCGGTTATAACTAGATTTGGCCGGTTAAATATATAACAAGGTGTAGCATTGCGATTTGTTAGGCTTAGGTGTGATCTAGATATGTATGAATGAATGATTTATTTTTAGTGACCCCATCGTTCAAGTATTGATTCGGCATATGAATCGGCTCATTCGGGTCATAATTCAAAAGGATCGAGTTTCAGTACTCTGTGACCTGTAAGTTCAACTTAATAATATCGGTTGTCGAACATTACTATACTCTTTCATTGTAGGTCCCATCAATCGTCTGATACGGAACGTTAAAAATGTCATCGCAATCATCAATATTTTGATGCGACCCGGGTTAAATGAACGAATCATCCACGAATTACACATGTCTAGTGTATTTGATTTGAACCTGCAGATGCCGGTCGATTTTTTAATTAGACATAGTTAAGTCTGAATAATAATTAAAATGACTAAGTATAACATCTTATGGTAAAATTATGGTTTATGTTATTTCCTAGTGATCCGTCCTGGCTTCGCCTGGGTAGATGAAGATGTCTGGGGGCCACAGTATCCACTTACCATCAGGTGGACTTTATGCTTGTTTGCGCCTTAATTCTATAAAAAACAATTGCATGTTATCAAGACATAATTAACCATTTTTAAATCTTTATTCTGTCTATCCGCTCTTTTTGATCTTTGGAATGGCTGGAGCAAAGCCAGAAATGATCTAGGCTAAATTTTATCCAAAAAATTTAAATATTTTAGTATGAGAAATCTTTGATTATCTTTAATCTAAATAAAGTGGCGGGTAAGAGTATCCGCTACCCCTATAAGAGGAGGCAGAGGGAAACAAATTTGGAGATGGGGAGCAGCGTCTTCCTTATAACGACTTAAATATGTTTAGCAGTGGACTTTAATATGCTGTAACGGTAACGGTAACCTGTCTAAATGCACATCTGCTTTAACAATATTTATAAAAGAACATACTCATAGTAACAGTATTTTTATTGTATTATACTCGTATTTTACAAGTATTTAGTGTTATCAATAGTGAGTTTGAAGTGTATTTTTATCAATCATTGTCTTGTAACCGCCTTTTATGTTTTATCACCGCCCGAGAAGCATGACTGGCAGAGCATGCTTTTAGCTTTAAGTCTGCCTTTTGTTCCTAACCATTCTGTAAGGTTCAATAAAGAATAAAATAATACTTGTAGATGACGTTCTAATAACTTAAAATCGACCCAAGAAAGCTTAACGTACCTTCAGACGCATTCTTGAAAAGATAAACAATTCTCTTAAATTATAATATGTGTATCTGTAGCTTGCACTCTACTGCCCCCATCACACACGCACGCACGCACGCACGGACGCACGAATTCACGCACGCACGCACGCACGCACGCCCGCCCGCCCGCCGGTTCCGATTCCGTTACATGAATATATAGATATAAAAATAGATAGAATAGATATACGCAAAGCTAATAAAAGCGCCTTATAAATATATACAAAGACAGAAATGAGGTCGAATAATAAACGTCCTTTTTAGATCAAATTAATTCCCTCAATTTAACAAATATCTGCTGTATTTATGCATATTTATTATATGAAAATAGAGTTACCGTAGCTGACAGTGATAAATTTATGACACAACACGGAGAAAGTAATTTCTTGATATGGCTCTTTTAATGTCGCCTCTACACGTTGGCCAACACAGTGGCGAATATAGTGGCGAATATATTGGCCGAGAGTTGGTGACTGCGTCCACACGTTGGAAGGTCGTTCAGTTTACTTCGGTTCGGGCCAATGTGCGGACGAATTTATTTTATTTTAGATGACAGCTCCGTGGCGCAGTGGCTTGACAATGAGTGGCTGTCCCAGGGGTCGCGGGTTTGAATCCCGCACGGAACAAGTATTTGTATATCCTACAAATAATTGTTTCGGGTCTGGATGTGTGTCCTTGTGCAATTTATGTTTGTAAGTTGCCTCCGCGATACAGGAGAAAATCCAAGTAAGGGGGGTAACGTTTTTATAAAAGAATAGTGAATATTAATGGGGCTGTAAATAGATATACGATTAGCTTTATTTATTCTTTACATGCATCAGAAACTGGAATAAATACCATTAATTAGAACTTAACTTATTTTAAAGTTAAAGGAGTTATAATCGATTAGTCTATGTTTTAAAATTGGGTTTTTTTTTAAATTTTAGCAAAACATGTACTTGCTTTTCTATCAGACATTTGATGTATATAAAAAACACCTTATTTGGTAATTTAATTATTTTTTGAGAAAGACAAAAACAATAGCAATAAATATAATTAACACCGACTTAATAATAGGTACTAATTATAACTTAGAACATAAATGAAAAACTCATGACGAGGAAAGCGGCTCAGGACCATGCTTTGCGGCACTCTGTGGAGAAAGATGTTCAGTAGTGGACTTGTGAAGAGCTGTAATGATGAAGATTCGAAAACTTGCACGATTAAATTATAAGAAATCGACGCTTTTTATATGGGATAGGGTGACAAACGAACACACAGTTCACCTGACGGTAAGTGGTTGCTGTGGCCCACAGACATCTACATCTATCCTCGATTACGAATCAAAATGCAGATGCGTTGTCACCCGTGAGCACTAAGATGAAATGCCTCGTTTCCTTTAAAAAGTGTCTCTGGTTTTCTACACTCACTATACGAAACACAGCAGCATTAAGCTACTATTTTACATTGATATTCTGTGAGAGCGTGGTCCTTCCCCGGTCGAACCGACCCATTCGTGCTACAACTTTACTTCTAATATAACTGCATGGTTCTACCACGTATAAACGACGTGCTTCATTTTTTTTCATTTTAAAATTGTTTTCGTAATAATCTGATTGTAAATAAATGTTCATTTTTTTTTATAAATAGCTTATCGATTAAAACAATTGTTTAAAAATAATTAAATCGCGCTAATTAAAGTAGTAGGAATGTTTAAAGTTGAAATTGGCACTAAAAGGCTAGTAATTGGGTCATCCACCCTACAAAGCGTGAATATAAAATTTTAATCAGATGCAGAGATCAACGTGTAGAGGCGCCGTAACGGCGCCTCTAGACGTTGATCAAAGGTTTGTTGGCAGAGTTTGGTCGCCGCGTCCAAACGTTGGTCGCGAGTTTAGTTTGCTACAAGCTCCCAGAGTGATTACACGCATCTGATTAAAATTTTATATTCACGCTTTGTAGGGGGATGACCCAATTACCAGCCTTTTAGTGCCAATTTCAACTTTAAACATTCCTACTACTTTAATTATCGCGATTTAATTATTTTTAAACAATTGTTTTAATCGATAAGCTATTTATAAAAAAATGAACATTTATTTACAGATTATTACGAGAACAATTTTAAAATGAAAAAAAAATGAAGCACGTCGTTTATACGTGGTAGAACCATGCAGTTACATTAGAAGTATAGTTGTAGCACGAATGGGTCGGTTCGACCGGGGAAGGACCACGCTCTCACAGAATATCAATGTAAAATAGTAGCTTAATGATGCTGTGTTTCGTATAGTGAGTGTAGAGAACCAGAGACACTTTTTAAAGGAAACGAGGCATTTCATCTTAGTGCTCACGGGTGACAATGTATCTGCATTTTAATTCGTAATCGAGGATAGATGTATATGTCTGTGGGCCACAGCAACCACTTACCATCAGGTGAAATGTGTACTCGTTTGTCACCCTATCCTATATAAAAAAGCGTCGATTTCTTATAATTTAATCGTGCAAGTTTTCGAATCTTCATCATTACAGCTCTTCACAAGTCCACTACTGAACATCCTCCTCCACAGACAGCCGCAAAGTATGGTCCTGAGCCACTTTCCTTGTCATGAGTTTTTCATTTATGTTCTAAGTTACAATTAGTACCTATTATTAAGTCAGTGTTAATTATATTTATTGCTATTGTTTTTGTCTTTCTCAAAAAATAATTAAATTACCAAATAAAAATATAAGGTGTTTTTATATACATCAAATATCTGATAGATAAGAAAGTACATGCTTTGCTAAACTTTAAAAACAAAACCTAATTTTTAAACATAGACTAATCGATTATAACTCCTTTAACTTTAAAATAAGTTAAGTTCTTATTAATGGTATTTATTCCAGTTTATGATGCATGTAAATAATAAATAAAGCTAATCGTATATCGTATATCTATTTACAGCCCTATTAATATCCACTATTATTTATAATTCTTTTATAAAAACGTTAACCCCACACTAGGATTTTCTCCCGCATCGCGCGGGCAGTTTACAAACATAAATTGCACAAGGACACACATTCGGACCCGAAACAATTATTTGTAGGACATACAAATACTTGTTCCGTGCGGGATCAAACCCGCGGCGCCCGGCGCAGCCACTCATTGCTGAGCCACTGCGCCACGGTGCTTATAAATTCGTCCGCACATTAGCCCGAACCGTTTGCGCCCTCCTTTCTGCCAAGGAGGGTCGCGTTCGTATACGGCTTAGAGATCTCTAGTCAGATCGTTAAGCCAATTCCTAAAAGGCGGTGTTTAGTGGGTAAAAGTCTCCACATAACCACGCAGCCGGCTGCGTGGTATGCTATGAGCATTCACCGCCTCCCTCCCCCGCTTTCTCTCGGCCAATATATTCGCCACTACATTCGCCACTGTGTTGGCCAACGTGTAGAGGCGACATAAGAAGAACTCACTTTTAGATATCACAATTTAGGGTATTTTCAACAAATTTCCATAATAAGTTGATTACTGCCGGTAGTTATATGAACAGAAGATAATATAATATTAACAAGCTTACGTACTCGTACTAACATGGAAGTATCTTATTACTGGTCCTAATCTACACGTGTCTAATGATTATGTGATAAAATTGCAACACAACTATAACCCAAATTCCAGACGTGCTTTGCATAAATGATGTGTTGTCCGACTAGGAAACCTAGGAACTGTGGCAACGTATCGTTGACTATTTTTGATATGGTTTTTCGAGCACGGATATTTAGGAGTAACATGTATTAATTCGTACTTTCTCGTACCATCATCGAACTATCAGATACACAAATCGAAAGCTTATTCAAAATAAAAGGTTTGCTGCGTCTTTTGTGATGTGTATAACGAAAAAGTGAAGTATTTCTCAAGCGTTTGTATTTCCATCCGATTTCAATCTGTATGTGTTTAAGGCAAAAGTAATGCACTTAAGCAGTGTAATCTACCACACAGTTTCTTAGTCACCGTGTATGGGTGGTGTAAAAAATATTGGGGGAGTGCCATATATGGTCCGTTTGATGCCGTAACGTCTTGCTAATATTAACTAAAAAATAAAACATCTGCGGTTGCCAACACGGTTGCCAAGCGTATCAACTATGGCAAATATGAGGCAATCTACGAGTATTGGTGTAGCCTATATTGAGCAGTGAAATTTTAATTGGCTGTAAAGGTAATGGTAACGGTACCATCTAGACTTCATCACAACTTACCACCAGGTCGATTTGCAGTCAAGCACTGGTTTATAATAATAATTTTATTATAAACCAGTATAATAATAATATTACAAGTGGTTTATAATTTAAAAGGACCACTAGTTTAGTATTATTACTTTCATTTTTCAAAGCTGTGGTGTCCCGTCCGTAGCTTTAAGCAGAATAGGTTTCGTTTACCTCGAACAAGGAAACCGTTTTGTAACGATGTAATAAGCACTGGAAAATGTAATAGGCTAGTGTATTTTACATTTTATTTATAATAAAATACTATTTTGTCTTCGTTATATCAAGTCTCTATCTATGTCAGAAAATATACACAACATTATGGATCTTAAAAAACTTAATATTAACCTGTATCTTTTCTTACTTTCCCACTAGTATATGTCTTCTTGGGCGAGCACATTGCACTGGTGGAATTCGTGAATGTGTTGCGAAGACGTGGTCTACTCAAAGCTGGCGAATACGCCGTGGTCGCAGTGGACGACGAGATTTACGATCCGAGCACTGCCGCTATAACTCATGCAGGTACACAAGTAAATTCTTACTCAATTATCTATAGCACAAGGTGACAACATAATAGATTTACTGATTATTGTAATTAATTTTATATAATTAATTCTATATACGAATTTTATAATAAATTATACAACCTATCTATATCATTGTAATTCTTCTTTAAAAGAAAAGCTTCGCTGGGTTCATTTTATTCTATTCTATTCAATTCTATCCTATTTGATCCTACCCTATATATTTCGTCTAGGAGTTTTTACAGGGAAGTAACATTTATCTGTTTATATTAAGCTATTAAAGAGGATGAAAATTCTAACAGCGCCTTTGATGGTTAGATGCTCTCGTAACTGGTATACAAGCCAACTTTAAACAAAGATGGCTATAGATGTAGGTACTCGTATTTACAATACTTACCCCTGAGAACTAAAATTGGATGCCTCTCAGTCTCTAATTATTCTAGCCTTACAAACTGTTATATTGAATATTGGACACAAAGCTTTCCATGCTAATACCCTCAGGGGTATTTTTTCAATTATTTTAAGCTGTTGTCAGAAAAATGCTTCTGTTTTAATTTACCTATTTTTTTTCAGGCTCCAGCCTCATAAAATCATGAATCAATTTACAACCAGACAAATCACATTATGCCCATCTGTTCAACTTATTTGCAAGTCAACACGGCCTTTTTGGCCTTTCAGGAATTATTTTCATTTTGTATAAAAATGAACACGTATCATAGAATTTTGATAGTTTAAGTCAAGTATCCAATGCACTTTTAATTGTATCGGGGTAAAAAACGTTCATTTTAAACAATTTTTTAGGATCAATTGGTGTCTCACATACGGCTTCGTACACAAATAATATTTACTTTCTTCGGGATCGGGCTGGCTTAAAAATTGGATCTACGTATTATTAGAACAGATGAAAAGGCTCAGTACTGTTTCAAAGTTCTGACAAAATTTTCAATTAGTACGACATAATTGGTATATCCATAGATTCGGACTGCATAGCCTTTTTGTGTGAGCAGCTATGCAGGTCTAGAAAGACCAGTATTACTGCGACCTAAAATATCTATTGCCATCGCTGCTATGACTACAGTTCACTGCTAAGCCCTCTGTCTTCAATGAATAGGAGTTGCTTAGCTGTGAGCAATTTTAGTTCTCCTGGGCGAAGTAGATAGTTTCCCAGATGTGTTACGTTTGCGCATTAAGGGTCACAATCAATCAGGATGTACAAAGACGTTTCTTTCGTCCCAGGATGGCCATGTTCTTTTTAAGACAACTGTGTCCAGTCAGGGCTCTTGCCAGAATGCGCAGTTTATTTTTACCTAATAATCTGTCATCTCTGACTCAACTCTGACTATCAGAGTTTAAATAGATTATATGATTGAAATTGTATTGATTATTATTATTATAATTGATGGTTCGCTGTAAATATAACATAACGCGAGTTAACCCGGGTTCGATCCCCGCCGGCACCAATAAAATTGTTAATTGCAATTCTAAGTGCTGATTTACCATGTACTCGCCGGTGAAGGAAAACGTCGTGAGGAAACCTGCATGTCTGAGGAGTAAGGAAAAAAATTTATATTTCGAAGACATGTGAAGTTCGCCAACATGCATTGGGGCAGTGCGGCGGACACTTACTTGCCCTAAACCCTCTCAAAAATGAGGGGAGGCCTGTGCCCAGCGGTGGGACATATATAGGCTGTAACTTTAATTTTATATTATTGACGTAGTGTTTTTGGAGATTGATTTCCGCACACTGGAGTATGACGAAAATTTCTGCCTGGAAGATAGAGAATCTACCCTAATTCATACTAAATTTGGATTAGGGGCAACCCCCATAAATTTCAAAGCCTACATCGAGGCCCATTTTTGACCCATCGGTGTACCATATAAGGCTACAGAGCTCACAGATATAAACGTTACCAGCCAGTATTCTCTGGAGAGTAGTTCCATTATATAATTTTCATTAAAAGTGTATAGTGGACGCATGATATCTAAGATCATGCATACGACTTGTGCTTCCTTATTTGAGTCGAGCATAGATTTCAATTTTTAGGAAATCAAGCGCAGACCACCCTGGGCGTTAATCTTATACAAACTAGCCCTCGCCTCCTGGTCTAAGTAAAGTTCAAGGGGTGTTAGGCACAGAAATGCATTAAGAGCTGCTCCAGGCGATGATCGCATCGCTCCAGTTGCCATTAAGCCGGCAGTCCTTTGTAGACTATTTCGTCTGTCCGCAGTTGTGTTTTGGTTGGCCAGACAATGGAGGGGTAGGTGATAATCGGCCTCACTATGCTGCTGTACAGCCATAGGATCATACTGGTACGCAAGCCCCAGTTGTTCCAAACCATACGACTGCACGTACCTAAAACAATTTTAGTCGTATGACATACGTGGGTAAGGTGAGAGTTCCACGTTAGTTTTTGGTCGATTGTTACGCCTGTACTGTTGTACGGGAGCCTGTACGGGAAGTACAGCAGTCTGTGAACACGTACAGGATCGCCCCCGTCACTACATCAGATTTGATAGACCACAAATCCTCGCTAAAGAACACCGATTCCTTCCAAGGATGATTCGCGAGGCTATTGAAATCAAAAAACATCCTAATTTCAATAGAGAAGATGGCTGGGTGCTACCATCTGCTTGGGATCCTATAATAAATAAAATTAAATCCCAACCCAAGCATACAACTGCAAGACTTCATGATACCATAAGTTCATACTGTGTAGATCGGAACAAAAGTTAAATTTTAATCTATGGTAACCGTGGTTAACTATGACATCTGGACGTTGAACATCTCAGTCCTTCCCGTGACCATGGGTGCTGTAAAGCTCTCGAAACGTCGGGTATTTAAAAAGTTAAATATACGCGATAAATTCCGTAAAAACTAGTATTATTTCAATGTGACCTTCTTATTTCAAACTGGTCGTCGTATATGTGGTAGAGCGATGCTTCAGCCACATCATAGTTGTAGCACGAATGAGTCCGCTCGACCGGGGAAAGACTACGCTCTCACGGAATACTGGCTTAAATGCTGAGTGTTACGTATGGTGAGTATAGAGAACCTTTATACTGGAAACGAGGCATTCCATCTTAGTCCTCAGGGGTAACAACGCATTTGCATTTTGTTTCTTAAACGAGGATAGATGTAGATGTCTGTTGGCCACAGTATCCACTTACCATGAGGTTAACTCTGTGTTCGTATAACACCCTTATTTTATAAAATAATTCGAAATCACATTTATTCGAGACAAATTAAACAAAGACGTAATCTACTTTAAAATATTCCTATGAATGTGAATTGCGAATGAATTCAATTTCATCCTTTAGTTTTAGAATGGAATCCGCTTTTGATATCTTTATTGAATATTTAGTTCTAATTATTTTGTCACCAGATCACCTGATCCAGAATAGCAGCAGCGACATTTTGGCATTCAGGGCGGTACTTAAACTAACCCCTTCGTATCCCACTAACCCTCACTATCCGTAAGTATTTAATGGTAGATACCAACAGGCTTTTTTACAGTAAAGAAGAAATAGGTTGTAATGAATGAAGAAATTAGCATAGTTTAAAGACCTTACAGTTGGGAAACGAATGTACTTATCCAGAGCAACGATGGGGGCCTTGCGAGGCAGTGGGCGGCACGACCTAGTGCCGGCACATTCTACTGAGTCTGTTGTACAATACATACGATTGACGCAAGAGAGTTTTATAATTCATAATTAACTAACTTTAAACACTATTTTCGAAAAATATTATATTTATAATGGTGTATTACTGTTATAGTTATATGACAGCTATGCTTATGTTTCCCCTCATTTTTTTTTTGATAATATTGTTTAGCTGAATGAAAATTCACTACATAATTAAATTTAGCAATCAAAAACTGAAAACATATATAAAAAGAAGGTGTCGCGAAAATATTTGGAAGTGTAACATTTATAATTATGTTTTTCTTGTAGTAATAAAATATAGTAATAAATTACTTTAAAAATAAAAAATATAATTAAAAAGTTAAATCTTCTTTCAATTAGTGTAATCAACCACACCTGCACAAATTTTGCTACACCTGGAAATAGTTGTAGTCGCCCACACTTGATAGCAGGATCAATGATCGTTCACTAATGAATACGGCTAAATCTAACTCAGTGGATTACATAACGGTCTGTTGTGTTAATATTGAGCTTAATTTTGCAGAACGCTGTGTCGATTGATACGTGAATTGTCTGCAACTTCACCTTTCTGCGTACCAAACTACCACAAAATATTCGAGGACACCTCGGTGAGTATTTTTACTTAACATTCATCTCAAAGTAGTATGTTAAAGTCTTGTTCTCTCAGTCTCATAGCTCTGTTAAGAGTTCACGGGGCTTTATTTCACGGGGGATTTAGAATGCGTTAGATAGATAGATAATTATTTATTGCACACACCAAAAACAAACAGACCTCAAACAACGTTTAACAGACTATTTTACAACAACACTTCAAGACTTCAAGGTACTGTAAGCTTGTTTAGTCAGATCAAAATTTAATATTCAAAACCTAAAGGTAGGCTAACTATGACATCGGGACGTCAAACATCTCAGACACCCCCGTGACCATGGGTGCTGTTAAGCACCCGAAACGTCGGGGATTAAAAATAAGTAAATCTAACGCGATAAAATCCGTATACATAGTTTTATTTAATCTGTGGTTTCTTATTTAACGATACCTTTTACTGGTTAACGTTATAATTTTTTTTAATAACTGCCTTGAACTGATATCGTTTTTTTATCTTTACGGTAACAAATAACGATCATTCGTAGTATTGTTATCAAAATAACCAACGTTTAATAACGCTATTTTCATATAGTTAATAGATTTAGATAATTGTGATTTGGTAAGTTTAAAAAGCGCATCCTATTTTATCCAAAATTTCCAAGGGTAAATCCACTGTCATATATTTCTAGAACAAAACACCCATAATATGATCACTAGGTATGCTGTAATAACGATTTAGTGAATTTAAAATCGTTAGATATTGCTGTTCCTATTTTATTTAGGTTTCTTATCACGTGGAATGAGAGACGTTGAAATTTAGAGAAAAAGATATTATATTCCCCATTAGGGTCTCTTGTTTCAATTCTTATCCTATGTAAAGTGTTTAATTTAAACTATTAAAAGTAAAATTCCACTTAGAAATCTAAGCATAATATATTGTGCACATATCGCATAATATATAGTGTATAAAAGAATTAAATAACTACAACTATCATGTGGAAATTATTATTTTAATTTTGAGGAATGTTTTGACTGTTGCAACATTAAGCATTTCGCCTAAAATTTTTTATTTAAAAAATATGAGTAATCTAGTAGTATATTATTAACTAACATTACTAATATTCCTTTTAACCACTCCTGGTAAGCTTGAATCGCTTGTATTAGGAGTGGTTCACGACAGTAGTCAAATGGGGGATTCGAACTCACGACCTTTTGAGTTCGTGAACCGCGCCCAGCCATTAGGCTACTGTCGCTTTTCGATCTTCATCATCATCATCATGTACGGCGCAGTGGCAGTGTAAGAATATCCACGAACGCACATCATCCAGTGGGCGATGATCGTAGGAGACGACAGAGTGAAACAGATCAGGAGATGGGCAGCAGCATCTTCCTAAGGACGACCAAAAGTTAAAATAAAACTGCGGTGGCAACCCATTTGCCAAGTGTGGCAACTACGAGTAATGTCAAATATGAGGTATTTTATGGGGAGGCCTATGTTCAGCAGTGGACTTCAATAGGCTGTACCGGTAGCGGTGAAATCGTCATCCCACAGTTTTCCACCATTAGGGGTAATGTTTTTTCTTTGAATTTAAATGGGACCAAATTTGAAGTACAATATCTTATTTATTAAAAAAGAAACATATAAAACGTTTCAACCGTTTACAAGAAATCAACGGTGAACATATTACCACAGAAAAAATAATAGTACTACGTAATATTACATAAAGAAACATACTTACGCGTCCTTTCTTTTTTGAATTTCAATTATAAAATGACAGGACTAAAGCAAATGTAAAGCCTATAAAAATATAAAATAAATATTGTACATCTTTTCTATTTTGATACAAAAAATTGTACAAATTTTGTAACAAAATGTTCAAGCGTCAAACGCTTCGTTGAACAAAATTTACCTTTGTCACTGAGTCTGTGTCTAATAGAATACCGAACGATTAGATACTTCCATATAAATATCGGAGAACTCAAATATAAAATACCGATAACAATACAATACAATAATTTTATTTATTTATTTTTATTATATTTATGTCAATGTTTAAGTCAATGAAAAATTTCGCCATTATCAGTGAGTAGAAATAACTTTGATAACGGGAGATATAGTTACCGTTAAGAATTCGAAATCTTGAAATCATTAAATAATTTCAAGGATGATCACCAGATGTAAAAGCTTCTGTTCTAATACCACCCTTCTGTTCTTATACCTTTTCTGCCACCAAGTAGCACCCAATGCTACTGGTGCTGCTTCTTTGCAGACTATATTTCCGTTTGAAAACGGAAACATAGTCTGCAAATCTATAATTATATCATCTATAATAATTACAGATGGTATACATGTAATTATTACAGACTATTATACATATCTCAGAGATAAAAACGAATCTGTGGCCATCTTATTTCAAGCTGGTCGCAGTATATGTGGTAGGGCCATGCTTCAGCTATATTATAATTGTAGCACGGGATTTGTTTTACAACTATAATATGGCTCGACTGAAGTAGGACCACGCTCTCTACTCTCTACTCTCTCACAGAATTCTGCTGTGTTTCGCATGATGAGTAAAGAGAACCGGAGACAATTTTTCGAAATGAAGCATTCTATTTAAGTCCTAGGGGTGACAACGCATCTGCATTTTGATTCTTAATCGCAGATAGATATAGGTGTCTATGGGCCACCGCATCCACTTACCCTCTGGTGGACAGTGTGCAAGTTTTTCACCTACATACTATTTTTAAGATCTTTATTTTATATTCGACGACTTAAAGGTAATTAAGAAATATAATAATATAAATTTGAGTATTGATTGATTAAGTAATCTATTCGACTCTAAAGCTACTAATAGAATGAATCTACTCCTTGCAGTCTATTCAAAACCATGAGACTATTTAAAAAAAAAAACGTCCGTAGCCTTACAATAGCCATTTACAATTAAATTAAACGTTTGCTCGTTTATTCGCTTTAATAGTTTTAAGGAAATCGCGTGCGTAAATAAAACAAAATAAATCAAAATTTTACGCCTAACAAAGCTCGATAAGGGTGTCTATTAAATAAGCTTTGCCAGACATCCTCGACTTAATTTCGTTTAAATCCCCGAGCATACAAACTGTTTGATTAGTTAATTCATGCGTAACAAAACAAATTACTGTCAGTTTTCCTTGTCCTGAGGTTCGTTAAATTTAATGGGTTTATATAATCCGGCAGTTTAGTACCTAATATTTAGTTCATTAATCTATTTCGAGTGACGAGTTATCCACTACCCTTTAAGCGACGGCCACTACATGCGTCATACTTGTAAAAAGATGATGCTTGTGGGGACTGTTCTGCTTGGGCTTTCATTTATCCATCCATTACCGCCCATAAAAGTCCACTCTGAACATTTCTCCCACATAGATTTCTTCATATGGGGGATATTTGCCATAGTTTCCACGCTTGGGAAGCGGGTTAGCAACCGCAGTTTTTTATACTCCTTTTCATTTTCCCCCCTCTATTGGTGTCATTTTCCCATCTCCTGTTTTATTTTCCCTTTGTCACTTCTTACAATACCCTCGGGACGATGTGGGGTATTCTTACATCAACACTACACGGTTACACGGTGCTTCAGCTTACAACACCTTTAACAGCTCTAATTTTTTATTGTGTAATTATTATCATTTATTGAAGTAGCTTATCGTATAGTTGCGGTGTAAAAATAAGCAATTCACCATTTCGCCTCGTGGGTTTCACAAAAGGCGACAGAGGGAAACTTAAACAGCAGATGGGCAGCATCAGTCTGATAATAATACAAAATGCCACCAAAACGCCAACCCAGCGTCGTTTTACAAACGTAGAATAACCAGAAATTTTTCAATTCCTTACGTCAAAAAATAAAGTTTTTATTTACTTTTATTTCACTTAGTTTCGAAATAATCTAAGAAATCTATGAAAACCTCGAGTGAATGCTAAGGTTTTTTGTCTTTTCAATTTATATATAAAAACACTTTTTTTTGAATGTTCAATATCAATTTTGAACAGTTATTCCGACTTATATTCTGAAGATGAACATAAACCTCTCTTTCCGTCTGTCAAGCCGTTTCGGCTATGGGATATTTTTTTATAAAATAAGGGTGACTAGCGAGCACACTGTCCACCTAACGATAAGTGGATACTGTGGCCCATAGACATCTATATTTATTATCGATTAAAATTCGAAATGCAGATGCGTTATCAACCTTGAGGACTAAGATGGAATGCCTTATTTCCCGCAAAAAGTATCTCCGGTTCTCTACACTCACCATACCTACGAAACATAGCAGTATTAAGCTGCCATTTTACGCTGGTATTCTGCAGAGTGTGATCCTTCCCGGTCTGGCAGACCCATTCGTGCTACCATCATAATATAGCTGCCGCATGGCTCTATCACATATAAGCACACAACACGAAACGAACGAACAAGCATACATACAATCGATTTTTTATCCTTAACGCATTCTGATAAAAGATTCAATCAGTAATTTAATATTAATAAGATTTTCAATAATACCTCTAAGGTGCCGATAGAAGCTGCTCATTTATACGACGCTGTGACACTGTGGGCGCGAGCCGCCACCGCAGTCATGAGGAATGGCCTCCCGCCGACAGACGGCGCTACACTGATGAAGCTGCTTAGACCTACAACTTATAGGTCTCTCCAAGGGTTTGATGTGAGTAATAAGCTTTGATTTTCAGTACAATTTTTTAAACGTTAAAGGCAGCCAAATGTCAGATCCTAGTGTAGAAATCCCACGTAAACATTATAAATCACTTGCGCACGTACTTATTGCTGATAAGTTGGGGCCATACTGTAACCAGCAACTATATTATAATTGTAACGCGAATGAGTCGGCTCGACCGGGGAAAGACAATGCTCTTCTCAGAGTACCAGCGTGAAATATCATTGTAGTTTCAAGTGTATAGAACCGGAAACCCTATTTACCAGAAACGAGACATTATAGTATTCAGGGGTGTCATTTGCATTTTGTATCTTAATCCAGTATAGATGTAGATGTTTATGGATCACAGTAATTACTTACCTTTAGGTGGAATGTCTGCTCCTTTATCAACCTTATTCTATAAAAATACCGGTTATTCGGTTTAACTCTGTGGAGTTTATTCAATTATAGGCGTATTGTTTACATTACCTGTAAAATTACCTATTTAGCTACATCACTACTGACCTTAGGTAGGCCATTAGTCTAGCACTAGCTTATAATATTAAAACATCTTATTTAATTTTAAAATATTACATAAATAAGGTCTCTATTGATTAATCCCGAACAGTGGTTTTAATCAGTGGTAAAAAGGGGTTTTCATCAATTCATCGACCAATCAACTTTTAAATATTTTTTTCTATTGATAAGGTCTGTCTATGCCATATATTTTTCTTTATTAAGTACATGTTACATCTAATAGGTATGGATAGATTGAAACAATTAGATGTCTCCGAGTTTAAGCCTCTTTTTGGTTTATTACAATAATTTTGGATAAAAGTGTTTCAAATTGTCCAAATGCCAACCTTATCTGAATGAGGTGTATGCTGATAATTGTGTGTAAGTAGATACGAATAAGGTTTACAGTTTTTAAAATAATCTTTTAGGTTTATACACAATCATACAACCATTTCCAGAGAAAAGGGCAAATTATAAATAGCACAAGCCTATTAAAACAGTAATTAAAAAAAAACCCAACTACGTAAAGATCCTACTGAAAAAAGAACTTTAAATATTATGCCTATAGAATACTATAATACATACATAATAGAACGGAAGAGTGGGTAGATCCCGTGTAACCACTAATAACTATATCACTAACATGTCAATTCACACCTATAAATGTCAACACAATCAATCGTTTTCAATTTTTGTGTCAAGCGTCGCTGCATGCAAATTATTTAAAAAATGGAAAATTGTGCAATAATTACGTGTCGAAAAGACAGCGGGAATTGGAATTTGAATAAAGGAGACATATCCTACAATCAATAAGTCGAAATTATTTATATTTTGTGAATATTAGAAACAAAAATAAAGAAATATTGATGTGTCAAAAATATTAATCAACAGTCTAAAAAGTGTAAATTTGCTCAATCTGTCAATACAGCGAATCGGGTTTATAGTAGTGATAATAGGACGTAATTGCTTCTATGTGTGCTCCCGGCGACACCGATCCTTTTACGAAATAAGGTTAACAGCCATTCTATTGTGGATTATAGTATTCTGTGATTGTATCCTATGACACTTTTGTAACTAAGACGAATCTAACGCCTTTAGGCCACAGAGTGTGCCAAATAACACATACATACTCAGAGGCGTAACTGCATACAAGAATTACCCTCTTCTGGAGCAGTCAGCTAATAATATATACAAATTGAACTATAACTTGTCACTGTACACCGATCCGAACTTTGATCGTCAAAATGTTAAAATGTTCGTTTTTGCGTAGCCACGGTATAAATAATGAAACTGACATCAAACTGCGATATATTCTATTTAACAATGCCAAACCCTAGCATCAAAGACTGCTGTAAGTACATCAGAACGATCATGGCAGCCAGTCTAAAAGTAGACTTGCCATCTGCGCAGGACAGGATTACAGTGCCGGAGTGTATGCACAAGCACAGAAGCACTGTCTATTCGCTCACTCTCATAATCCATGGGACGGTAATCAGATATGACCGGAAAAAGATCAGGTGCAGGACCAATGATTTAGTATCAGTACTTTCCGATTCCGGGCCGCTATTGAGAATTATTTGACAAAAAAACCCAGTAACTGATTTTGGTCCGGCCGGGGATTCGAACCCGGAAACACATGATCAGCAATCGCGGTAACAACCACCAGACCAACGAGACGGTCTTAGACTATAAATAGGCTAGTACCATTACCTATGCGATGTTTCCACCTGCACGTTCATCAACCATTGACAAATATTTCAAGTTATGCATGCCACCTTTAAACGATTTAACAGAAAATGGGCAGCAGCATCTAATCCTTCAAATTATAATAAAAATGCCTCTTTTGTAACCAAAAAAGTTTCGCTCGATACATTATTTACATTTTTTTTTAGTTTTAAAGGTAATTTAAAAATTTAAATTACCAGAAGACAATTATTTTATAAGTTTTTTTTTATAAAAAGTTCTGCATGTTTTTCGGATTTAATACAACCTAGATCATTCCTGGCAATGCTCTCTATATGTGGAAGTTGTCAAGTTTCAACTGAAATAAAAATGTGAGTAACGTTCCGATATTTTCGTCTACCTATTCATGTGCGATTTTGTATGTGAAACATTTTCAAATTACATGTTTTCCTCGTTATTACTAATGTTTCAACAATAAAAAGGTCTATTTGACCCGAGCTTAGACTCAAGTTATTGTAAAAGTCAAATTTATTCCCTCCTCGAAAGTTTACTACGTGCCTTTGAATTTAATAAGTCCATTCGCGTTCTGTCTACAATTACAAGAGTTGTTTAACCTTCATCACAGCAAATATTTTGAAGTTATCGACATTATAAAGGTGACCTAAAGAAATACAGCGTAGGTTCACTCGATAGTCTGAAAGAGAAGACTAGCCTTTTAGGTTTCAGATTATCTTTAGAATTTTGGTGGATTTTGCAATAGAATGAAAAAGTAAAAGATACCACCAAACATCTATTTATATACGAGAAAATGTCCTGAGGAACTGAATCATCTATCAACGCACAGCCAAAACCGCTAGATGTAGAAATCTGAAATGTAAACTATATGACGCGGACGCCTATTACGACTCGGGTTTCACGTAGATGATTTTCACTATTCGATAGACCTTAGTCAAATTTAAATTTACGATCATTATCACTCCGAATTATGAAAATTTTTACAAGAAATCTACTAGAGTAGTAAAGAGTACTCTTACTTTTTTAAAAGGCTGGCAACGCAACTGCAAATCCCCCTTATCATCGGTTGAGCCGCATGATCGTTTTCTCCTCTTCTATTAAAAAAATGTGATTGATTGCGCTCTCCGTACTATGCGATCTCATAATAAGCGTGTGTCATAACTGTCTGGACCTTAGACCATACAACCAAGACCATTTAACCAAAGGACGAGTAATGCGCCTAATGCTACGAACAAAAATACTCAAAGTGGCACACACAAATCTAAATCTACAACACTGTTACGTTTTACGCACACTTATGGGGTAAATACATCAACATAGAAAAGGTTATGAGTGTAAGACAGGCGAATTAATTGCGATATCGATATTTTATATCGATAGTTTCCTAAACGAAAAAAACAAGCATAAGCAAAACACACTCGAACAAATAAGTCTTAAGTTAATAAGGCAACAAGTATTTTAGGGTTCCATAGCAAAACAACAAGGAACCCTTATAGTATCACCAAGCCTGTCCGTCTATCCGCGGCTTAGCGTAGATACTATTGGTACGTGAATACCAGAAATAAAAAAGGCTGTAAGTACCAAAACAAACATTGGTGGAAGTTGGTTGCCTCAAAAAACATCCCTAATGGATAGCACTGACATCATCTGTTAACAGTAATATTAGTAAAGCATTACAGACTAATTTTCAATGTTTACTAGCTAAACATTAAAATTGGGATGAATCAAAGTGGTAGGTTCCCAATCCCTTGTTCGATAGCACAATTGTGCCTACCTCATTTTTAAGTAAGGGTTTTGGGAAATCTGTAAAAGTAAAACAATTATTATTTATGATATTATTTTAAATGATCTTAATAGAAAAAAATCATGTATCACAATAAAAATACTTACATAGAGTGTAACTCCGTCTTTTTGTAAATTTTAATTATTAGATTACTTTATGGACACGTTAACCGCACAAATCGGCATTTTTTAAAGAGCACCTACTTCGGCGTAATCGATTCTTGTAATGAAAAAATCGATACCGTAAACAGTTTTATAAACGCACAAAATTTTTAAATCCAATACCTTGTCAGAGGGGAATAATCATTAATCAAGGCGAGTCCATTGAGTTAAATGGTTTAAGGTCTGGACGTACTACTTGGACGCGGGTAACATCACGAGTCTAAAGCTATACAAACAAATAAAGTTGAAGTGTCTGTTTTTAATGTCAAAAGAACCGGTTTTTACTTAATGCGTATGAAAGTATTTACAGTACCTATAACAAGAATAAGCAATTTTTAAATTTTTGTTATTCCGTCTATCCGTTTGTTCCGGCTAATATTCGAAATGGCTAAACCAATTTTGACGGAATTTTCACTGTAAAATAGCTGATTTTATAAGGAGTAACTTAGGCTACTTTTATTTTAGAAAAGTAATTAGTGTTCCACGCAATAAAATGAAAACCCGTGAAATCCAATCGTAATAAATTTTACTCAGACGAAGTCGCGGAGAACAGTGAACATAACAATAAAATAATACCACATTTTAAGGCTCCGTGACGTAGAGGCTTAGTATTAAGCTACGGCACTGAGCACCGCTATTTCAAGTCACGCACGGAACAAGTATTAGTATGGCCTACAAATATTTGTTCTAGGCCTGGATGTTGTCCTTGTGCAATTCATGCATATAAATTGTCTCCGTGATACACGAGAAAATCCTATTATCATATAAAATGTTTCCTTTTAAATAAAAGATTAAAAAGCTTTATATAATATCAATTTAAATATAAATGCGTATAAATAACAACACAATATAGAACGCACATAACTGCACGTGTGTGAGCTTAAAGTTAAGACTAGCTCGGCAAGATGTGGTTTAATTAACCTGGTTAATAATTACAGACTGAGAGGCGTTCCATTTTAATCCTCAGAGGTGACAACGCACTGAAGCCGTTTTTACTTCTTTTTAATGGTCTTGTCAAGAATATTTCATCTGGCAACATAATTTTAAAGGTCCATATCAATGTAACCCACTAGTCATTATAAGAGCAGAACTAAAACATAATATACGAATATGGCAATTAAAATCTTTGATAAATTACCTCTGAATATTAGAAACGAAAAAAAAATGCTTTCATTTAATAAGAAATTAAAAAAAAAATCTGTTTTTAGAATTTGGAAGATAATCTACAAAATTAAACTACTCTTTAATAAATCTAACTACATATTATGTTTTTTTTATTATCACGATTTTTTATAACCATAACTGACTAATTATAACTAACAACTTTATTCAGCATTGTTATTTAAGTAACAGACATATTATTGTAATAACCGAAAAGGGTGGTTAAGTTGTAAGATACATCTATTTTAAATTAACGCCAAACCAAATATAACACTTAACTTACAATAAATAATTTCAGAATGAATTTGACAAAAAAATGTCAAAGTCAAATAATTTCATTCAAAATTATCCATCGCTTCAATAAGTTCTAATCCTACTGCGGGAGATTTTGTAAGTAGAAGCGGTTATTTCCTCTTCTACTTACCAAATCTCATGCTCACAAGTAGACTATTTTTCTCCCAATAATTGCAATTTACCACTTTTCCCGTTGTAGGAAGGGTTTGCATAAACCTTCCCGCTTAGCAAGTGGATTGACGTACCAGGAGTCTCACACCTTTGACGCTGCCGATTGTTGTATGGGTATTTTACGTTTGAAGTAAACATAAGATTATTCCGAAATTTCCAAAGATCACCTTTTATAAAACATTAAGTACTACTCATTTTACCGCTTAGTTTTATTTTAGGTCAACATGGACAGCGCTGGAGATGCAGAAGGCAATTTCTCAGTCATAGGCCTAGTGGAAGATCACACTGTGCCTGGTGGTTGGAGCGCTCAACCAGTAGCAGCTTTTAGATATGCTAACTCTTCGGATTTATTGCCGGTTGGTGACAAATTGATATCTTTTTTTGGCGACGCTGTCATTGTGTCGTAAGCGAAAAGCACCGAAGCCTTAATCGCGCTATCAAAATTCCGAATTATTGCGGTTTATATAGGAAATCGCTTCGAACAACCATACGCAGTGTTGGCTGCTCCTCAGACTGAACACTGCCCGGCAAGAGATTTCCCTTTTTTCTTCCTTGGCCAAAATGGTGACCCTGACGTGATCTTGACATGCAACATGCACCCTTCAGAAACCTCAACTTCAAGCTTTCATCATTTTCAAGTACCCCATACATTCACTCCCGAGCAAATATTATTTGCAGTCTTCAGGTCCTGCAAGCCATCTAGCTTCACAATCTTCATCGCAGTACTGGAAAAATGCTTCCTGTTTCTTCAAGCTACTATCTGCGCTACAGAGTTCGGCACGGCTCTGAGCCTTACTGCTCGCCTCTGCTTCACGGCACTCTCGCAGTTATCTTTTCGACTCATCGCAGACTACAGGACAATCCCTAGCACTTGCACATTCATCGACTACTAAACTACACCATCGACCTCTGGTCTGAGCAAGTGGGTGACATGGCGACGTTGTCGTCGTGCTGCAAGCAATTCGCACGAAAGCCTAAATCGCGCTATCAAAGTTCCGTAGTACTGCGGTATTTATAGAATAGCTCTAGCGTTGGCCGCCCCCGTGCTGGAACACCTTATCAGGCGGAAGATCTCCCCTTTTTCTTACTCGTCCAAAAAACGAATAAACATTGAATTAATCTTAGACAGGAATAGGTTTCTCCAAAGTTTAGTAGTAGGTAGCTTAGGAGCTAAGCATTTGCTGTAAATCTTGCAGTACGCGTAGAACTCGGGTTCCGATCCCCGCAAAATTGTTTATTGCGATTTTAAGCACTTATTTATGATGTACTCGGTGATGGAGAAAAATATTGTTGAGGAAACCTGTAAGTCTGAGAAATTAAAAAAATATTTTGAAGACATATGAAGTCCGGAAACACGCATTATGGCAGCGCGGTGGACACTCCCTCGCCCTAAGCTCTCTTTATATTACCCAATAAATTAACATCCACGGAGAACTGACTAAAAATTTTGATGGAGTCAACGTCAATAACATAATGTAACATTCAAAACCAACTCAAACCTTTTGTATAACTCTTAAAAATTAAACAATTAAGTAACCTTAAAAATCAAGATTCATTTTATTATTCTTTCTTATAAATTTAACAACTTGAAGGTTTTCCCACAGGAATTAGTTGGAGGCACTCAAATCGCATGGATTGGAGGCAAGCCCCCAATAGCGGAGCCTCCATGTGGCTTCGATGGCAAGAAATGCTCCCTGCCACATGACCCTGGCGTGCTCTTCGCGGCTGGTGCAGTCGCTGCCGCTGCTGTCCTAGCTGCGGCCTTGCTTCTTCGCCATTATAGATATGAACAGAAACTTGCGTCCGTGCTCTGGAAGATTGAGGCAAAGGATTTGACTTTTATTTCGGCTTGCAATGATAACAAGGTCAGTTTGTTGAAAGTATTGAATGCGTTCTAAATTATTTTGTAACATCTTTTAATTGTACTTAAAATTTATTCTGAGTTTAAGTAAACTTCCAAAAATATTTTTGTGCATATCGCAGTACCCTTTGTTGAAGGCATCAGCAACACTGAAATATAATTTTACTGACCGTTAATAATGTGAGATGCTCATAAATATATAAAAATAGATCCCTGTTATTTATTGTTTAGTTATCCGTGTATTTTACCACTGAAATTGAAACTCAGGATTGAGTGCATCACTATTTGACTACAGAAATAAGAAATTCCGACCTTGAAAATGACCCTACTACCTAGTAAATGTCAATATTTACGCGAATACTAATTGTAAAAAAAAAGAATAAAATTATTTCCGAAGTCTATGCTAAGTCAAAATGTGTCGAAGAATTAAAGCTCCTTCTCAGAAGCTATTAACAGTTATAGCCTATATTCGTCCCACCGCTGGACACAGACCTCCTCTCATTTTTGAGAGGGTTTTTAGGGCAAAGAAAAGTCTGCCGCGCTGTCAAAATGCGTGCTGGCGAACTTCACATCTCTTTGACATATTTTTTCACGATGTTTTCATTCAACGCCGTACACGTGATAAATCAGCACTTTAACTTTAACAATTCCATTGGTTCCGGCGTGGATCTATCCGGGTCGCTCGCGTATTGTGACAGCGAGCACCTTAGCCTCTGAACTACCACAGTTCGTAATTAAAGAAGCTAATAAATTATACGGAAGTTTTTAAATTATGTGGCCATTATTTGTAGTTTATAAAATATATTCCCACTCAAGCTATTAAATTATGTGTGACTTATTTTTAGTTTTTAAATAATTTCCACATAATTTAAAATTTTTTGAAGTAGGAGCTTTAATTTTTCGATACACTTTGTCTTAACATCTACTTCATAATCTATTTAAATTATATATAAGTTGTTTTCAAAACTAAAACAAAAATAATTTACACATAATTTAATAGCCTCCTTCTTCTTGACTAAACAATAACATAAACTCAAGGTGACAACTCGAACGTTTATGTAGTTACATTAAAAACATCCCCTATTTTCGAGACAATTGATCTTTTCCTCGTATTAAAAATGGGATAATTCTATTAATAAAAAAGAACCATTGTTTGATACACAATCGGTGACGAAATCGTTAGGCGATTTTATATAGGGACATACAAGAATACAATCGTATTTGGGATCTCATCATTTTTTATAGTCATTTAAAACTAATTTGTTATACACTAATAAGTACTTCGTTACCTCCATTTATATCTATTACAATAAACAAAATTGCCATGTTGTGGCAGCTTAGAATACCCACTACCCCATATTTTCCCGTGGGTGTCGTAAGAGGCGACAGAGGGAGATGGGCAGCAGCATCTTTTTGATTACAGCAACAGTACAATAAAAAACTGCGGATGTCAACCCGCTCGCCACTATGGCAAACATGAGCTTGAGCAACGACACAAATAAACGCCCTTCAGTCCCCGGCGGTCCTGCTATTTCTGGCTATGGTGGTGACCGTGATAACGGCGGGGCAGGGGTTGCTAAGAATGCTGTGGAGGTTTGGTTGCAAACTAAGATGACTCAACCTGGCAACATTATACGCACGCACGCTGAGGCCTGATGAGAATATCTTGGAGCTAGAAGAAGAAGTTGCGCTACGATATTATAGAATTATCTGAGGTCCGATGAGAGGGGGAGGGCACGGTATTACTCGAATCAGGCAACTTGTACTATCACCGGGAAAGTCCCAAAGCAAAGAGTTGTCGGATTTATCGTCCACAAGTCTTTCGTTAACAATGATGTTTAGATTGTATCGACGAGAGTTGCGTATCTTACACTCAGAATCACCAAACGGTATTCGTTGAAGGTTATACAGGCTTACCCACCAACCTCAGCATATCCCGACGAGGGTGTGGAGGAAATGAAGAAGGATATCTCTAGAATAGCTCTAGAGATATCCTCATACATTTCCTTCATATCATCGCATTTCTCCAAAACCCACTATACGGCGTCAATGGGAGACTTTAACGCAAAACAAGGCTACTACTGGCTAGAGGTAGAGAATTTTGGAATAGAGCAAAGGAATCCAAGAGGTCAGCAGCTGGTCGACTTCATGAAGAAAGAATTCTTTATGATGAACTCTTTCTTCCAGAAGCAGCCTCACAGTAAATGGACCTGGTCGAGCCCCGATGTTTCGACAGATATCATTATCTGTATAGATATCTGTCATAGTAGACGGCAACTGTTCAGTGATATAAGTAATCGTGAGGGTGAAAACTAGTAGCGATCACCGAATGGTTAGAGGCACACTGAACCTAAACTAAGTTGAAGAGGTCATGTCTAATAAAATAAACGCTCCGCCCTCTTCCTAATCTAATCTAAAGTCCCAAAAACCCTCATTTCGAGTAACCAAATCATTTTTAGTGCCTAGAAGACTACAATACAGTGGACGATGTGATGACAAGCTCGTGGAAACTGCCCATGTGGTCGTAGCTAAGTTCGGCTAGATCCATCGCAAAAGAATACGAAAGCTATCCAATCACACTCTTAATATTATGGCTGTAAAACGGGAAGTGAAGCTGCAGTCTTCATTAGGTTTAACAGCATACATGCAACTGAAAAGACAGATCTCCAAACGTATGCGGTGGTACTTAGGCAACTTAAATACAGCACGTATTGAAGAAGCGATCGAGCGAAACCAGAGCTCCAAAGTTTTTCAGAGGCTCCAGACGTCCTATGGGAAGCTGTACGTGTCATAGTGGGAACCACATGCTACTCTTACTTGTATCCGACACTATTTCGATGATATCCTAGATGATAGTCTGAGCGAGATTAGAATAGCTCTCCAGCACCTTAAAATGGCAAGGCTCCAGGTTAGGATGGAATTACAGCGGAGCTTCTAAAAGTGGATAGAAAACTAGTGCTCTTTACTTACGTCCAGCGTGGTGAAATTACTTCGGAGGCGCAGAGCAGAAGTGCGGTGGTCTTGTTCTTCAAGAAAGGTGACAACTTTCTCTTGAAGAACTATAGACTGATTTACCTTCTGAGCCGCGTCTACGCGCTGTTTTCGAAAGTCATTACGAATCGTCGCACCACGCAGAAACAACGACTTCCAGCCTTCCGAACAAGCCAGTTTTCGAACAGACTATGTTATCATATACCACATACATACCCTTCGGCAAATTTTACGAAAGACGGAAGAGTACCTTTTGTCACAATGCATTGCGTATATGGACTACGAAAAGTCTGTTCAGCGGTGCCAAGTTGACTGTCGGTATATCAAAGTGCTAAAGTGTTTGTACAGTATGTCTACGATGGTTATGCGAGTAAAAAACCAGAGTACTAGGCTGCACTAAAAGTTTCGGGAATGGAATATTTCCACTGTTCCTGTCATATTAAAATCTTTTTAATTGAAAACTCCTTGGTTTTAAAAATCGAATACCATTTATTTATTTAAAAAAAGATTCTCGGTCTTGTCACAATTCTTTGTAAAAATTGTTTAGTAGTTGAGAAAATGTAATTGACTCCAGAAAATTCAAGAGCCATGATTTATTATGACTTTCGAAGTGGTTTAACACAAAAACAGTGTGTTGACCGGATGATTTCTGCACTTGGTGATAAAGCCCCATCCAAAACCACAATTTATCGCTGGTTTGCTGAATTTCAACGTGGACGTGTCAAGCTCAGTGATGATCCCCGTCAAGGTCGTCCAAAAACTGCAGTCACCCGAGAAAACGTTGACGCTGTGCGTAAGCTGATTGAGGAAGATCGACATGTCACATACCGCGAAATTCAAGCAACTTTATACATTGGAATGAGTCAAATACAAATAATCTTGCATGAACAATTAGGTGTAAAAAAGTTGTTTTCCCGATGGATACCGCATTCGCTCTGTGAAGAGCAAAAAGCGACTCGCGTTACTTGGTGCGTCAGAAGTCTCGAAAGATTCCACGCAGGATCCTCAAATGCTGTATACGACATCGTATCAGGTGACGAATCTTGGATATATGCGTACGAACCCGAAAAACCAGTCACGAGTTTGGGTGTTCGAAAATGAGTTAAAGCCAACAAAAATTGTTCGTTCACGGAGTTTTGCAAAAAAAATTGGTGGCCACGTTTGTCTCCAAAACCGGCCATGTTACGACTATTCCTCTTGAGGGACAAAGAACGGTTAATGCAGAATGGTATGCTAGCATTTGTTTGCCACAGGTCGTTTCTGAACTCCGTAAAGAGAACTGCAACCGCCGCATCATCCTCCATCACGACAATGCGAGTTCTCACACCGCACACGGAACAAAAGAGTTTTTAGAGCAAGTAAACATAGAATTATTAGACCATCCGCCGTACAGCCCCGACCTAAGCCCTAATGATTTCTATACTTTCCCGAAAATAAAGAATAAATTGCTTGGACAGAGATTTTCATCACCTGAAGAAGCTGCGGACGCCTACAAAACGGCCATTTTGGAGACCCCAACTTCCGAATGGAATGGTTGCTTCAATGATTGGTTCCATCGTATGGAAAAATGTGTCAAATTTCGCGGAGAATACTTCGAAAAGCAATAAATACATTTTTAAATAGTAATGTTGTGTCACTTCCTTGATTCCCGAAATTTTCATTGCCGCCCTCGTATGCTCTCTAGCCTCAATAGTGCCTTCCGACGGATAGGTCTTAAGGTGAACTTAGACTAAACAAAGATCATGTGTAAAGTTCATGATACACCGATACTGGTAGATGCTGGGAATACTGTTCCCAGTATCTACCGGTTGCTCGAAGTTGTTGACGAGTATGTTTCCCTGGGACAAATAGTCTAACTAGGTAAGACTAACTTCGACCGAGAGGTGAATCGATGGAATCAATTCGCTGGGTAGCATTCAGAAAATTTCAACAGACCACGTCAGGCTCGACATACCTCAACGAGAAAACGAGATCTTATAATCAGTGCGGGCTATGCTCTGAGTTTCACTGCGTGATAAACTTAGAAATGATGATATTCACATCAGAACCAGAGTGACCGACACAACCCAACGGATTTGTAAGCTAAAGTGGCAATAGGCTGGCCATATAGCTTGAAGAACCGACAACCGATAATAAAAAAATCCTCGAGTGGCAGCCTCGTACTGGTAGGTGAAGTGTGGGGTGACGTCCACTAGATGGAGTGACGACCTGGTAAGATATGCAGGAAGTCGATGGGTACAGGTGGCTCAGGACCGTGCTTTATGGCATTCTTTGGGGAAGACCTATGTTCAGCAGTGGAATTGTAATGATGACGATGATATAAACAAAATAAATACTATGTTTTTTATAAAGTAGTACAAGCTCTCTATATAATAAAATGTTTATATGATTAATTTTAGACGTCTATTCCTCAAGAAGTAGACACAAGGCGGGCGCATACAACGATTGCTCTGTACAGGGGAAACATCGTTGCTGTTAAGAGACTCAATAAAAAAAGCATTGATGTAACTAGGGTTATCAAAAAAGAACTGAAGCAGGTAAGTGCATTACTTAATAAATATTTTTCTACTACTGTAGTTATTGATCACTTGCAAACCTATTCAAATAAAGAAGGGTACGTGTCACCTTTCAAGACTAAAATGGGATGCTACACAGCCTGTAACTTGCGATTCGCCCCGGCTAACGTGGGATTTCTAGATCACTACAACAGCTACAACACTTTCTTGGTCCAATCGTGAATCCAAACCATCCTCAAATCGACATAATAATCTATACCGGATATTTGTGAAGCCTCTCGAAAACGAAGACAGATGATAGTACTAACGATCTTTGATGATGAGACAGAAAGGAAATCGATCCCGATGAAAAAAATCATCTTTGTACAACGTTTTATTAGCTTTATTCACGCTCCATCATGTTAGTACAGCTAAATCAAACAATAATTTCATTAAAAAGTCATGAAAATACTTTAATATAAAACCAGCAATGTAACTAAAGATACCTAAAACCAACTAACAAGGGTCAATATTCGCGCAGACACCGAATTTGCGCGGCCCACAGCCCGCGATCGTACCAATACCCAATAATTTACAACACTTGTCTTAATTCCAAAATTATCTACTTAAACTACTATTTTGCCTTTGTGTTAATTTCCACCTAGCCACTTTAATTCGAATTCACTGGTAAAATTAATTAAAAACCTGGTTCATTTCCACGCTAGTGTTTACTTAAATGAAATTTTAACATGGATAAAGTTATGCTTTTTTATCCATCGTGTAGGTATGTTTACATTCTGAATTCAGTTGCATACTTATTCAGATCAGTTCAGTACTAAGTTAATTAAAAAATATGTATTAAACAGCTTACCGATCTAAATCCTCCGTAGCTTTATGAGATGCGGCTCAAATTGTGCCCCTTCAATTTTGAGGCATATTTGGGCTCGGCGTTGCGTCTCCTCACGCAGGCAGCACATCATCGTGGTGTCTTCGGTACAGTTCGCACGTAGTTTTTCGAAAATATCGTTAATCTTTGGGTGCATTTCGTCAGCATTATCACACTACGATTAAAAAATCCTTCTTTCACATACCCGCTCAGAAGGAAGTCTAACGGCGTCAGATCTGGTTAGCGAGGTGGTCAAGCGACTGGTCCTAGTCTGTGATTCAGCGATCATCAAATAGCTTAATGAGGCACTCACGGACGAACCTCACTTCATGTTGACGTGCACCATCATGCTGGAACCATGTGCGGCAATATTCAGCCAATAATAGCTTGTCTAAAATGTCAACCAACTGTTCATTTATGAAGTTGAGGTATCGCTGTCCGTTAAGTTGCTGTGGTAGAACACTGGTCCTAGTATGCGATCCTTAAATAAACCTACCCTAACTACCTACGTTAACCGCCCATCGGGTTTGGTGCCTGGTTTGTCGGACAGCATGCGGATTTACTTTTGTATATTTTTTCGGTTCGACAGGCCGTTTCTGGTAAATGTTCTCTCGTCCGTCCAGATTGCGTGCTCTATGAAACCAGGCATACGTTGCTGCTGGTCTAATAACCAACGGCAGAAAAACTACCTCCTAATCCTAATCTACCTCCTGCCGTTATCGGAGCAATGGACCGATTTTCCGATACTCGCTGAAATGTTGCTGTTATCGTACGAGAGTCAGCCGGATGTCGAGCGGTCGGGAATTTCTCTCTGTAAATTCGTAATGCACACGAAGCATTCCCGCGAGTTTCTCCAAGGCACGCGTACGCGTTACGCATTATTAAAACAAGACAAAAAACACAAAACGTCACAACAAGAATAATAACAATAAGAATTTAAAAAACAAAACGGTTAAACTGTCGCTCATACGCACATCAACACGGAACTGTCTTAAAAAACTAAAAAAACAAATGTTTACCGCTAATTTTGTGCGTCCTTGCGGTTAGCACTTTGATCATTTCCACAGATCGTTAAACTGTTAGGAGATTCCCAACTTTTATTTTATAAGTTTAGTTATCCCTACGACTAGTCTTCATATGGAATTTAAAAGTTATAGTTATCATATCAATTTTCTTTCCGTCCAATCATCAAAGATAACGTAAGCACTATCGTTTATCTTCGTTTTCAGGAGCATTTCGCTTAAATGCGTAACGTTTATCCCCTCAACTTCCATACAGAGTCATTAATTCACCACAAGAAAAACTGTTACATGTACCAAAAAACACAGACAGAAACTTTTATATTTAATTTTTCCGTTGTAAGGCGTAAAATACGTTAATAGCGGTTTAATCAAACTCTTGTAAGAATCGGTATTTTTTGATTCATATAATAAATAGCAAAACAATATAATATATCATCTTTAAATAATGATAAAACATAATGGAGATATTAAAAAAAATCTATTTATAGATCCGCGAACTGCGACACGAGAATCTGACTGCATTCGTCGGTGTATGTGTGGAGAGCGGATCCGCATGCATCGTGTCCGCTTATTGCTCGCGCGGATCCTTGGCTAGAGTACTCGCAGACAGAGACCTTCTACTCGATGACATGTTCGTGGCTAAACTCGTTGCGGATCTTCTTCGCGGTCTAACGTATCTTCATGATTCGCCTCTCGTATCACATGGAAATCTCACTTCGAGCAACTGCTTGGTGAACAGTCACTGGGTGTTGCAGATAGCAGACTATGGATTACATACTTTAAAAAGTGAGTATTTTTTCAATAATTCAATGTGGTTAAGGCGACACCGTGAAAAAATGCACCTCCTTTCATCGAACAGTATAGGACTATGACACCACTAACGAAAGTGGGATTTTGATATAGGTAAATTTATGTCTTTGTCTTGAATTTCATTGTTCAAAAACACGATTGTATAATTTTGACTCGATCATAATTGTTTGCGAAATCACCTCTAAAAATCACTATAGTTGAAATTACAACGAAATTACTTAATCTATATGCTTGGGAATCACTCAAATATATTCATAACATCAATATTCATAATTTATTTGTTCATTATTTTGATTATTTAGGTAAATCAATCATTTAAAAAAAAATATTTTAAGATTCTGACAACTTCTAAACGCTTTTAATCGTCGCGGGCGCTACGCAATTTTAGACCTTATGACGGTATTATTTCAAGTTTTAATAGAAATTATGAATTCACTCGGATCAGTACGACTATAGCCTTTTCGATGTGTCGTCTTAACAAATATTTAATATATTAATTAATATTTTTTTTAATAAAATTGGAATAACAAACTAACTTTCAGTCTACCAGAAGAAAAGTGGGGGCAGGACACCTGCAGCCAACTTCAAAAAGAATTTTTTTTTCAATAATGAAGCTACTGTTGTGTTATAACTTAAAACCTTTTAGTATAAATGTAGAATTCCTCACAGTCTGTAATTATACTGGCTCTGAATACACTTCAGACCGGAACATAGCAGTGCACGCACTGCGGTTTGGCGGCAGGAATATGTAGAGAGTAGTGGACCAACGACGAACGCCTAGTCAAAGGGAGTACTACCATCTAGTTAAATGTATGACAAGATATAAGTGATCATTTGGGTAAAACGGAAATATACATGTAAAACTGCCATGCAGACGTTGTTTACCCTTTTCTGGGAAGAGCCAGCAAGAACCCAGCGGTACTTTTTTGGGAAAAAAAACAGTTTACAATCACACACATACATACACACACACACACACACACACTTATATATATTATATATATATATATATATTATATATATATATATATATATATATATATATATATATACTGGGACTCAGTGAGGGACTGCACGGGGCTCAAATGCAGAAGGCGGTGCTTCTCGATACTGCCCGCAACGTCCACTGGTTTCTTTCCCTTTCCCCCTAACTCTCGGTCTTTTAGTCTCCCCTGCCGAGGATTTTCATCTTGTTGGGTTTTGACCTAACCCAGATCGGATCCCAGTCCCAGACCCGAGAGGCTGACCGGGATTAGCTACTTCGCAGAGATGACCACAGGAATAATTTCGGTCGACAGATCATCCCACATGTCGGTCGCCTCGTGAGCCAGGTCTGGATATTTTGTTTGCTTATCTGTTTCGGCTTTCACGAGGTTCTTGTCATACGGAATGGTAATGTCGACCAAAAATATCCTTGACTGTACCCGTTTCATCAGCACAATATGAGGCTTATTCGCAAGAACAAGCCCGATATTCGCAAGAATAATAGATTATTATCATTATTATAACATGAATTATATCGAGACATATTTCATTTAGGTGGTTGTATGGAGACAGAGGACGCACTCCGCATGGAGAAGCGCATGCTATGGAAAGCACCAGAACTTTTGCGTGACCCTAATCCACAGCCTTGGGGCTCCCAAAAAGGGGACGTCTATTCCTTTGGCATTATACTCTATGAAATTCTCGGACGAAGCGGTCCTTGGGGTGACACCAATTTGACAAATGCCGGTAAGTTTTATTGAATTTTCTTATAAATAATTTTTTATATCACTGTATAATAATAATGTCCTCCAAACCGAAATTAGGCCACGACGGCCTGCCTCAGCGGAGGCTAGCCAACATTATAGTGCCCAAGTGTATGCGCAAGCACAGGTGCACTCTCTATTTCCTCACTCTCATAATCTGATGGGACAGTAAACCCACACGACCGGAGAGAGATCAGACGCAGAACCAACGGCTTTACGTGCTTTCCGAGACACTGGGGTAAGACACCGCCAACTTCCTGACTTCGGGCAGCTACTGAGAATTTCTTGACAGAAAAACTCAATAATTGATTTTTCGGCCCGATCCGGGATTTGGACCCAGGACCTCATGATCAGCAGTCGCACTACTACAACCGCTAGACCAACGAGGTAGTCATATCACAGAATACTATAATACACAATCGAATTGCTGCCAATCTTATTTTGTACGAGAACTGGTGTCGCCAGGTAGCACTGTTGGTTAGTATTTTTTTTTTTAAATATGGTTATGGTTATTTTGCAATAACGGGCCAAATTTGCAGAGGTAGTCCACAATAATTAAAATTTGCAAATGGTGAAGAAAAAAAAAAACATTATTTTTTAACTGGTTTTACCGCGCACTCACACTTTCGTAAGGTTTGATCGGTACGCATAAACTTTGTTTCCCATAAATGACATTTCATTTTTAAAAACCGTTTATCATTATTTACATAATTGAACTTGATTTTATACTTCGGCTATTCTTTGAGAAAAAATCCAGTATATATATTATACACAGTATTTTTTATACACAGGGTTTTATAATAAGATATATACTCCCTAAACGTGTAGATAACATCTATTGTTAAATATTGTCAATTTTAAATTTTACCTCAGAAAATATACGACAAAAACATAATCCGCTGCCAAAATGTGTTACAGAAAGGAACTCCATTCTTTTCTATTTTAATGCAAAAATCTGCCCAGCTTTCATGACTAAACCGCTTAACTGATTTTAATAAAATTCATGATGAAATAGTTTGATGTCTGGTTAAGTTAAAAAGTAAAAAGGCCTTACAAATTTGGTCGTTATTAGCCGTAACACCGCGAACTTGGAGAAAAAGGCTATGATAGGAAATTCTGAGCTACTCAACTGATTTCGGGGTATCTGGTTTTTTTTTTTTTTTTTTTTTTTATAGAAGAGGGGGCAAACGAGCATGTGGCTCACCTGATGTTAAGTGACTACCGCCGCCCATGATCAACCGCAACACCAGGGGAATTGCAGGTGCGTTGCCGGCCCTTTAGAAAGGAGTAAGCTCTTTTCTTGAAGGTCCCCAGGTCGTATCGGTTCGGAAAAATCACCGGTGGTAAATTATTCCACAGAGAGGTTGTACGCGGAAGAAAACTCCTTTTGAAACGTACAGTGGTGGACCGCCAAGCATCCAGATGGTGTGGATGGTATCGGGACGTTTGCCGTGTAGTGCGTTCACGAAATTTGGCGGCTGGGATTAATCCGAACAATTCCTCAGAGCACTCCCCGTGATAGATGCGATAAAATACGCAAAGAGATGCAACATCTCTTCGCAGCGCCAGTGAATCGAGCCGATCGGAAAGCACTCGGTCGTCGACGATTCGAGCCGCTCTGCGCTGGATGCGGTCAAGTGGAAGGAGCTGGTACTGGGGAGCCCCAGCCCAGAGATGGGAACAGTATTCCATGAGCGGCCGAACCTGCGCCTTGTAAAGTTGCAGGCGGTGTGCCGGCATGAAATACTGTCCCGCTCTGCTGAGCACGCCAAGCTTTTTAGAGGCCAATTTGGCCTTCCCTTCCAAGTGACCACGAAACTGCACGTCACTCGATATGTCGACGCCGAGGATTCCGATACTGGCTGAGGCAACAAGGGGAGTGCCTTGAAACTGAGGGGATACGACAAAGGGGTTCTTTTTAGCGGTTAACGCGCAAACTTGTGTCTTCTGGGGGTTAAACTGGACTAGATTTAGTCGCCCCCAATCCGAGACTCTGTCCAGCAGAGACTCGACTTCAGACACAAGTTTGTCCCGGCACTCAAAGACGTTTTCCCGAGAAATATTTGCTCGGCCGGTGTAAAGAGCATCACCAGTGCTGTCATCTGCATAGCAATTAATGCTACGGGTTTGCAACATATCATTGATATGCAGAAGAAACAGCGTTGGCGATAGCACGCAGCCCTGTGGAACACCAGCATTAATAAGCTTGCAATCGGAGCTTGCACCGTCTACAACGACCTTGATGCTCCGATCTGCAAGAAAACTGGTGATCCAATCGCACAATTTCTCGGGAAGCCCATAGGAAGGGAGCTTCGAAAGAAGCGCTTTGTGCCAAACCCGATCGAAGGCCTTCGCAATGTCCAAACTAACGGCCAATGCCTCCCCCTTGGACTCTACTGCCTCCGCCCATCTGTGAGTTAGGTAGACCAGAAGATCACCAGCTGACCTACCACGGCGAAAACCGTATTGGCGGTCACTAATCAGCTGGTGATCCTCAAGGTACCTCATGAGCTGGCAGTTTACAATGGACTCCATTGTTTTGGAGAACAAGGAGGTGATGGCGATAGGCCGGTAGTTGGACGGGTCTGAGCGGTCGCCTTTTTTAGGGATCGGGTGGACGAAAGCCGTCTTCCATGATTTTGGGACTACGCCTAGGGAGTAGGAGTACCGGAAAAGACGCGTTAAAACCGGTGCCAACTCTGGAGCACACGTCCTCAGCACAATTGGGGGGATTCCATCAGGCCCACTCGACTTATGGATGTCCAGGGAGAGGAGTGCTTTGCGAACCGAGCGCTGAGTGAAGTGCACTTCCGGCATGGAGCACTCACACCGCGGGATGGTAGGCGGCGTACTCCCCCCGTCATCGAGAGTCGAGTTAGACGCAAAGAAAGAGCCTAGAAGATCGGCTTTCTCCTTTGCGGTGTGGGCCAGTGAGTCGTCCTCCCTGTGCAGAGATGGAAGAGATGGCTGACAGAAATTCCCCTGGACAGCCTTGGCGAGAGACCAGAATGCACGGGTTCCAGAAGGAAGACGAACTAGTCTCTCGCCAATTCTGCCTATGTGCTCTGACTTTGCCTTGGCAATGACTCTTTTGAAGGACCTAGAGGCGGAATTATACTTCTTTTTTAGAGCGCTGGTGTTTACATCCCTGGACGCTGATGCGTCAGCCCAGGCTTGGTAGCACTCCTGCTTATAGCATGATGCTATTTTACAGGAGCGACCAAACCATGGCTGAGATTTGCCTCCAATGGGCACCACAGAGGAAGGAATAAAAAGTTCCATACCCTGAAGTACCACATCAGCGACAGAATCCGCAACAACGTTGGGATCATCCGGCGAGAAGCAAACCCGCCCCCAAGGGTAGGATGCAAAGAAAGACCGCATCCCATCCCAATCAGCTGACCTATAGTGCCAAACACGGCGGCAGCCTGCAGAATGCAACCGCGATTTCAGCGTGAGTGGCACCACACTCCGGACAAGACAATGATCCGAGGAGCCTAAAGGGGCGTCGACGGAAATCTGATATCCGTCCGGGTGAGAGGTCAGCAGAAGGTCCAACAGGGAAGGTGCATGATCCTCCACATCTGGAATCCGCGTAGGCGAAGTAACCAGATGTGTCAGACCATATGCCAAGGCAAAATCACGAACAGATCTCCCCGCATGATCGGTTAAACGTGAACCGAGCCATTCGGCGTGATGGGCGTTGAAGTCGCCGAGGATCACGATCTCTGCGGAGGGGATCTGCTGTAGCAACGAATCTGCAGCCATTTGGACGTGGTCGAAGAGTCGGTCTGTTTCGGCATTACCGCTATGGGACCTATAGAGGCACCCGTAGACGCGCGGATGGTCGTCGCTGTCTACGCGTAGCCAAAGGATGGACAGGTCCGAACCTTCAAGTCTGCCGAGGCGTCGAGAACAGATGTCCTCTCTGACGTAAACGCAAACTCCAGCCCGAGGCACAAAGGAGTGTTCCAGTTTGTACCCCGGGTAGGAGAGATACGAGACATCAGCCGGAGAGGACACCTGCGTCTCGGTCAGAAAGAGCAGAGCCGGCCTCGCCGTCTCGAGATGGTAGTGGACGGCGTTTAGGTTAGAGTGAAGTCCCCCTGATATTGCAGAAATTCACGGACAGCGTGGCAGGGGTCGCCTTGGTCTTGTTGCTCCGTTTGCCCCGAGCAGTTTTAGTCTTGAGCGGAATATTGCCCCCCCCCAGAATACGCGGGGCAGCCTGAGCACCCACGCTCAGAAGTGGAGAAACATGGTCGTGGATGCTCAGCGAGGGATTCTCCAGGGGTGCTGGTACCCTCCTGGGGTAGTCTATCATTTAATTCCGCTACCATGTTGATGGGGGGGGGGGGGATTTGGGCCTCCGGCCACCTGCACTCACCAGACGAAACGCGGAAGCAGAGCTTCCACTTCACGCCGGTATTCTGTGAGGTCGTGGTACCACCCCGGTTTGAGCCGGCCCATACGTGCGACAGCAAAGCTGCCGCGTGGCTCTACCACTGTTAAAGTTCAGATAGCTGGATTCATTAAATAGACTAGGCTACCTTCTGTCCACTAAATTTACTGCAGAGAACTTGGTATGATCGACTTTCACACGGACGAAAGTTGTTTATTTTTATCAGTATTTCTTTATTATTAGTTGCCGTTAAAATGAGTTGACTTTTTTGCCAACGTTGTTTAACATTTTTACCATGCTACAGCAATATTAGTAGTATAGTTGCAGTACGAATCGGTCGGCTCTAACGGGGAAGGACCACACTCTCACAAAATACCAGTGTAAAATAGCAGCTCAACGCTGCTATTTACGCTGATATTCCTATCGTGAGTGTAGAGAACCGAAGACCCATTTTACAGAAATAGAGGCATTCCATCTCTGTCCTCACTGGTGACAACGAATCTGCATTTTCATTTGTAATCGAATATAGATGTAGATTTCTATGGGCCACAGCAACTACTTACCACCAGATGGACTGAGTGCTCGTTAGTCACCCTTAACCTATAAAAAGATCTACAAATCGCAATACGTTGCAACGTATACAAAAGTAAACAATTTTTTATTGCTCTATTAAGAATGCGGTACTTACTTCTTTTAACAAATAAAATAGTATTTACAGAATAGAAAAAATTAAAAAAAAGTCTATGTTATAGTATCTACTCGCAATATTTAGTAATTCAACAAGGTCGAACAATTAAACATATCCATAATCACCAAACGATGTAATAATCCTAAATTCCTAAAGCACCTCTGTATTGGTGCGACAATGTCACTATTGTAGTACTGTGTAGTACTCATAATTTCCGTGTGAGAGGGTTAGTGCCATTGTGGCTTGGGCGGGAATCACGGCAACGCTGGGAGCAACATCGTTTTATTGGTCATTTGTGCCTGATCCCCCTGCAGCTACAAGTGTGTCTTGGAGCTACAACGTTACTAAGGTAATTGTGACATAATATTTTTTGATTCTGGAGTTACAACAACTTAAGATATAGTTCCGATATTATTTACCCAGTAATGGAAGTTCAGTTAAGTACTATGACATTAATTGATAAATAACTTTGTTTCTCCAATCCTTGTGTTTTTATTGTTTGTAATAATTTCAGTAGTAATTTTTCTCAAAAACGACTTAACCTTTTTTATTGAAGAGAGGGCAGACGAGCATGCGGCTCACCTGATGTTAGGTGACTACCGCCGCCCATGATCAACCGCAACACCAGGGGAAATGCAGGTGCGTTGCCGGCCCTTTAAAAAGGAGTAAGTTCTTTTCTTGAAGGTCCCCAGGTCGTATTGGTCCGGAAAAATCGCCGGTGGTAAACTATTCCACAGAGAGGTTGTACCTGGAAGAAAACTCCTTTTGAAACGTACAGTGGTAGACCGCCAAGCATCCAGATGGTATGGATGGTATCGGGACGTTTACCGCGTAGTGCGTTCACGAAATTTGGCGGCTGGGATTAATCCGAACAATTCCTCAGAGCACTCCCCATGCGAAAGAAAATGCAAAGAGATGCAACATCTCTTCGCAGCGCCAGTGAATCGAGCCGATCGGAAAGCACTCGGTCGTCGACGATTCGAGCCGCTCTGCGCTGGATGCGGTCAAGTGGAAGGAGCTGGTACTGGGGAGCTCCATCCCAGAGATGGGAACAGTATTCCATGTGTGGCCGAACTTGCGCCTTGTAAAGTTGCCGGCACATCCATGCATGGCATGAAATACTGTCCCGCTCTGCTGAGCAAAGCCAAGATTTTTAGAGCCCAATTTGGCCTTCTCTTCCAAGTGACCACGAAACTGACGCCGAGGATTCCGATACTGGCTGAGGCAACAAGGGGAGTGCCTTACCCTATTTTAATTTAGTTGAACCTATTTTAATTTAGGTTAAGTGCCTTACCCTATTTTAATTTAGTTTTTTGCATTATCCTTACTAATATTATAAATGTGAAAGTAACTTCGTCTATCTGTCTAATTGTTATGCTTTCTCGCCTAAACCATTGAATCGATTTTGATGAAATAGATTAGACCTTGTGGAAGGACATAGGCTACTTTTTAACTGAGACGAGCGTGTTATACTAGGTAATCGATTTCTACGTTAATGATTCATATACCTCGAAGATTACTATTACTATTACTAAAGCGCTATCTTTTGAATTTGTTTGAAACAAATCATCATTCATCATCATCATCATCACAGCCCTTCACAAGTCCACTGCTGAACATAGGCCTCCCCCAAGTAATGCCACAAAGCACGGTCCTGAGCCACCTGCATCCATCGACTTCCTGCATATCTTACCAGGTCGTCACTTCATCTAGTGGGGGTCGCCCTACACTACGCCTACCGGTACGAGGCTGCCACTCGAGAACCTTTCTTCCCCATCGGTTATCGGTTCTTCGAGCTATATGGCCGGCCCATTGCCACTTCAGCTTACTAATCCGTTGGGCTATGTCGGTCAATCTGGTTTTACTGCGGATATCCTCATTTCTGAGTCTATCACGCAGAGAAACTCCGAGCATAGCCCTCTCCATAGCTCGCTGAGCGACCTTGAGCGTCCTCATACGGCCAGCAGTGAAGGACCACGTCTCTGATCCGTAAGTCATCACTGGCAACACGCACTGGTTGTACACTTTAGTTTTCAGAGATTGAGGTATACCTGACGAGAAGATATGTCGTAATTTCCCGAACGCTGCCCAGCCGAGTTGAATCCGTCGATTGACCTCTCGGTCGAAGTTGGACTTACCTAGTCGGACTATTTGTCCCAGGTAAACGTACTCGCCAACAACTTCGAGCATAGTGCTCCCAACAACTACCGGCATAGGTGTGACATGGACATTAAACATAATCTTTGTTTGAAACAAATATAGTACCAAAATACTATGAAAAGTTCTTTTACATTTACATATTACATTATACATACATACATAAGCACTCACGCCTGTCACTCAGAGGGGTAGGCAGAAGCTACAGACTTCCATTTGGCACGATCCTGACACACCTCTCTCGCCTCTTCCACATCCATATCCCTACGCATACATGCTCGTCGGTTAAGGGTACTCTTAATTTGGGCCCTTTTCAATAGATCGCCAATTTGATCGGCAAACTTTCGCCTAGGGCGTCCCTTACCGCCTCTTCCGTTCACTTCTGCAACATAAATTTGCTTTGTCAATCTTTCCTCATTCATTCTTTTTTTGTCATTCAAGTTTTTTGAATATTAATAAATCGGACCATAAATTAATATTCAAAAAACTGAAGCCGGACTAACTATGACATTGGGACGTCAAACTCAGTCCCTCCCGTGACCATGGGTGCTGTAAAGCACCCGAAACGTCGGGATAATAAAAATAAATTATAGTTGCAATTAAAACGCGATAAAATCCGTAAATAATAGTTTTATTCAGTCTGATAAAACTTAGAATTTAGATACTAACTAGATCTGGGACTAGAAATCTAGGAATAGGTTATATGGACCTAATTTTTCTATGTAAGACTAACACTTCTAATTTTACTAGTAAATATTTACTGAAGTTTAAACCTACTCGAACAAAGAGAAACGTGAAATTTTCATTTGCTTTATGTGAGACTGTTATTTAATTGCTACAATTTTTTTTGAGATTTGTACTACGCTTCTAACAATGTTTAGAATGTTTATTTTCTAGAGTTTTGTCTTATTTTATTTCTTTAGCCAGTAACAGTGCCTAACTAATATTTAAAATAATATATTGTGTACATGCATTTAGCTTGTCATTATACCAAGTACAAATTTCAAAGCGACAATATACATATCCCGATAATAGTAAAATTTTGTTACATCTCTAGTACTGTTGTTTTTACACATCAATATTTCGGTATTTTTGATTCTAATATTCACAAAATATAAATAGTTTAGATTTACTGGTGAAAATATCACTTTTATTTAAATTCGGTTGTTCTTGACATGAAATTTTCGCACAATACGTCATTTGTGAAATAAATTTTACTTAGCGACGCTTGACACAAAAATTGGGCAACTACTGTGAGGTCAAAAGAGATGTGATGACATTTAAAGGTGTGAATTGACATGTTAGTAACTCACGTGCACCATCCACTCCCCCGTTCTATTGTGTATGTATTTTCATATGTGGTAGAACCACGGTGCAGCTACTCGTACATTATGATTGTAGCACGAATGGGTTGGCTAGACCGGGGAAGGATCACGATCTCACAGAATACTAGAGTAAAATAGAAGCTAAATACTGCTGTGTTTGGTATAGTGAGTGTAGAGATTCAAAGACCCTTTTTTAGTAGAAACGAGGCATTACATCTTGGTCCTGAGGTGTGACAATGCATCTGCCTTTTGATTCTTAATCGAGGATAAATGTAGATGTCTATGGGCAACAGCATCCACTTACCATCAGGTGGACTGTGTACTTTTGTCACCCTTATTCTATAAAAAAATATAGATGCTAAAATTTTTTTTGGAAGCGCGAAGCGACAAGCTGTCTATCTGTCTGAACACGTATCACGCAAATTAAACCAGAGAAAATATTTGGATGGGACTTTCATTACCACCCATCACCCGCTGACGTAACAGTTAAGTGACAAAACTGCTACATCAGCGCAGTCAGTCAGCGCCTTGCCAAGATATCTGAGTGCCGTGCCTCGGCAGAATGGAGAGTGCAAAGGCTCGTTTGTGCGTACGGCTGTATCATGAAACGGTGCTTAGGCTGTTCGTCAATTAGCAGGGGACGGGTGTTTACGGAGCATGGATAATAAAAGAACGCGCAAAGGGATTATACGTGGTAGAGCCATGCTGCAGTTATATTAAATGTATAGTTGTAGCACGAATGGGTCGGCTCGACCTGGGAAGGACGACTCTCACAGAATACCAGCGTGAAATAGTAGCTAAATGCTGCTGTATTTCGTATGGTGAGTGTAGAGAACCGGAGACCCTTTTTACTTGAAACGAGACATTCTATATTAGTCCTCACGGGTGACAACGGATCTGCATTTTGATTCGTAATCGAGGATAGATTTAGATGTCTGTGGGCCACAGCAACCACTTACCATTAGATGGACTGTGTGCTCGTTTGTCACTATCTATCTATCCTATAAAAAAGGGCCTCTGCCTGGAGGCCGCTGCGCTGGGGTGCGTCTGAAGCTGGCGCTAAACGAGACAGCATGCGGGCTGCCAGCCAATCGCGAGAGACTGCAAGATCACTTAGCAGCCGCCCGCATCCATCATCCCCACGAGAGGGCTTCTCGGGTTCTTCGTGGGTCTTCTCGGATTAAACAAGCGGCACCCGCCGCTGGTGGATCACGTCGCATGAGTTGGATGGAAGTAGTGAATGCAAACACATTGCGGGCATAATTTAGGCCAAAAAGGTCATCTCTTTCCGTAACGGAGCAAAACCTGGCAGACCAAGCTGCACTCCAATATATTTGGTGACGCCGAACTCGAACATCTACGACGTGAGGTTGTCCCCTCATCGGATAAACTTGCTAATGCTTGAAATGTGGCGTCAATAATTGCAGAGTAATCTGCACATGCCACCGTGGATATTCCAGTTGTGGTTGATTAAGACATTGATGAAATAATCACGAACTAGAGCAAATTATGAGCACCGACTGCGACTTCCTGGTGTACACCTAAGCAAGCGGAATCGGGCTGTCGTGAGGGTTATTAACCCAATGCTGGTGACCTTCTTGGGAGGCAGGCAGGAACTTCCTATCCCATAGCATTGGTTTATATCACTTGTCAGTTCAGTAATTCTACAAGAATGGAGCTTCGAACGCGTCTTTTCCGGTACTGCTACTCCCCAGGCGTAGTCCCAAAATCATGGAAGACGGCTTTCGTCCACCCGATCCCTAAAAAAGGCGACCGCTCGGATCCGTCCAACTACCGGCCTATCACCATCACCTCCTTGTTCTCCAAAACAATGGAGTCTATTGTTAACAGCCGGTTCATGAGGTACCTTGAGGATCACCATCTGATTAGTGATCGCCAATACGGTTTTCGTCGGGGTCGATCAACCGGTGATCTTCTGGTCTACCTGACACATCGATGGGGCGGAAGCAGTAGAGTCCAAGGGAGGGGGGGGAGTATTGGCCGTTAGTTTGGACATTGTGAAGGCCTTCTATCTGGTTTGGCACAAGGCGCTTCTTTCAAAGGTCCCTTCGTATGGGCTTCCCGAGAAATTGTGCGATTGGATCACCAGCTTCCTTGCAGATCGGAGCATCAAGGTCGTTGTAGACGGTACAAGCTCCAATCACAAGCCTATTAACGCTGGTGTTCCACAAGACTGCTGCTATCGCGCGCTGTTTCTTCTGCATATCAATGATATGTTGCAAACCCGTAACATTCATTGCTATGCAGATGACGGCACGGGTGATGCTCTTTACATCGGCCATGCCAATATTTCTCGGGAAAACGTCTCCGAGTACCGAGACAAACCTGTGTCTAAAGTTGAGTCTTTGTTGAACAGAGTCTCGGATTGGGGGCGACTAAATCTTGCCCAGTTTAACCCCCAGAAGACACAAGTTTGCGCGTTAACCGCTAAAAACAACCCCTTTGTCGTATCTCCTCAGTTTTAAGGCGCTCCCCTTGTTGCCTCAGCCAGTATCGGAATCCTTGGCATCGACATATCTAGTAACGTGCAGTTACGTGGTCACTTGGAAGAGAAGGCGAAATTGGCCTCTAAAAAGCTTGGCGTGCTCAGCAGAGCGGGACAGTATTTCATGCCGGCACACCGTCTGCAACTTTTCAAGGCGAAAGTTCGGCCGCACGTGGAATACTATTCCCATCTCTGGGCTGGAGCTCCCCAGTACCAGCTCCTTCCACTTGACCGCATCCAGCGCAGAGCGGCTCGAATTGTTGACGACCGAGTGCTTTCCGATCGGCTCGATTCACTGGCGATACGAGGAGATGTTGCATCTCTTTGCATTTTCTTTCGCATATACCATGGGGAGTTCTCTGAAGAATTGTTCAGATTAATCCATGCCGCCAAATTTCGTGAACGCACTACGCGGCAAACGTCTCCGTACCATCCACACCATCTGGATGCTTGGCGGTCCACCACTGTACCTTTCAAAAGGAGTTTTCTTCCACGTAAGACCTCCCTGTTGGATAGTTTACCACCGGCGATTTTTCCGGACCGGTAAGACCTGGAGACCTTCAAGAAAAGAGCTTACTCCTTTCTAAAGGGCCGGCAATGCACCTGCAATTACCGTGGTGTTGCGGTTGATCATGGGCGGCGGTAGTCACTTAACATCAAGTGAGCCGCATGCTCGTTTGCCCCTCTTCTATAAAAAAAAGCTGGGGACGGATAAGTGTGCGGTCCTCCATATCGAAGTGGTAGGATTGTTAATTTGGAGGGCATAGACTAATCTACGCCCATCAACATAAGGCACGTTCCGAGGTTGAAACATACCGATACCTGAGGTAAGAAACAGTCAGTTTACGATGTGTTTTATGCCCGCTTGACCAAAGTTCTTAACAGCCTTTTATGACACACGGATGTAACGGTTGGATTATGGCTGTCCTCATGTATGCCTTCGGCACACTCAGGTGAACTCAGACTGAACTTAACACCCTAGATAGAAAAGTCCGCGCTATCATGACGTCTCATAGAATGCATCATCTGAGATTGTCGGTAATGAGGCTGTACTTTCCGCGTAAGCATGGTGCGTGGTTTTTTAAGTACTGTCACCATGCGTAATCGTGAAGTGAAAGATCGTGACTATAACCTCGTGAAAGCCGAAACAGATAAGTAAACAAAATATCTAGACCTGACTCACGAGGTGACATGTGGGGTGATACGTCGACCGAAGTTATTCCTGTAGTCGTTTCCGCTAACGGTCTAATCCCGATCAGCCTCTCGGGTCATTTATATTTTATTGATATTTATGAATATTTATCATTTTCAATTATTTTCTTATATAGCCTAACCAAATGAGAAAACTATATATACCCCATAATTATAGCAAACATAAGGTTGACTTCTCGCAAAGTATTTAGGTTTGTAAGTACTCGTAGCAGGTGAATCGACGATCACATAACCAGACGTATCGCACTTTTGTCACTGCTCCCCTCGTAAGTATGGTCGGTTTTAACGATACATACGGATTTAATGGATGTCGCCACCTATCGGAGCATTTTCGACAGATGACCATGAAATAGAATCAATCGTTCCTTATTACTTCGAGAGCACGAACTGTGTATGGGCAGGCCACACACAGGAGCGCGCAATATATCTGGGAGATAAAACGGGGGTTAAAGTTCAATAAATAAATACTAATCCATTAAAAGAGTTTTTATTGAAATATATTATTTTCATTATAATACTTATATTTATCGCAATGGAAAAATTATAAATATTTAATTGAGCTAAATTTTTAAAACTTTTTTATATTATACCCAAACTTAATTGAACGATTAGTCATAGGAGAGGTAGCCTTATCGACACTTTAACACTGATTCGCGTATATCTATCGGAAGACTGCACGAGACGCACGTTCACCCCAGGCCTTCGCTGGTCGTGCGACGAACATATAGAGTCCCGCCGGTGCCGCAGCGCTTTGGTGACACCTCGCTCTCAATCGCAGAAACGCAAAGCCACCCCTCATAAGTAATAGTAAGCCGGAAATGATATTCACAAGCGCATCCTTTAGTTCCTTTAGTGCACGCCATTTTTGCTCGTAATTGGGTGTCAACTCGAATGCTAGATGTAATAATCAATTTTTTTAAAGTTGACACCTCTGGGAATTCTATGTTTTCGCTGATATTAATTTTATTGATAAAATTATTGTGTGCATAAATTGTAAACTCCGTTCCTTTAATGGTACACATAGAGCAAAGATGTAGAATTCCATTGCCTCTCAACTGTTGTGACGACACTCTGTCTGGGCAGATAGGTAACCAATTCTGTCTTTTTGTATTTATTTTTTATATTAAGTAAAATACAATAAATAAAAGCAGCGTTTTAAGTTGAATTAAAATTTTAATTAAAAATAGAAGGAAAAATTAATTCATATTATATATCCACAAACCAAAAATTGGGCGCCATAGGCTTAATCTCATCCGAAGAGCAACGGGCACAAACAGAGGTGACGTGGACGGTTTAGAACCCAACTAGGAGGAGGGAAGCTGGCGCGCTCAATCTTGTCATAGTGTATTACCCTGAGACGTTGCCGCGCGTTTTCAAACGTTAATTTTATGAAAAGATATTACATAGTGCACCTGCGCATTATTATATCTTTACAAGACAATACAAACAATTACTATCATTCTTAAACGTTCATGAGGAGGATTATGTTGAAAATGCATTTATGTTTGTGAAATCGTACTATCAAATATTGTATCAAATTTATAATTTTGGTCAAATATTCAAAAAGATACTGTATAAAATATTCCTGCATAACCAAACGTACACTTTGCCACAAGGCACAAAATTAATATACACGTTATAGTAATATCCTTTAAAAAGAGACTCAAAATCCTGTCCTTAAAATACATGAATCACAACTAGGTATGTTCTTAATTTAAAAAAAAAATAACTAAAACTTATATTTTTAACTAGAACTTAATTAAGCAAAATAGTCAGAAACTCGATCTCTTATTGATACTATTAGTCAAATTCAAAATATATAAAATCATATTGCGTTAGCTACAATATTTGATAAGCATTTAATCCATTCCGTTAAAAGGGCGTTTACATTTCGACGTTACGCTAATTTAGGTATAATACTTTCTTTTATATTTGTTCACTCGCTCGCACCTTGATATTGCGAATATGACGACTAAACGATATTGATTCACCGTAATAAAAATTTTCTTAGGATGAAGTTTGGTGAATGGAAAAACTTTTGATGTGCCATTTAAACGTTATAAAAGTGAAAACTTTTTTAGACACGTCGGACACTTTTAAGATGGGGAAATACACTGAACTCGCGTAAATATCACGAGAAGATACATACAAAAATAATATCGTGAAAATCAAACATGAAAATTAAACATATAATAAAATAATGAAATCATGGAAGACGACTTTCGTCCACCCAATCCTCAAAAAAGGCGACTGCTCAGATTCGTCAAACTACAGGCCTATCGCCATCACCTTCTTGTTCTCCAAAATAATAGAATCCATTATAAACTACCTTAAGGATCACTAGCTGATGAGTGACCGCCAATACGGTTTTCGTCGGGGTCGATCAGCCGATGATCTTCTGGTCTACCTGACACATGGATGATGGACGGAGACAGTAGAGATAGGGGGAGGCATTGGCCGTTAGTTTGGACATTGCGAAGGCCTTCGATCGGGTTTGGCGCAAAACGCTTCTTTCGAAGCTCCCTTCCTGTGGGATTCCTGATAAATTGTGCAATTTGATCACCAGATTTCTTGCAAATCGGAGCATCAAGGTCGTAGTAGACGGTGCATGCTCAGATTACAAGCCCATTAACGCTGGTGTTCCACAAGGCTGCGTGCTATCACCAACGCTATTTCATCTGCAATCAATGATATATCGCAAAGCAGTAACATTCATTGCTATGTGGATGACAGCACTGGTGATGCTCTGTATACCAGCCGTGCCAATATTTCTCGGGAAAACATCTCCGAGTACCGGAATATACTTGTGTCTGAAGTCGAGTCTTTGCTGAACAAAGTCTCGGATTGGGGGCGACTAAATCTAGTCCAGTTTAACCATCAGAGGCCACAAGTTTGCGCGTTAACCTCTAAAAAGAACCCCTTTGTTGTATCTCCTCAGTTTCAAGGCATTCTCCTAATCCTATCCATATAACTTCGTTGTGGATAAAACTAGGAGCCTGAATTTTCTGTAACCAAGCAGGCATGGTATATTTCAAATGTCATTCAATGTACGAAAACAATGTATGTCACAAGTAATTAGATTTTTAGTGCGATTGTCAAGTCAATCTCTATTTATTTAAAACATAAACGATTTTTAATATTGATATGGTCACTATAAGATGTTGCTAGGTTAGCTAATTACGTAATAACTTTAAACAGCAGGACCCTTAAGTTGCGACTGAATAAATTAACCGACTTGATATTACATGGATCTCGCAACTTTTACGGTAGAACAACTGAATTGCGAGACTTATTTTTTTTACAAGTTATGTTTTTGATGGCATACATTTGACATTTTATGTTTTACTTATCGCTTTACATAATTGTCTTATTATTGTAAAAATATTTCGAAACGAACAACTTCTGAGTTTCTTACTTTCTTCTATTGTTCTTCTCAGTAGAATCAACACCCCTGAACACGGAAAAGAAAAAAATTAGGGAAAACGGTGATTATATGACTATTCAAAAGTGTGTTTTTAATACCTATTTGAAAAAAAAATTGAAATTTGAATTTCGAATGAGTGAAAACGTATCCGCGCATTTTGTGTTTTAAAATCATACACTTTCAAAAATTTATTAGCAGTGTCGTTTTATTAACTTCTATCGTACTCTAGTAGGTAGTAAAGTTAGTAAAATTTAATTTAATTAACTTAGATTAATTCCACCACAAGACGAACAAAATATACACAACTCACATCTCAAGAAACAGACTGACTCCCGTGGCCATGGGACAAGGTAGATAGCTCAGTTGGTTAGAGCATAGGCACGGATCGCTTAGGTCGTGGGTTCAAACCCCACCCGGTGTACAGTTGATTTTTCGAACTTCTCATTATATTTGGTTGGTATTTGCTATGGCTATGTTAATTCAAGCTAAAAATATACCTACTCTGTTAAGTTGTTCTAATATTTAAAGTAACGTTTAATAAATAGCAATACGTTAATTTATATTATATATATTAATTGCGAGACTTGCGAGACTCTTTCTGCAAGACCAAGATCAAGACTGGCTAAGTCTCGTCTTGTTCTTGCATTTGGGCAACACTAATCACAATGTTATTTGCTGATGACATTTCTAAATAATACACCGAAAATAAAATGTTAATTCTAGTTGTAACAGAGATAGTAAATAAATTAAACTGCAATTTAAATTATTATTAAATCAATAAACAAATATATTCTATAATTAAATTAAACCGCAATTACTTGACATTTAATATAATCATTACATTACTGCTACGGAATGGCGGTCGGAAATTGAAAATATCATTTACATAAAGTTTGTTCTAAAATATTTTCATTTATTTTTCTTTGTGAAAGTGAGCTGCAATCGTGTTAAGAAACTCTACTCTTGTAGCATAATATGCATATTATGCCGCTGAAATATGAAGATATGTTCTTATATTTATAGGGAAACTTAGCAATATAAACCGTGCTCTTATAGCGCAAAAACTACTTGTTTCATGCAAACTACTTTTAAAAAGAATTAATGACCTTCTATGTACATTTTCGAAATCACAAAATTCGTAAAAAGTATCTTTATTTTTTACTAAACTAAAAGGTATATTGAAGTATGGTACCAGATACCCTCAAAAAATTATATTTGGGCCTTCATTAAAAACTAGTCTGTACTAAAAAAAATTATATGATGGTCACTGAAGTGTTTAATTGCGTTCTAAATGAAATAAGGCAATTATATTAAGACCTACTTAGACGTAATATATTTAGGTAGCTTTTAGAAAAACAATTTCATTCGGTAAATGAACGGCTGAAAAAAATATAACGTTTCTATTGACTGCTAAACGCTGTTTCTTATTTGATCATGTTTTAAAGGGATGGTTTTAATACCCAAATAGCCGTTTTTAAGGCTTTTGTTTGTCGGTCTGTCAGTCTGGGCTAATATTCCGAATGAATTGTTTGATAAGAAACTTGATGAACAGAAAGTGAGCATTGCTAGAAGTGATCCATATAATTATTATTACTACTTAAAATAATTGTCATTTTATAACAGCTTATATTTTTTAAATTATTTGATCAAACATACGGATTAATATTACATATAACAATTGTAATTTTATACAGTTTTATTAATTGCAATTAACTATCTATTTCATTGGTGCCGGCGGGTATCGAACTTGCGATTATAAAATTTACCCCAAAATTCACGTTCCTGGAGTCCTATTTCAAACTTTACACGTGAGTAATCTTATCTACTCTAAAAAAATTAACTAGTTTGAGTATACAATAATAATAATAATAATAAATTTAATTATAAGAAATATGGTACAAAGATTTTCGTATAAAATAATAAAGTATAACATATATAATTTAGTATATGAAAACTTTTGGTTAGAAAATACTATGCTAAAGTAAAATTAATCGTGCAATCAATTCACAATTTTAATGTAATGGGAAAACTCTCCCTAGCTTACAGAAAGACGCTTCAACTTTTTCCTAATTTTTGAAAAGTTATTAAACTTGAAATTTCTTCTTCTAGTAGTTAAGAAAACAATCGTTTTCTAAATACTTTTTCGATGTAGAAACCGAACTTGCGACCATAGAACACCAAACACCTAGCCACTGCACCACCGCACCGTCAAAAACATTATAATAACTATTGACAAATATTGTACTTACAAAGAAATTTCTTTCATTGCTTCTATGTCCTGTATTTGTATAACAGTAAATATCATGGTATAAAAATCCGAGTATATTAAGCAAAAATAATCGTTACATATTTAATTGCTAACATTGTTCATTTATTTATTTACCTTACCTTAATAAAAATAATGGCTTTTATCATTCTCTCCCAGTTTTCTTGTTGAAAATAAAATCAATACTGAATAATAGCTATTCTATCGTAGTTGATGAGTTACGGACAATTTCCGAAAACGAACGACTAAAACGAAAAGGACGAACTTGTTTGTTACTGGCTTAGTTCCAAACACCTATAAGATACTTTTATATCATATAAATTGTGTAATGTGATCAATTGATGGGTTTAATTTGATTTAAAGTTTATTTTATTCTTTTTAAAGCATTTAAATAAAAGCTTGTTTTTAAAAATGTTTTTTACTATTAATTTATTTTTTATTTTTTAGATAACCTGGACATGTTTCTAAGTCTGTTCATTTCACAGAAATGGTAATAATAAGACGATAGAAATGAATTAGCGCTCGATTATTTCCAAAACCGATGTCGCCACATCTTAATGGCCCGGCCACACTAAGAAGAAATGCCGTTAATTATCGCGTTGATTGACGTTGAAGGTGTGGCCACGAATTAACGCGATAATTTGACAACGGCAATAACAATGCCGTTTCCCGTTTGTCTATAACTCGAGTGGCGGTACATCAAAGGATTAACGCGCGAATTATCGCGTTGAAGCGGCCACACTACGTTTGTCTCATTGTGCACGGTAAGTGCCACGGGGTTGCACGTATGGTTGCGATCAGAGATTTATATAATATATATATATATATATATATATATATAATGTCTTTGGCTGCGATGGAGTGGAGTAATGAAAAAGTTTTTCGAGTTTGTTGAATTAAAAAAATTACTTCAAAAGTACTTTAATTTAGGGTATGAAACTAAGAAAAATAAGCAGGAGAAAAAAAACAATTTTTGCAGGTCAAAATTCATACTGTACAGTGGTACGAAACCCTGGGTACGTGTATCTAATTCGCACTGGACCAGTATTTATGATTGGCTTATTAGTTATAATTTCATTAAAATATATTTACGTTTGTCTTATTATTTAGCTTAAACCATTGGACGTCTTTCTAGTGTAATTTGGGTGCGGGAAAACATAATAAAACATTCTATGTATTCTTTTTTTCTTTGTTTATTTTTTATTTTATAGGATAGGGTGACAAACAAGCACACAGTCCACCTGATGGTATGTGGATGCTATAGCCTATGTACATCTACATCTATCCTCGATTACGAATCAAAATGCAGATACGTTGACCCGTGAGGACTAAGATGGAATGCCTCGTTTCCAGTAAAAAGAGTCTCCGGTTCTCTACACTCACCATACGAAACACAGCAGCATTAAGCTGCTATTTTACGCTGGTATTTTGTGAGAGCGTGGTCCTTCCCCGGTCGAAACATTTAACGCCGTTCAACGGCAAATTTAACGCCGTTCAACGGCAAATTTAATGCCGTTAAACGGGAAACGACGTTGGCCGTTCAAGTGTAGCCACTCATTTTATCGCGTTAAATATAAGGCAATAATTGTTTCGTTTATGGGCATTGACGTTGCTCGTTAGTGTAGCCGCAGCATTACATACACATTGAGCGACCGATGCCTGCAGCCGTATTATAAATATACGCAATGCACAATGATATCTAATGTTTCAGATTACATTGCGTAGCTAGTTTGTCAACGTCGCGTTCGTCGCGTATTACAGTAGAACAAAAGCAGCAATGGTAATTGTAAATTAAAAATAAATAAATACGAAAAGTAATAAATGAAAGTTTACAAAGGTAAATATTATAGTAAAGTATTCATCTAGATGTAAATTAGTTAAAACAATGATAATTAGTAAATAATCAACTTACCGATGAAGTGTTATGCCTTTCTTAGTTGAATTACATGTCCTTAATGCGTTTTTACAACTAATTATGCTGCAGTTCACCATTATAATAACATAAATTCACGTATGACGTTCCCCCGCAACTAAATCACTAAATTGTGAGTGATGTTCGTCAACACGTCATAGCAGCGACAAGGTCATGCGTTTATTATTTTATTCTATTATTACGACTTCTATTAATTTAATATTACGATTTCTCTGGATCATTTCATTTAATGCATCATTATTGAATTTGATCGAAACCTTAGATCCGCCATCTTGAGTTTTTTATCTTTAATATTTGACTCCTGTCAGTTTTTACATTATTTGTTCGAACAACTACCACAACCTTTACCGAGTTGTCTATAAAATTGATATGGTGGCCATCTTGTTTTCCGCCATTTTGGTTTATTTTTCACGACCGCTAGAATTTTCCCAGAGTGTTGGTCGACATTATTTAAGACACTACCCTGCTTAATCTTACCGTGTACCTGGGCAGTAGTACACCATCTTCTCAAAGAGCTGAACGCGGATGTTATTTTATTATTATTATTTACAGCGAACAAAGCAAGAGTTAATCGTGCTATCATCATTTGAATCCATATTTTCGTTTGATTTCCATATCATGGGGTGTATAAAAACCGTACTGAATTTTTTCGTATTTTTCCCAGCAAACCCCTTCATTATATGAATCCCATGTTATGGTAATGTATAAAAAATAACTAGTCCGCCATCTTGTATGGTCCATAATATTGGATTTTTAATGACGACACTTAGCTATGCGTACTTTCAAAATTCATTTGCAAAATTTGACCCGAAAAATGTGACCTCAAAATCGTAATCGGGGATTCCAAAAACCTCGAGATAACAAAATTACAGGCGGGTTGTGGCAACTAAGTTCTTGATCGCCAACTTAGATCCGCCATCTTGATTTTTTTATTACCAGCAGTTGGCCCTACCTGACCCTTGTTGCCCCACAACATTTGTTCGAGCAACAGCAAACTATCCGTAATCTTTGCCGAGTTATAACTGTTACTAAAATTTGTATGGCGGCCATTATGTTTTTAGCCTTTTTAGCCATGGTTACATTCCAGCTACATTATTATATCAACTATATGTCATTAAAATATTGCCTTGTCGTATTAAACGTCCACCATATTGGATTTGCAATGACGTCACTTTTCTTTTTGTATTTTGCTCATCAAGCCTTTGATACCCATATCATAAGGGTTATTATGGAAATTTTAAATCGCCATTTGTTGACATCCACTAAATTTGATTTAGAATAACTACACTTTATTTATTGTGTTTCGTTTATTAGATAGCTTTCATTTAACATTAAAGGAGTCCCTTTCATTAAATATTAAAGGAGTTGCTGTGAAAATGATGAATCGCTATTTTGTAGCGTCTGCCATATTAAATGCAAAATTGTGGCGTTTGAGTAATCGTGCATTGTATCGTGAACAAACGTGTGTGCTAAATTTCAGCTCGATGGATTTAATGGAAGTGGCTGAAATATTGATAGTAAAATTCTATGACATACTCGTACATACAAGTGAAGTTATTTAAAATCTTTTAAATAAAAAATAAACACCTTTATCGAAGAATTAAGAATTGGAAGGCCCGGACGGGTATGATTTGCATAGAATACTAATCCTGGTGTTTTGCTTGGGACCAACGTTTTGACTGGTGATAATACATCTGATTTTAATTTTTAATAGAGGATAAGTGTAAATGTCTCTGGACTACAGCATCGTAACATCAGTACGTGATACAGTACAAATTATAAAAGAGACTATCATCGAGAACTCTATTAATCAGTGTTATCACGACAACACCATATCTTAACTATTATAGAAGAGACCCATGATGTTCTGAAGTAAACTGTAAACATATTGATAAGGAACCCCCTTAACAATCCAATTTTAACTACACAGTTTTCTGATTTTAAAACAGAAATAATCGGCCGAGTCCGCCATCCAATCGGCGGCGTGCTGTTTCGACCACCTCTCAGCGGATTGGCAGCACGGCCGTCCGTGGTAGCCGTGCTGAACGCTTGTTGGAGCGAGCGGCCTGACCGTAGACCTGATCTCCGTCTTGTGTGGCTACGACTTAAGGATATGCATGCCGGCATGTAAGTAAATAATTTTTCAATGACGTACAAGTAATGTTACGCCCTATATACACGTTCCACTTCTGGGCACAGGTCCCATTCATTTCTACCCATTATTCATTTACCCTGTTGATGTATCCTACTCTATTTGTATTGGGTATGGTAGGATATAATAAATTAGACGCACGTCAAGAGTCTGCTTTTGCTATGTAATATTATGTAGTACAACTAGGTACCGCGGGGTAACCCGGGAGTTCAGTGACGACTTGTGACCGTTACGTGACGAGACGAAAGCGTTCGCTTCTGCACGGAGTAATCTAATGGCATAAACGGTTCTAGCGCGATCTCTCTACGTGGTCAATCTAGTGCATTATAAGATCAACATATTTAGTTGCCACTTTCGTAAATTAGCAATGTTCATAATTATATCGTATGTTACTGTTAGGATTGCTGCTAATTTATGTTGTTTATTTTTAAAGAATATCAGTGTTTTAACCAAATTTTTGTATATTGGCTTTATATCGATTAACGTTTATATATTTTATTACATTTTTAGTAACTTAAATGAAAATGAACTGTCCATGGGCGAAATTCGGTCTAAACAACATTACAATACGTATAACTTATGGTTGTAAGATTTGCTTTTATTGAACAGGAAAACCAACACATTCGACAATATGCTGGCCATGATGGAGAAATACGCTTCGAATCTAGAAGCACTTGTCGAAGAGAAGACTAATAAACTATCAGAGGAGAGGCGAAAAACGGATGACCTACTACATAGGATGCTACCGAGGTAAGAATGCTTCAATGAAATTTGAAGAACAGTTTTCTAACGATTTATTGGTATCGTACTGTATCCGATACTTTTAGACAACCGAGAGAGACAACTGCAGCTCGGACTTATTAAAACTATGAAAACTTGCGAAGTCATCATTTCATATTCCCTTTGTCCTCCTAAGATACAGGAGAATTTTCAGTTGTTTTTAACCCTCGACGAAAACATCTGTCTGTGGCTTCACAGTCCCTAAACGGATTGACCGATTTCAGTTAACTTTTTTTGTTTGAATAGTACCTTAATCGAGAGTGTTCTTGGCTATGTTTCAATAAAATCTGTTCCAGCCGTTTGAAAATGATCAGCTTGGTTTGTTTCAGGTTTTTATTTTATTTTATTTAAGTTATTTTCAAATGCTTCTACTGTCTGTATGCTGATGATTTACAGCTGTACGCTCGAATTGATCCAGCACAGGTGAATTCTGCAATGGACATTTTTCTTTTCATTTCTAGATCTTCAGTGCAGAAGTTATGGTATTGCTATCAATCGTGCTAAATCTCAAGCCATAATTCTCTATAGCCCTCGTCATCTAGCTAAATTAGATTTTAATTCCATGGAGCCTATTGTTTACAATAGCACAAGTATTCCTCTTAGATATGTGGGTAAAGACCTTAAGTTTATGATCGATGCTAACTTAAGTTGACTATCTCAGGTGGCTGAAATAAGCCGAAAAGTGACAATAACTTTTATCTTTTCAACTATTTCATTCCAACCCAGACAAAAGCTATGTTTGTGCTAGCACTTGTTTTACCGGTCTTTAATTATGCTGATGTGTGTCACTCTGACGTGAATATGACTTTCGGACCTTGAGCTTATTCCTTTCTAAAAGGCCGGCAACGTACCTGCAATTCCCCTTGTGTTGCGGTTATTCATGGGCGACGGTAGTCACTTACCATCAGGTGAGCCGCATGCTCGTTTACCCCCTCTTCTATAAAAAAAAACTAAAATACTTAATGTCTGAATTAAATTTATTTTAACTTAATGTCTACATAATGTCTCATTAATATCTTATGTATTTTAACTGTTTAAAATATTACTTCTAAGATAATTTTAGACGGCTTTATATAGAAATTAATTATTGACTTGGAGGGTTCTTCAGTTCTTTTTTCTCACCGTGCTCGTGCTCAACAATTTTATTAGTGCTGATGAAAATCGTGTATAATTGTTAATTATAATCAAAATTATACATACGTAATTGCATTTTTTGTTTCATCAAAATTCTTCATTTTTTATTTAAATTGTTCTGACTCAACTGTAGATTTTCTATTTTCTTGTCGATTTTCTCATACAGGACTGTAGCAGATGCTTTGAAACGCGGGGAACCCATCCAGGTGGAGAGTTACGACAGTGTGACCGTTTTCTTCAGCGACATCGTTGACTTCTCGCAGCTGGTCGCCACGAGCTGCCCGATGCAAGTACGTTCCAACTCATTCATGTTGTCCTACTCTCTAGTGTGTAATATTTGTAATCTATGTTACGGTATCTATGCAGGTGGCTCGGTACCGTGTTTTATGGCATTCCTTAGGGTAGGCCTATTTTCAGCTGTGGACTTTTGAAGGGCTATGATGATGATGATGATGATGCCCTACCAACGAATTTAACACGAATCCAATTCCACGACGACATCTCATCGTTAACAATTATAGGAAGTTGCCCTGTTCACTAAATAAAAATAGAAAGAAATAGATATAGAGATATTTAGTACTTAATTTAAGTAAACAATAAGCAATGATTACAGTTAAGGGCGTATATTACGTTCTTACCTTCACAAGATTAAATTAAATGTCGTATATATTCTTAAGTACAAATGAGTACTTAAAACGTTAAAACGCTAAATATTTATTTTTTTATAAAACATATTTTCTTTTTGGACGCTTAAACATTGAGGAGACTTCTTTCATGTTTTAATATGTGTCGCATACCTTCAGTTCAACGTTAAAGTGAAATTTATACTAAGAAGTTATGTTGTTTACTAAGCGGAACAATAAGAGGTGTTTTCGTGGTAGAGCCATGCTGAGTTATATTAGTAGTATAGTGTAAATGCATTTGCACAAAATAATTTTTTTGGGGGGGTTTACTTTTATTGTTTCATATACACTTGGAAAATCACGAACTAACCAAGTGATGAAATTAAAAATTTTGTACAACCAACTTCGATACAAATAAAATGAGAACATTGTCGATGCAGTCGAATTCAATTAAATACGCATTATTAAAGGATAACTCAAAAACGAATCCTCAAAATCGGTTCACCTAGAAAAAATTTCTAAGGTAACAAACATAAAAAATAGTCGGATTGATAACCTCTTCCTTTTTATAAGCAGCTTGATAACATGTGCAACATGTTATCAAGCTGCTTAACAGTTGAAAAAGATAACAAAGGAATATTTATTCATCTTTTTTTTGTTTGTTTTTTAAATATTCAAAACAATTAATATTTTTATTATTATCAAGCTTATGCGCTTTTTCTAAAAGTTACACTCAAATGCTGTGCACATCTGATAGAGCCTACATTGAGGCTGATATAGCCGTCTCTTGATTGATCTATGGACATCACGCCAAAAACGCCAAAAACACTCAACGCAAGTGACAAAATTAAAAATTTTGTACAATCGACTTGAATATTAATAAAATGAGAGCATCATCAATGTAGTCAAAGTCAATTAAACACGCATTATTGAGGAAAACTCAAAAACTATTGGTCAGATCTTAATCAAATTTGTATAGGACTGCATGAGAAGGATCAGATTTCAAATAAAAAAATCATTAAAATCGGTTCACCTAGCAAAAGTTCTGAGTTAACACACTTAAAAAATGCAGTCGAATTGAGTACCTCTTCCTATTTTAACTTGGTTAAAAATAAGCCAATATGCGCGTTAATTTTTTATTTATTTTTTACTTTTTATAAGCTAGTGTTTGAACACAATCCCCCTGGTGGTAAGTGGTGATGCAGCCTTAGTAAATTGCACTATCTTAGCGTGACAAAAGCCTATTCACTCTTGCCTTGAAAACGCCCAGATTAAATTCGGACGGAAAGATAGACATCAGCATATCATTCCACTCCTTTGCTGTACGCGCTAAAAAAGTACTAGCAAACCGTTTGGTTCTAATACGAGGAATGTCGACAACAAAGGGGTGAAGACCCGCTGACCGCCTGGTCGTCCGATGGTGGAAAGGAGATGGAGAAATTTAAGCATGCAATTCCTGCGCATACTCACCGATATGCATCATATAGAATACCGAGAGGCTGGCTACTCTGCGCCTGTACTCGAGGCTGACAAGGTTGTTTTCAGTCAAATCAAGGTCACCAATGAACCTCTTAGCACGTCTCTCCACTGAGTCCAACGCTGTCAGATGACATTTTGTAGCACCAGCCCATATATGGCAGCAGTACTCCATGCGCGACCGGACATGCGCTTTATATAAGGTAAGAAGCTGCCTGCTGCCACCCTTACAAGGACACCAAGTTTCCTTGTGGCTGCATTGACTCAGAAGTCAATGAACCACTCATAGTTGAGTTTTGAAGAAAATTCAACCCCTAACAACTGACGGTGGTCATACTCCAAGGATACATTCCGGAAAGTAAGAGCCTGGGTGAGCGGGCTCCTTTTAGCGATGAAAAGACACGCTTGTGTTTTGGAGGCGTTGAATCTCACGAGATTGGTATCGGACCATTCGGAGACTGCCTGTAGTGTGAGATTCAAACGCTCAACCATAGCTTCTCTTTCGGACTGGATTTGATCCCGACTGGCCCGGGCACTTGGTTGGTATCTCTCCACGATTGTGCTAACGTCTGCATACCCAAAGATATGGGCATAAGCAGATCATTAATATAAAGCAGGAAGAGAGTTATGGAGAGAACGGACCCCTGAGTAACACCGGCGTCAGTCGCAAAGGCTCGAATGAGTACGACCGACGACGACCCGGAGAGACCGTTCACTCAGAAAGTCCTTTACTCATTCAATCAGACCAGGGCATATGCCGTACCCTGGAAGTTTATCTAGGTAGGGTTTTTATATGCTAGCGTACCAAACTCTGTCAAAGGCCTTCGAAACATCAAGGAATACAGCAAGTGCTTCCCCACTGTTCGAGTGCCTCGTCCCATCTGTGTATGTCATACGCTAGAAGATCCCCAGCTGACCGGTTTCGGTGAAACCAGTATTGGTGGTTACTGAGGAGGTAATTTTGCTATAGGTATGTCATTATTCCTTCTTGTCCTACCATTGACATTACATTTGTGTTAAATACCTGTGGGGCCATCGACAATAGAAATTTTATCCGTTTCGGTGAGACGTTTTACATACATAATTAACACATAGTCAAACAATCCGACCGAAAATAATTATTTGTAGACCATACGAATATTCGAACCCGTGATCCACAAACATTAACCCAATGCACTACCGAGCAATCACGTTGTAAGCTTCAATTTCCATTTCAAAATTTCCATAATTGATATGAATGACATATATTACAGGATATTATGAACATGTTTAGTCAACTGAGTACATAACCAGTTCTATATGTGTGAGTGGATGACAAAACTTTTTCTTTTTCCATCGCTCGAAATTTGGTCCAACCTCGATCGATGGATTTTATTGCTGCCTATAAAGGCTTCATATATTATCATATTTGAGGAAAGACAAATCCCATACAATTATACGAGCAATATAGATATATTTGTTTGTAATCGTGTTTTCGAGAATAGCTTAAACGATTTTGATGAATATTATTTGAAATATTCACGTGGGCGAAAAATCGATCCATTAAATGAAATTAAAGTAATGTAACGGGTTTTATCGCGTTTAATTTTAACTTATTAATTCCCGACGTTTCAGATGTTTTCCAGCACCCATGGTCACGAGGGCCATGAGGAACTGAGGTGTTCAATGTCCTGATGTAGGAAGCCCGGCTACCTTCAGTTTTTGAATATTAACTTGCAAAGTGCCACTTTTTGAGCTTACTAAGTTCTTCTCTTTTTAAAATACTTTACTAAAACTAGGTTGAAGGCCTTGTGTGATAATATCTACGAAATAGTGTGTAGTTTGAAAACTCTCTCTGAAAAAAGTGGTTCGAGCTCAGCCGTGGAATGTATTAAGACAGAAACTTTACCTGCTACAGTTATACTACGGTTGCAGCATGAATGAGTCGGCTCGACCGGGGAAGAACAACTTTCTCAGAATGCCCTACATTAAGCCGGTACTGTGAGAGCGTACTCCTTTTTTGGTTGAACCGATCTATTCTTGCTGCAGCCATAATACAGTTATATTTCAAAGAGTGGCTAAATTTTAAACTTCAGTTCAAATATATAAATAATGATATATAATTTTTACGGTTTTTGAAAATACGAATAAATAAGGCTTCTATTTTTATTTGAAATTATCCCAAATTGAATGTGATTTACGGGCAACAACATTTGTGCCTACCCATCGACCCTTACGAATATAAAATTATTGTATGTATGTAAAAATAAGTTAAATTAATGCATTACGACGCAATTTTGAATTTGAAAAATAAAAAGGTCAGAATGTATGAGATATTTTTAATTATTTTTCTTTACCATTTGCCTGTTATTACTTATTCAGAACCTTCTCTGAAAATTTGGCCGGCCATTGCAATGTAACCCATACCACTTAAAAAAACTTACTTTGAACATCTTACCATAGTTTTTGTTTTATCTTTTAGATTGTGGACGTGCTGCACGACCTGTACACGTGTTGCGATGCCATTATTTCATACTACAACGTTTACAAGGTAAGAGTTAAAGTTATAGCCTATTTACGTCCCACAGCTGGGCACAGACCTCCTCGCGGAAAAGGAAATATCCGCCGCGATGATGCAATGCTTGTTGGCGAACTTCACATGTCTTCGAAATTTTCTCTCTTATTTCTAAGACACGCTGGTTTCCCCACGATGTTTTCCTTCACCGCCGTGTACGTGTTAAATCACCACATATTATGTCGTGATAGCTCACAGACTAAGCACTCGCTGTAAATTTCACAGTACGCGAACAATCCGGGTTCGATCCCCGCCGGCAACAATGCAATTGTTAATTGCAAGGTAAGTGTATAAATATAATATATAGTCGTAATTAAAAAAAAATATGTTTAAACGTTCTTGTAATCAATATTTTATAAAAAAATACGATACCATATTTTAAATATTTTTTATTCATAAAACATTTTTATACTATAATCTCTTTTGTAAAAAAAGGGCAACTAATCAAATAACCAAGTTTATCCAAGTAGATTGTTTGATAATTTTAGGTAATTTTATACTCAGAATTTTGTAAATTAATTAGCCAGGATTAGTTTTCGTCAGTTCTGTTAATAACATTTTGATTAAATTAATGAGAAATAATTTTAAAGTTCAATACGTTAAAAGTGTAACAGCTCGCGAAGTAAAAATTAAACATTTTTTTTGTTTGTCTTTCTTTAATAAAGTAAAAGCAGATTTAATTACTATGTACTGTGACCCCTTCTTGCTGCAATTACAGCTTGAAAATATAAGACAAATGTCCAGAAATGTATCTCTTATGGTTTCTTACGAAATACGTTTACTCTCCGCGTTAAACACATTCTTTAGCTCTCTGATGGTCAGCGGAGTCGGATACACTGTTCTTACTCATCGCTTCGTAACACTCCAGACATGCGCTGTGAGATTTAGGTCGGAACTTCGAACTGACCAATCCAATCGGGAATTTCTACCTCTATCATATACACTTCCAAACCAACGCCAACCAAAAATTGAATTTTCAACAAGAGCGGCTAACCTGGATTATATATGAGGAATTAGAACTTCTGTTTTGTATCGGTGTCCAGTTAGTGTGCAGTTTTCGACGAAGACTAAATCCGTACGATCCAATTAATTTATTCCTGCCTAAAAGATAACAGAGCCCCCACCGTAATGTGTGATTTGATGCAAATCGTTCTCCTCGTCTTCTAGTACTCCCCGACTTCGGTATTCACCTCACAGAAATATTCTGGTTTCATCGAAGAGCAATACGCCTTGGTATAACTGGGTATAATTGGATGGCATAAATCTTCTTATGCCATCCAGTTATACCTAGCCTTCTTGAGTCCGTGTCACACAATTTCGAGCGAAGCTAAGCTTGGTGCCTCAGTGCTCACGGAATAATTTAGAGCCGCGGGCTAAGTAATGACATCTATGGACTAATTTGCACATTTCTTTTTCTTATTGTACATGGCTGACAAACGAGCACACAGTCTACCTGATGGTAAGTGGTTGCTGTGGCCCATTAGCATATACATCTTTCCTCGATTACCATTTAAAATGTAGATGCGTTGTCACCCATGAGGACTAAGATGGAATGCCTTAATTCTAGTAAAATGGGCCTCCGGTTCTCTACACTCACTATACGAAACATGGCAGCTTTGAGCTGCTATTTCACGCTGGTAATCTGTGAGAGCGTGGTCCTTCCCCGGTCGAGCCGAACGAATGCGTGCTACAAGTGTTTTGAGTTCGATTTGGAGGTCGAGATTTACGATTTCTCAACGCTTGACTCATCAGATATCTATCATCCCGTGGTTCAGTACATGGCTTTCTGAGAAGGCCTTCTCTTAAAGACACCGGTCTTTCGATAGCGCTACCAGGTCTTTTGGACGGTCCCATGATTCACATTTAGGTTTTGAGCCATGAAACATTGGCTGCAACCCTCCTTAATTAGCGCAATAATTTTGATGACTTTTATGACTTTATCTACCATTTTCGAGACCGCTAAACAACAATAACAAAACTTTAAAATGTCAATCAAATAGAATATTTATTTAAAAATGTACTAAAAGTTATTTAGAGTTGATATTAACTTTCTGGAGTTAACGCCACAAAATGTAATATAAAGCTATTTACTTTAAAAATCAGCATCAGGCAAAAATTTGAATTGGAAACGTATCTTTTTTACCACAACACAACTTTATTACCGGCAAGTAACATGTTCAAATGATTAAAACCTTTTTCGTATTTTATTTTTTCAAGCTGATAAAAATTGATCGCTTTTTCGAATGAGCTTTTTTTATTTGCTTCTTGTTTATAAGATACTTTCTTAATAGAGCCGTGGTAGCTCAGAGGATAACGCTGGCTGTATATTTTATAGCACGCCAGCACTGCGTGTTCTTTCCCCGTCGGCATCAAGGAAATTGTCAATTGCAATTATAAGTGGTGATTTATAACGTGCTCGGCACTGAAAGAAAACATTGTGGGAAAATCGGCATGTCTGAGAAACGAACGAAGATTTTTAAAACATATGAAGTCTGTAAAGACGCATTGAGACAGCGCGGCCGACATTCTTTGCACTAAAACCCTCTCAAAAGTGGGAGGAGGCCTATTCCCAGCAGTGGGAATTTTACTTTTTTACTTTTTTAAATTCTGCCTCAAACAAAGGAAATATTTTAATTGTATCTTATGGTGTAAATAGTCAATAGAAAGAACTCGCTTAAATAAAGGTGTTTTATTTTTATTTTTGTTTTGCTTACAAAAGTTACATTAACTTCAAGTAATACTAACTGTATCAATAAGTTTTCGGAATGAGACACTTAGCAATGAGTTATGCGTTCTATTTTTTTCGATTTCGATTTCGAATTATACCCAATTTTATTTTAAACTTTACATATGCAAAATGGAGAAACTTGAACTTAAATTATTTTATACAAATAATGTTTTTAAGAAATGCAGTCTACTTTGATAGATAATGCGCAGTCTTATTCTACAGTTGCATACTGATGCGCTGAATTTAAACGCGGCTGAACCGCCTGCAATGTTGACATTCGGTCCGAGTGGCCAAGAACGGCCAATACTCAAGAAAACGTTACAAAAATCGAAGAAATTTTTAAGGTACCCGTAGATCGACGTGTGACCATCCGTTATTTAGCTGAGATTCTTAAGCTTTCGTTTCGAACTATTCAATTTATATTAACTCATACCTCAAAATTCAAAAAGTGGCCGCGCGCTGGGATCCTCGAATATTAACAGACATCAAAAAGAAAGCAAGAGTTGACCTTTCATCTGAACTGATGGGTTTCAGTTGATGTTCTGCCGCGTTTAAATTCAGCTCAGTATGCAGTTATAGAATAAGACTGGGCAGGAGCTGAGTCTTGTTGATACCACCACTTTTCTTGGAATCACACTAGACGCAAAGCTTCAATGCCCCCACCCCCCACCCTATATATCGTAAAAAACTAGCTAGCAGACTTAGTTCTGCAGCATATGCTGTAAAAAAGACTAGAACTCTTACCACTGCTGAAACAGAATAGTTTACTTTAGCTATTTCCATAACATTATGTCGTATGGTATTTTGCTATGGGGACACGCGACTGACACTGAAATTATATTTTTTTTACCCGCTCGTTTGCTTCTTGCAACCACAGTTGCAAAAACAGAATCCTTAACTTTGCTCTTTGCAACTGTGGTTGCAAAGCAGCGAAGTTCTTTTAATTGAATTTAGACCGCATTTTAAACGCACAGAGTCTAACTATTACGTATTAAAAACAAAAACAAATATATAAGTCATAGATTTGGATCAAAATTACCAACTTCTCGGACGAAAAATATCGAAACTTTGTTGTTTTAGTGAGTGAAGTGACGCTTGAGTGTATTAAACGAGATGATAAAATATGCCGTGAGTATTGAATTTTATTGATTTTTGCTAGTATTTATATACCAAATTAATGTCTTATTAGTGTTTTCTTGTATTAAAGTAATATTTTTGCAAATACTGTATGAAAAATGTGATAAAGTCGACTTTTATAAATACTCAGAATGACGCGAATCTAAACATAATTTTCTATAGCTCACATTATCCTAATTATGTTGTATTCTTTAAATACGAAATAGTGTTAGTGGTATTTGAATATAATTATTCAATTTAAGTAATAAAGTTTTATAAATTGTTCATCATATTATAATATATTGTGGAAATAAAACCGCCCCGTGAGTTTTTACCTTCAAGAAGCAAGAAGCAAGAATCAATTCAAGTGTTTTGGTTTAGGGTTGGCGCTTGGTGGATTTTTGAGCATGAAATTTATTTTGTTTTTTTTTTTTGCATCAAACATTGTGGTGTACAGTCATGTGTGGTTTTTTAACAACAACATCTTAACTTTTTTCGTAACCAAAATTTTTCGAACATCAGCGGCACAGTGATAGGTGGAAAAAAAGTAAAGCTTTCATTTAGGTGATGGTGACAGCTGAAGAGTTTTTTAAAATTCTGGTTTTTTAATTTATTTTTAATGTTTTTTTAATATAGTGGACAAGGTGAATGTAATAATGAAAAAGGACGAGGTAGAAGACTAGTTCGAGGCCAAGGTACAGGTCGAGGCCCTGAAAAAGCATGTGAAAGCAATGATAAGCTTGTAATACCAGTTACTAGATTCCACAGAATTACTAATTCATTTATGGGGCAATGTATACGCTTTTACAATAAAGTCCTAGAAAATGTACAAAATTTGTCATTAAACTAGTCAAATATTTTATTAAAAAAAATTGTACAAAAAGCGTTATTATAATATAAATAAATACATAAATGAAAATAATCCCTGGGAATGAGGTGATCGCCGTCATGCTGTTTCTATAAAAAATCATACAAAAATTATACAAATTAAAATATGTTTAAAAAAAGTCCCGCTGGGTGTCATGCTGGCTCTTCCCAGGACAGAGGTTTTTTTGCGAACCAGTAGTAAATAAAAAATTGATTTTCAAGAAGTATTATACAATATAGATTTATTGAATAAAAATCATTGATTTCATACTACTGTGGGGAAACGCTGTCGACATTGAATTTCTCTTTGTGTTGCAGAAAAGGGCTGTTCGGACTATCTATGGTATGAGGACAGTTTGTCGATGTTGTGCCAACCCTAGCTAAAGTCGGCCGCTATCTTTGCGATTCGTTCGCAAAGCACTCGATCTCAGCGTTTTTGAGAACTTATTTAGCCAGATTTATTTTATTTTGTATTAATTGTAAATATAACATAATTTACAAGTTTTCTAATATTTTGAAAACTTCAGGACTTCGCCCGTTTATTGTATAGGTATAATTGATTGCGTCGTGAATTGTATTTTCAGATTTAACAATTTAAGTAGGCATTGCGAATTGGCTGAAAATACGCCGCATGCTTTTAATTTATAAATTACGACATGAATTTATAGATAACCATTTATTTGTTTTTAATTATATAAAAGTAAATGAAATTCCCTTTACGAAGGTGGCTATATTTTTGGTCTACGTAATCAAGTTTTTATGTAATAACAGCTTAGATTGTAACTAACAAATAGTGATCAATTGCGCAATCCGGGAATTCTTCATCAGGTTTCACTTAATATTTTTACTATGTATTTTAATATAAATCGTTTTATAACATGGATAAATATATCAGGTAATTCATTAAGTTTAGGGATATAATGAATAATTATACACTTATCGTTCTTATTTTTTACTAAACCCAATGTTGTACAAAGAGTCGCTAAAATGGCTTGTACTTGTGATAATGATTTCTTAAATTTACGCGAACACTACACATTGAATAAAACTATTATTTACGGATTTTATCGCGTTTAATTACTTTAATTTATTTTTATTATTATCACATGGTCACGGGGGGGACAGTCCCCCCCGTGACCATAGGCGCTGTAAAGCACCCGAAACGTCGGGATAATAATAAAAATAAATTAAAGTAATTAAACGCGATAAAATCCGTAAATAATAGTTTTATTCAATTGTACTTGTGATTTCAACAACTCTAAAATATTATTGAAAACATAATTCGATAAAATAACATAAGTAGTTTTTCATAACATTTAAAATATTTGAAGTGCTCCTCTCGAGTAAGTCATAAATTAAGTTTTATTGACGGTGGATCGAACGCGCGAAACACTGTCTCGACCTACTGGCAAAGTAAGCTACCAATTTTTTTACGCAAGCAATCGAGCGGCAGAAGAGGGCCATTAGAGCAATATATAATTTAAAACCAAAAGAGTTGCTGACAAAAATTTAAGGAAATTAATATATTAACTCTGGCCTCTCAATACATTTATGAAAATGTAATGTACGTACTCAAAAATAAGAGTAGTTTTTCAAAAATAAGTGATATTCATTCTGTAAATACTAGGAACAGACACAAGCTAGTAGTACCAGTTACTCGACTCCACTGAGTCAGTAATTCATTCTTGGGGCGATGTATACGCTTTTACAACAAAATCCCAGAAAATATACAAAATTTTACAAACAAAATTCAAAAACTTTATTAAGCTAAGTTTGTATAAAAAAGGTTATTATAATATTAAGGAATTTATGGATGATAATAACCCATGGGAAGGGTGATGGTTACCAAGCTATTTCTTATCTGTTTCGTGTTGTTGATTGTAACGTACATGATTGTAAGCTATTATTTGGAAAAAAAATAGTCCCGCTGGGTTTCTTGCTGGTTATTCCCAGGACACTGACTGACTTTCAATAAGTATTGTTTATAATCTATATTCAATAAAAAAGTTTCTGTTTCTGTTTCAGCTCCCACCATATTCTCCGTACCTAGCTCCGAGTGATTTTCACTTTTTTACTCACATGAAAAAGCACTTGCTTGGTATAAAATTCGACGCTGACGATGAGGTGATGTGTGCTGTAGAGGTCTGTGTCGAGTGCCATGATCAAGCCTTTTTTTCCAAGGGAATTAACCAATTTGTAAAATGTTATTCTAGCTTTAAAGGCGATTACATTGAATAAATACAATTTACATATACTTATCGACGAGTTTTAACGCGTTTCCAAAAACTTACCGATCAACATAGTATAATCAATCAAAAAATAAAATCAAATTCTTTACTAACAAACTGTATTGTCAATAAGGGGATGGATTTTGCTTGTATTTGCTAGAGGCGAGACATTGCTTCAATATCTAACCCCCCACCCTTTCTTGTGTATTCTACAACATTCAAGGCAAGCTAAAATATTTTAAATCTAAATTTTATTTTATAAAAACCAATCCACCTCGATTTATTAATTCCACTGCCGAACGTAGGCCTCCCCTATAAACTGCTTCATATATTTATTTGCTATAGTTACAGGCGTGTTGACAGTTTTTATCGTTATTAGTAAGATGCCTTAAGACACCCACGGTAAGATATGGGGTAGTAGATATTATTACACCGCCACTGTACGGTTACGGTCGTTCAATCAAAATGCAGATGCGTTATCACCACTGTGAACTAAGATGTGAACATGATATACCGTGAATGTATCATGTTCACGGTATCTAGTCCTCCAAACTGACTATACGAAACGAAGTGAAGATGCTATTTCACGCTGGTGAAAGCAAGGTTGAAATCATTTAAATAATACTAGTTTTTACGGATTTTATCGCGTATATTTAACTATAAAAACCCGACGTGTCGAGCGCTTTACAGCACCCATGGTCACAGGGGGGGGGGGGACTGAGATGTTCAACGTCCAGATGTCAGTTAACAGCGGATACCATAGATTAAAATTTAACTTTTGTTCCGATCTACACAGAATGAACTTATGGTATCTTGAAGTCTTGCAGTTGTATGCTTGGTTTGAGATTTAATTTTATTTATTATAGGATCCCAAGCAGATGGTAGCACCCAGCCATCTTCTCTATTTAAATTAGGATGTTTTTTGATTTCAATAGCCTCGCGAATCATCCTTGGAAGGAATCGGTGTTCTTTAGCTAGGATTTGTGGTCTATCAAATCTGATGTAGTGACGGGGGCGATCCTGTACATGTTCACAGACTGCAGGCTTCCCGGAGCGTCGATTCTTCACATCAGCTATACGTTCTTTAACGCAGGTTTGAATTGATCTTTTAGTTTGTCCTATGTAGGAGAGACCACATTCACAATCAAGCTTGTACACTCCTGCATCTTACAGAAGGACGTTACACTTGACTGATGGTAAAAACTGACCAATCTTCTTCGGCGGCTTGAAGTATGTTTTGATGGAAGCGCGCTTCAAGATGTAGCCAATCTTGTCAGTGACTCCTTTGGCATATGGTAGTACAGTAGGTACATGCTCGACTATGGCCGGCTTCACTCGTTCAATGTGACGTAGGCGCGGGACCCGAAGCTTGCTGTCATGCAAAACTTGCTTGACGTGGTGGAGCTCAGCAGCCAGGTGTTTACTGTCACAGATCCCTCGTGCGCTCTGAAACAAAGATTTACCCACGGTAGCTAAATGTGAAGGATGGCGGTGAGAATCACCGTTTAAATATCTATCTGTATGGGTCTTTTTTCTATACACAGTATGGCTCAAGGTTTTATCAGGATTCCGAATTACTAACACATCTAGAAAAGCTAAAGAATTGTTTGCCTCTAACTCCATTGTGAACTGAAAATTAAATTCAGATCAAAATGCAGATGCGTTATCCCCACTGAGAACTAAGATTGTGAACTGAAAATTAAATTCAACTTCTGAGAAAGAAAAGAAACCTTTGCGTGGAGAACTGATGCAAACAATAGTTAAAATAGAGGGGTGCGTATAAAATCAAAACAAATATGAAAATATACTTAAATAAAGATAAGTGAACATTATACTCGTATATAATATGATATAATAGATTAAATGAAAAGAGTACGAATAAGGAAGAGTAATTTATCTAATAGCGTTTTTAAGTAATACGATTTAACAAGCCTTTAAAAGAGTGAAGTAATTTAACACGATGTGGAGAGATAAAGATTTCCACAAACTTACAGCAGTTACAGTAAAGGATTTTTTAAAAAAGGAGGAAGAGTACTAAGTAGAGAGAGAAAAATTGACAGAGGATCGAAGGAACCGATTTGAGTAAAGATACTGGAACCGGTATTTTAAATAATGAGGAGTGGAAGGATTAGATAGCACAATACACAGAGAGAATGTTGAGAAATTCAGAGATATGATCATATTTGCAAAAGTAAAGTAAAGTAACGTAAAAGTTACAGCCTATATACGTCGCACTGCTGGGCACAGGCCTCCGCTCATTTCTAAGAGGGTTTTAGGGCAAGGAATTGTCCGCCGCGCTGCCCCAGTGCGTGTTGGCGAACTTCATATGTCTTCGAAATATTTTTTTCCTTATTTCTCTGACATGCAGGTTTCCTCACGATGTTTTCCTTCACCGCCGAGCACGGGGTAAATCAGCACTTAATATTGCAATTAACAATTTCTATGGTGCCGGCGAGGATCAAACCCGGTTTGCTCGCGTATTACAGCGAGCGCTATCCATCTGAGCTACTACGGCTCATATTTGCAAAACCCAAATGTAAATCTAAAACATAAATTTTGAATGCGCTCAAGGTTATTAAGCTGCTTCTCGTTAATGTCAAGATAGCAAATATCAGCATAGTCGAGGATAGGCAGAAGTAGAGAATGGACTGAATATTCTGTAGTGGATTGGTTGCACTTAGAGCAACAACTTTAGTTAAATAGTTAAATAACTTTAGAGCAATAACTTTAGTTATTACTCTGAGTACAAAACAATATTTTATTGTCTAAAAGCCAATCCACCACAGAATATTTAATAATACAAGTTTACTTCATCCAGATTAACCATTCCATAACCCGTCCGCATTTTGATTGAACGACCGTAATAAGGTCTAAGGTTTGTTTTCCTTTGTCATCTCTTAAGACACACGGGGAATATCTTCCTGTGGGTATCTTAAGAGATGAAAAAGGAAAACAAACCAAGAGATGGGCAATGGCATCTTACTAATAACGATATTATTATATTATACACTTAATTTGTCGACAAATAACGAAAAAACTGTCAACCCGTCTGTAACTATATCAAACATATTTATGAGGTAATCTCTGGGAGAGGCCTAAGTTCGGCAGTGGACTTTTGATAGGTTATAATGGCGAACGGTATGTGTCTTTTGACACTACATCCAACTACCCACATGCCTTTTAAAAAAACCGCGAAATTCAACGGTAATGTAGAAGAGGCGTGTCCCAAGGATTAACTTTGATACTGTGACGATGCTATCCTAATTGTTCAACAGAACATCAACAGCGTAAAGCTGACCAAACAACAACCAACCTAAATCACGCTATCGAAATTTCCGATGAACTGCGCTTTACAGCTGAAATGTCAAATATTGTATTCCTATGTCATATTTACTAAGCGGGTACGGAATACAAATATTTTTTTATTCTATTACGTTACGACACTCTTGATGAACACGACAGAATGCTGAGACTTACGTGTAACAATACTACTTTTAATAAAAATACAAACATTTCCAATTAAGAAGGAACTTATTTTTTTTATCGTCGCTGTCAGGCCGTAGAGTTAAATCACTGAAAACTCTGACTGGAACTTGTCTGAAAAAATTACTCACATTCACTGAGAAATTTCATTATTCTCTAGTCACAGAACATCGTGTTCAAAAAAAATTGTCAAATTGTACATGTATTTAAATTGTCATTATTTCTTTATACAAAAATTAAATATACTATGTGAATATCCACTATCAATAGATAATCACCCCCATATTAAAATATTTTCTTTAGCTAGTATATCTTAAATAAACATATATACGTGGTTTTGTGTACCACTTTTTCAACCATATTTAATGTGATGTTTATGCTATAATCAGTTCAGAAAATATTTTTTAACATATTTTAAGAATTTGACTAAGATTCCACCGGGAGGTGGAAGCAAGGTAGTAGCCTTAGATGGTAAATCAATTACCAACTGTTTTAGCGAAATAACTGTCAAAGAAATGTTAACTCCATCAGAAATTTTAATTAAATACCCCTAATCTTTACATTTCCTCTTTGAATAAGAAAATATAATTTAAGTTCATTTTAAACTCTTAGAGTGAATCCTTTAGACAATTAATGTGAAATATTGTAATAGACGATAAGTCGTAAGTTTTCCGGGCCCTGTGCGTTTGAGCGCACTATGAGACATAATAATATTTGCGAATAGGAATGACAGCTTAAACCTATGCTAAATAAAATATTGAAAATAATAATCAAAATATAAATAATATTTTTATCTGTTTTCGTGATGACCAGCAACAAGAGGCGGGTTTACTCGTGTTGGAAAGTGACGTCAGTCGAGACCCGTTTTTAACCAGCGTGGGACCGTAGAAAAGCAAGTTACAACTCAGCGTGTTGTTGAGTCCACTATACAGCACTACATCTCCCGTTCGGAAAAAAGTACGAGAGAAGACTTAAGCAATAGACTTATTGCAATTGACATTTAATTGCATTAAGTTCATATTTATCTTGTGTTCTGTGAAGGAAAACATCGTGAGGAAACCTGCATTGATGAACAAAATATTTTAAGGATAAGTGAAAACTTCTAACTCGCACTGGAGTTACGCGGCGGAATAAATGCTTCATAAAACTCTTAGAAATGAGTAAAGTCCTATTCAGAGCTGAGGGACGAATATTAGTCTGTAACTTTAAATTTTCAAACAAGCGTATTACTGAGGGCTAATAATCTTTCGTTCACCGTATGTCGCTAGTAGGGAATGTGCTGAGTTGTTTTGTTACATAATATAATATGAATGAGAAGATACGTTTTAATTAAAATCTTATTGGTTTCTCCATGTAATTTGTCAAATATATCACCTCATTTCTTAGTGACGCCGCCCTAATGGCAAAAAAAGTCGCGGATACTCGTATTCTTGTAGCAAAAATGTTCGATCCGGATCGTAATTTTTTCCGGATTGTTAATTTAATATTCATACGTCTTATAACATGGCATTCCTATAGGTGGAGCCTGTACGTGACGCGTACATGGTGGTGGGCGGACTTCCAGAGCGTTGTTCCAAACACGCAGCGGAAGTGGCATCAATGGCCCTGCATCTGCTAGATGTTGTACCACAAATCCGCATCCGTCATAATCCAGTTGCCAAACTAAATATTAGAATTGGTAATTTTTTTATTATTTATTTAAATACCTATGCTACCGCGCTGCGTTCTCCGTGCGGGATGCTGGGGTGAAATTGTACATTTTGCTAGCTTTATACGCCCTCTTAACTAAGATTAAATATTACGATAAGGCACCTTTACGTAAATTTGTAGCTTTTCCAGCCTGGAATTTCCAACCATTTAATAAAAATGAGAGTAAAGTCATAGTAAAAACAGAATAGTAGGATAACTCCAGCACCGCGCAAGACTTAAATGTCTACTGTTGCAGGGTTGTCACTGTCTTTTTGTTTATCAGCTAAGTCTCATTTATTTTTATAAGTAGTTATAATATTTACAAACATAGTACATACGGATATGTTTCCTCTCAAAGAACCAATATTTGTCAAAAAAATCAAGCTTTACATTACAACAAATGCCAAATAACTAAAATACGAGTAAATTAATACTGAGCACATGGTGTCAGCTCAGATTTAATGTTAATTAATTTGATCTCATGTGATATGATAATTAATGTACTTATAAGGTATATATCTATGTATGGATATAGTATCTAAAATAACCTATTAATAAAAAGCTAATTTACTTTTAACAAACCCATATATCAATTTATTTACAAAAGGAAAAATAAAACGAAAAAGACTGCTAGTAAAATTATATAGAAGTCAACAAAGTTCTCATACAAAGGTAATTGCGGAGCGCGGCGGTGGCCGTCCCTGACTCGGCCAGACCTTTCCGACTTAGCAAGTGTCGTTGTGTGCGTGCTGTGGCTCGTGAGTACGAGTCCGTACTGTCACGTGTCAGGCACGCACACATATTAGCGTCGTTCGTTACATTTATTAGAAGATACCTACTACTATTCTGTTTTACTATGGTAAAGTTCATAACAATAAATAAGGAAAGCAAAATGCTACGAGTATGTATTCTTTTGAAGTATTTTGATTCTACTTTGGAACTGAATTTATAATGCATAGCGTATTTTGGGGAAACTAAAAGAAGCCAATTTTGGCAGTTGACCTGTGTGTATTCTATGATGATAATAGTGAGATGAGCTACAATATTTTTGTACGCACAAATGAATCACGAGAACTACCCTACCGCTTCTGATGATGATGTAGGCTATCAATAATCCTCTGCTGAACATAGGCCTACCTATAGATTACCACATAGGCATAGTTGCCATAGTTGCCACGCTTGGCAGGCGAATTAGTAAGCACAGTTTTTTCTTATCAAACTGTTATCACGAAGATACTGCTGCTCTTAATTCAGTTACATTTATAGTGCTACACGATTAAAACATTACCCTCATTCTATAGGAATCCACAGCGGACCATGCGCCGCAGGTGTAATCGGCATCAAAATGCCGCGTTACTGCATTTTCGGGGATACAGTTGACACAGCTGCCCGCATGGAATCCACAAGTGATCCGCAAAAGATACACGTCAGCCATAACACTTACGCCATGTTGCGAAAACATGGCGGCTTTCACTTCAAGGAACGGGGAATTGTCAATATAAAGGTAAGCAGAGATTCGGCACATATACCTAACTACATACTTAAACATTTAAGTTACTTTTTTATGTTTTATGAAATTAAAATCATTTTATTATTTCTTTATTCCATATCTGTTATTGAACTTCAGAAACATTTTTTACATAAGTACATAAATTTCACACGGACAAACATCTGTACTCGAAACAACTCATTGAAGACCATAATTTTTTTGTTTTGCATTGGGTTCGAACTCACAGCCCGCATCACTGCAATCATAAGCCTTAGTCACTTTACTACTTAGCCGCCTATACTAAGACTTAGGACTGATTTTGCAATCCTCAGATAAACAGACAGAGGTAGCTTTTGTTAAACAGAAAATAATTAAATGTTTCAATCATTAGATGGTCTTTATTTGAAAAACAGCTAGATAAGGAATTAACATAATATGTGCCTTTGACGACCTGATAACCAGATATTCGACAGATAGTTTCAATTGTGAATCACGAACGCGACCGCTGATAATGACATCACATGTTCAAGTCTCTGGTTGAGCCAAGTAAGAAATTCTCATTAGCAAACGGAGAGAGATCACACGCAGGACCGACAGCCTTAGGGGTACAGGTTTAAAACACCGCCATCTTCCTGACTCCGAGCTGATACTGAAAATTTTCTTTATAGAGAAACTCAATAACTGATTTAGCTTTACCCGCGATTCGAACTCGTAACCTCATCGTCGGCTATCGCGTCTATGACTAGTGGTCAACGAGGCAGTCAACAATAAATAACAGTGTTATGCGTGGGCAGACTGTATTGTGATTATATATATATAGAATGACAAAAAAAGTAAGACGGGCTTCTAAAAACTACACAAAAAATAACTAGGAAAACATAAGTTCGAACTTAAGCTGATCCTTGATACTTAATAATGTTGACGTTTTTGCTTCTAAGTTAGTTTAAAGAATGTACTAAATTTTAACAGGGCAGAGGAGAAATAAAGACATGGTGGTTAGTTGGAGAGGATCACGAAAGAAGACGGGCGCCATTTTATCGCTTTCGTAAGTTCTTCATTAACTGTTTAAATAACGTACGAATTAGAGATCTATCATTTTCAGGCATGGGGTCCCCTACCCTCTATACCCTTATACTTATTTGTTTATTGCATCTTTTGATTTTCTGTTCTTTATACATTTTAATAACTTTCTTTCCCGGAACTAGTCCACTACTTAATCCTGGCCTCTTTTTATTTTTATTTGCACCACCCCCCCAAATATCATCATCAGTTGATGCAGAAGTGTCTAAAAGTATTTGTGGTGGTGGAGCTGAAGACATTGTGCCTGCACCTTCACATACCACAGTTTTTAACTTCTGCTTCTCTGATTCTAATTCTTAAAAAAAAAAGAAAGAATATTAACAATGCTATAAACATTACTAATATTCCCCTTAACCACTCGTGGTAAGCTTAAATTGCTTGTGTTACGAGTGGTTCACGCCAGTAGTCGAATGGTGGATTCGAACCCACGACCTTTTTTAGTTCGCGGTCCGCGTCCTGCCATTAGGCTACTGTCGCTTAACTTACACTTTTAGCTTGCCTACAAGCTGGAGGTAGCCAATTTGAGTAACTGCTTTAGATATTTTTATTGTAGGTTAATTTTGTAAAACAATTAAATAAAAACTAATAATTATCTCAAGTATTTTTAATGTTTTCTTGTTTAGGGTTTCGCCAAAGGCCCTTTGTGCTTGCGCATATGCTACGTTCTAACAAAAATAATTATTAAAGTAATAAACATACAGCTGTAAGCTTAATTTTTTATTGTAGCTCAACTCAAAATCTGTTGATCTAGTAAAAAATAAAAAAGGTAATCGGGTTGTTTTTGCAATAATTTAAAATAATTTTCCAATTTGCAAAATATTTCTACTTTTAGATTTTATTTATAAAAATAATGTTTTGATATTAATTTGAACTCAAATACTTTTTTTACAGTTACTAGTATGTGAACCCATTTTTTGGTAATGTAAACGATAAACAATATTGTTGTCCTCATAATGAGCCTATTCTTATCTCCGAAATATATCATGCTCTATGTATCTGTCAAGCTGTCATGACAATATATTTATAAATTAATTTATAAAATTGATTTATATTTATAAAATTAGTAGTTGTTGATTGGAATTAGTCTCGGATAAGACAAACGATACGGATCGCTCTCAGTGATTTAATGTTTTATTGTGATAATAATGTTTTATTCAAACTGTCAAAAAAATGTAGTGGTATTAGAAAGCCTTTAAGCGGACGAAATATATTTATAACAAATGTGACTAAACGTATTTACAAATTAAATTCAAAAGTAAAAACAAAGACTTTCGATTGTGCTCCTGCTAAAATATTTAAAAAATAGTTTATTACAACTACGAACTGCGAAATGTGCATCAAAGTGAAACCTCAACACCTAAACTGACTTTGACAGTGTTATCGACGGCCCTTGTGCACGTATAACTAAAATAACAGATGCATTTCTTGGAAAAAATAAAATATAACGTTCCGGCGCGCACTTACACTGTCGGAACTAAACAACGATGAAAATAGCGACTATATATCACAGACTTTGAAATGTACGACTAATAGTTTGGCTGATATTTCCGAAGACGAAGATGTTCATCAAATAAAAATATTAAAAGATGAGATTACTAGCCTAGCGTTCTAGTTAAAGTGTGCGCATGAGAAAATTGAATTGCTGTCGATAGAAAACAGTAATTTAAAAAAAGCAACGAAGATTACAAAAAGAAGAATGATATTAACAAAAATTTGGTCAGCAGTCCAGGGAAAAATAAATCAAAAGAGTCCCAGAAAAATCAAAAACCTAAAGAGACGCAGACTATTGACATTGCAGAAAAAAGAACACTCTATCTTCGAATGTCAATAAAACTGTCAATAAAACTGTAATAGTCAATAACACAGATACAAGTTTAACTAACGTAGATCGTAACACGCAAGGAAAAACAAGGCAAACAGCAGAATATCGGTCCAGAAAACAGAAAATATGCCTCATAAGCAGTGAAACCTCTAATAGACTATATACTATGGCCGAATCAACCAGTTTAAATAATTGATATCTGTCATTATCGGAAACCTAAATGTGGCCTACGTCAATCTTTAGACGGAATTGAGGGAAAAGTGAAAGATTATAATTATTTGGACTATTGCATTATTTGCACTTTTAAGTATATGAAGAATGTTAACATAATGTTTAACAGTCGCGTAGAAACTTTTAACAACCTTCTTTATTTAGATGTAAACTCATTTAATTACGCGCACATCCTAGATTCAAACCTTAACCTACCCTATGATCATGGTACGTACAACAAACGCTATGGCTCTTTAAATAAATATGGTTTAAAGATTGTCGTATCAGATTTGCAAGAACTAATTCTTGATCTAGGCAATCTGAATACTTTGCACCAGGAGGTCGACTGCTCCCTAGAAAATCAAAGCCTAAATGAATTACCTAAAGAATCGCAACAGATAAACTCGCAGTTTTTTCTATAACTACGTCAGCATTCTGTATTCTGAGCTATCTAACCTGTTTACAGTCTGGAAAAGAATAACCTCGTTAGGCATCTTTTATCAGAATGTTCGCGGCATTAAGACCAAACTCAATTTGTGAAGAACTAATTTGTCGCTCATGGAACATGACCTCTTGGGAGCCACTGAGACATTCCTAGACTCTTCTGTTGAGGATTCTGAGTTAGTCCTCAGCGGATGGAATGTCACACGCCGAGACAGACACGGCTATGGCGGTGGTGTCCTATTAGCGTCTAAGCAAGGTATCACACCTACCCGAGTACGCGAGTTTGAAACTCTTAATGGCGAAGATCTCTGGGTGAAATTTTCCTACTGGAAGAGCAGTGTTTATGTGTGTGTAGTGTACATAACTCCCAGCGCTAGAGACTCTGTATATTTTGATTGGTTTTTTAAAGTTGAGAGTTTTATAAATGATCTTAAAGGAATCGTACTTATTATTGGTGATATTAATTTAAATAGTGCTTCCAAAAATGTATGTAATTATTAAAAGGATGCAAGGAGATTCTTGCTTCTGTACTTACCTATAATTTTAACTTGGCTTTAAATACCGGCGTATACCCAGAACAGTGTAAGATATCGAAAGTCACTCCGATACCTAAAACAAGCAATAAGACCTAGGTTGAAGAGTATCGTCCTATCGCAGTACTATCGTGCGCAGCAAAACTTTTTGAGAATATTGCTCACAAAGAAATATATGCGCAAGTAAATACGCGGCTTTGTGAGGAGCAGCATGGCTTCCGACCGGGTCGATCAGTAGAGACTAACTTTTTATCCCTCGTTGACTATATATCTCATCACATGGATAAAGGTCAACAAGTAGATGTGCTATATTTAGATTTCAAAAAAGGCGTTCGATGTAGTGGGTAATGATATTCTATTAAATAAATTATACAGCATGAGTTTTACCCCAAAACTTCTAAAATTTTTTGCTGATTACCTTTCAAATAGAAAACAGTATGTTAGCCATGGATCCTTTGTTTCAAAGTCATATCATACGCGCTCAGGTGTAAGCCAGGGTTCAGTTTTAGGCCCCCTTCTCTTTCTCATTATGGTTAACGATCTCATTAAAGTAGTAAAGTATGCCAAATGCCTCCTATATGCTGACGATTTGAAATTAGTCCAAGTGATTGATAAGGATGTAACTCCCGAACATCTTCAAAGTGACATCGACCGAATCCATAAGTGGAGTATAGATAATAAAATGATGTTTAATGCCGGTAATGTTACGTCATGACCTTTGGCCGCAAGTTACAACCTACACATGCTACCTATACCTTAGCAGGTGTTGAAATAAAGCGCGTGTCAACCATTAGAGGTCTTGGCGTGACATTTGACTGCGGATTGACTTTCCATGCACACATGTCTGCCCTAGCTTCAGAATCTTACAGACGCCTAGGTTTTGTCCTACGTGCCCGTGATTTCAATAATCCTATTGTCATCAAATTATTATGATAGTTTTACCTATTATTTACTGTCATTGGCGAAAGCCGTTGTAATTAATTATAAATAAATAAATAAAGACCAAAATGGCTGTCACATAGAGGGGAAGGGGATTAGACCTCAGTATGTAGTGTATTTATGTATTAAAATTGTTGTAATATACTATATATATATATATACACTGTATAAATAATTTTGATGCATATTCAAATATTAAAATGAGATGAAAGAATGACGTGTCGAGGAAGTTTAGTCTTGATCAGACTAATACTTATAAGGCTTAACCATAAATCTGCTTATTAAAAAAGTATAATTAAGCTTTTCTTTACGTTTTTATTTAACTTATTATAGTGTCTTAATTTATCAAGTTTAATGTAATGAAATAAGTTTCAAACGGTTTAATTAGTTAAAGTGGAACCTTAATTAAACTTGTTTGGTGTTTCCGAAGGGAATTTTAATTTAACCTTTAAATTATATATTTGGTTGATACTCCATTGTTATTGTTCCAATACAAGCTTAAATTCAATATTGTCGTGGATTCGTTTTTATTTTATTAAGGAAAACATCCAGTTGCCTTCTTGTGACAGCTCAGAAAATAGTTATGACGTCTAAATATCGATAATAGTATATTTTGATTGACAACATCACATTTCACTCTGTCAAGTCGGTACAATCGTACTGAAACTTATTTTCCGATGAGGTAGAAATTGCAAACTTTATACATTTATTTCATAACTGAGAACTGGATGACAAAGCAATGATATAAAAATAGTAAAAAATAATAATGGTAAGACTTTCTTTTGTCCAGAACCAGGTGTAAGTCGCAGTTCTGTAGGGGGAAGCTACGACGAAACTGGATGGAGTACAGAGCGCTCCATATTGAATATTAGAGATAGAGCTCGTCTATCTTGTGGTGGCTCTTTAGGTCCTGGATCGGCGTTATCTTCTCCTGGACCGCCGGCTTGCGCTTGCTTTGTTCCTCAAAGGGACCATCACTCAGCTCCAGCGGTCTCATTCTGCGAGGACTGACGCTAATACAGGCAAAAATGGAAGAACACGTATGTTACCAAGGCGGTAATAAATGAATAGTTGTATATTGAGTTCCATAAAAGTATGAATATGGTCAATTCTTTAACGAAAATTGATAGTTTAGAAAAATATTCCTCTTATTTGCCAGTTGATAATAATTTCCTACTGCAAATGGGAGCCAACGTCTAAATTGATAATGCGGAGACCTCTTAAAATTTTTATGTATCTAATATTTATCTACATCGACGGCGGGTGGCTTATTTACGAGGGTAGCTCAAAACTACTTAACACAATAAGTGTAACTAATGAAGTGCCGGATTAGCGAGATGATGCTTTATTTATGTATGTATATAATTAATATTAAAATATTCATTACGTTCATATATTTATGTACTCGTATGTGTTTAAAAAATCCATGTTAAATAATTGAAATTGAACCGTCATGCTTCTGTGAGCTTAAAGATGGTAACTGTATAAGAAGTTAAGAAGACATGCAAATTAATAAATACTCATTAAATTCAAAACCAAAATTGGTGCATAGTTTTAAATAGTGTGGATGTGTTTGTTTATATTTACAAGCCACAAAGATAATGAAGTATTTTCGGATGAGTGTGTGTAGAAGTGAAGTGACGCAAACTGATATGTAGTTTAAATGCGGCTTATTGAGCTGACAATTGGTGATATATCCAAGTCTATTATGGTATTATAAAACTTAATTGAGATACCGGATTGAATATTGTAATTCAAAAATATATCTTATTTTCGTTTTGTAAACAATTCTTTACATATGTAATTCTTCTGTCCGTGTGTACCTATATGACTGAACTTCTGACCGATTTTGATGAAATTTTATGATAATGCGGAGACCTCTTAAAATTTATTTTATTCTTTTTCTATTTTAATTAATTTTATTCGAGAATGGTTTAGATTTACAATTGGACTCGGTAGGTGGCGCTGTTTTCGAGATCTAAAAATCACTCGTGCTAAGTCGGAACTTTTTTAATAAATTGTGTCCTTATTCTGTAGTGAGAGCATCCGTGAATTTTTCTGCCACTGGGCCGGCGCCAAATAAATAAGGTGAAATAAGCGGGGTAAGTTAATTAGTAAGGAAAATGTAGGTGTTAATATTTCTTTCCATTAATTAATTTGGTTATAAATTGATAAATCAAACTACGGATATTCCAAAAGTAGAAAAATTAAAAAGATATTTAAAAATTTGCAAAAAATTATAGAGCAAATGAATGCACAGAAGTATTGTTTTTGTGAATTTACATACTCTACAAGCCGTGTGTTTAAAACGCAACTTCTCAATTATAATGACATTGTGTAATAAATAACTTCGCTTCAGTCGCAATTAGCTAAATTTAGTGAGCGGACTATTTTGATCCTTCATGACGGTAGCGAAGTAAAGCCACAGTAACCTAACTGACTGCAAACTCGGAAAGTTGTTTGTTTGAATCCGCGAGTGGATAATGGCAGTATTAGTAAAAGCTTTATTAGTATTATTATTTTTTATAAATATATTGGTAGTTATTAATTAATTAGGAGTACTAAGTGGGGACAATTGAAGAGTTCTCTCTACTATAAGATGAATGGTCACTCTTAACATTGTATTTTATTATAATAAATACAAAATTGATGAATGTGTGGCACTTTTATGTGAAAATTTATAATAAGCTTAAAGTTATAGGCAAGAAGATCGAATATTGTAAGTCAAAGTCAATGTATTATGCTGGGAACATATTTCGAAATGCTGTATAGGTTAATAAGTGTTAATAAGTATTTACTTATAATATAAATGGAGACTTTTAGACGTTTCATACCTAATAATTATGTTACATAGTACATGTCACACACAAGAATATTTTATTAGCTTTAACACGTTATATATATTCATTGGGTGCGTCTGCTAGTGATCGTGTAATCTGTGAAAGACTTCACCGATTGAAGTTACATTCACATAATATATTTGTTTTGTCGGAACGGTGGTTCACATCTATGCTAGGATTGTATAGGTGACGTTGTAAGCGAGTTATTATTATGTATTTATTATTATAAATTCTACATTTATAAATCAAAATGACACATATTTACTATAAAGTTTATAATAAAATATTTATATTTACTTTCTAAAAAGTGAAAATTCGATGTGAAACTAATCAATAATTATAATAAGACGCGGTGCAGAAGTGCATAAAATGACTACAAGTTAGAAATAAAAAAGGATAGTTAAGAAAGAAAGTAAGTATGAAGAACCATACACGTTTCGTGTATGTTTCGGTGTATGTTCGGTATGTCGGTTTTAGTAATTGATTTAAAATTTCGAACATAGCTCAAAATAAAATGATAGTGCAATCATATAAAAAAATAAAAAATAGCGTGCCATAATATTAAAAAAATGTTATTGTTAAATAGGCCACAAACATTACACAAACAAAAATTGGAGGTTACTAAAGTAACAAATATGTGGATTGTAATCTCTCTCTCTCTCTATATATATATATATATATATATATATATATATATATATATATATATATATATATATAGTTCATACTCACACGTCCATGAGGTCGAGGTTGGATTTCATTTGTTATTTGGGTCGATCAACTATTTTTTGTCCTATCGGAATTATTTAAAAAAAAATGTTTGTTGTTTTACTTTTAGTTTTTAACTTTATTGAAAGGTTAGATAATTTATCAAATTTTTAAATTTCTCATCCAGCAGCGCACTTTTTATGACTAAAAGTGGATTTTTGACAAAAAAACCTGATGACTAGCCAATAAATCGGTCACTTGGACAACCGTAGGTTTTAATTTATAACTGCTAAAATAAAGGCTTAAGTTTAAAAATATACAGTCTATTTGTGTATTTCTGTGTTAAATATTACCCTAGAGCACTGAATTATCAGTACTGCATTGACTATTATCAAATTATTTTTAGTTAAAATGTCTCTTGGACAACTATCGTCTAAATAAAAGAAAGAAGTTTCAATAAAAGCATTAAATTATACTTATAATATAATAAAACATAATTGAAGATATTTTTCCAACACTATTAAGCAAATTTTATAATAAGTATTAAGTTTTTTTCGTTTTTGTCCAAAACATGAAGGTTTTGTTAATTCTGATTTTGGGGACAAAACAGTTGTCTAAGAGACATGAAGAATTGTCCAAGAGACATTTTTATGGTTATATGATACTATTGATATTATTATACGATATGCTACCTAATACTTTACATTTATAGAAAAAGAATAGGATGATTAAAGATATTGATGGTAATTGAAAGTATTTATTTGAAATTCACTACTCAAAACAGTCTTCATTTTCAAAAACTAAGTCAGAAGGGTGGAATCAAATAGCACAAACAATACTTATAGTAAGGAATATAAGATAAATTGTACTCGTAAGATATTAAAGAGATCAAATATTTCTTAAAATTAATTAACGTAAAAAAATTAAGTACTACACGAAAGAATCACAATTCTTAATATTAAATTAAGTAATGATACTTAAAAATTATGCAACATTAAGAAGTTAAAATCAATTTCTAAACTTTAAAAAAGATCAAATATATCTTAAAGTATGATTCTGTGAAACAATATACCAAATTCGAAACCTTTATTATAACATAGCTTAAAGTCAGTCAATCAACTTCAAATTAAAATTCTGACAAAAACGGCTAAGTACTCCTGAGTCATTCAATAATAGTAAATTATGTATTTTTTGTTACATTAAATACTAAAACAAACAACCAAAATAATCAAAAAAGAGCACCAAAATCAAACAAAAGAGCTTTTTCATATCGACATCGAAAGATCTCAAAATATTATCTTAAAATTACAAGTCTTAAAAGTCAATCAGTCTTAAGGATTAAATAAAATAATTTGCCATCACACTAATCATAAAAACTATTTGGGAATTAAAAAGCTGCCATATCCAAATGAGTCGTTGCAAAATGACTTTTATTTTTCAAAAACTTCGACGTTACACGGGAACTTGTAATATACTTCACCTCTTTTGTACTCTACATCTGGATTTGGCAGTTTCCTTATGATATCTTCATATGCAACATACGAAATGTCTTTTTGATTAAGGATAAATAGTTTTCCTCGTTTTACAGCTTTTAGAAATGTGACTTTAATCTCACCATCATCTTCAATGTCACTTTGAGCAACACAGCAATATGAATACGATTTTCCTTTGGCACCGTAAACCTTGACTAGTAAATAATCTCCACGTCCTGGTAAATTATTTTGTTGTCCTGATGTAGATGGCTGCTGTTCGTCGCCACCTCCAGGTAAATCGTATGTTGGTAAATTATCATTTTGTCTTGATACATAAAGTCCACTTAAGTCAAATTTAGGTAGGTTGTCATATACTTTTGATGTCAGCTTATCATCATAATATCCAAATACGTTATATTGTTTCAATGTAGATTGCTCACCTTCAGAATCTCTTAATCCAGGTAAGATATTGTGAGCTTCATTCTGCTCATCTTCATCTGTATTGTTTTCAGAGGTATCTGAAGAACGATACACACGTTTGTACATATTTTTTGATACTGATGTCCTAAAATCTTTGAACGATATGTCATTCTCATGCGATGATGTTAGCATGTGACTCAATGGGAAATTATCATTGCTTAAGTTATCGTCAAAATCGCAAACCTTGTGAGTAGTATTATTACTTTTTGGAACTGGTATCGGATAGTAAAGCTTTGGATTTAAGCATTCACAGAATCCGCGTTCGCAGAAACAACTTAAGTCCCTGTATTTAAGTTGGCCTCGAATATTGGAAAAAACTTGATGAACTCGAGTTGTTCCTACTAAAGGAACGATAGTCTTTGGAATCTGAATATTGATGGCATCAACTTGTTCTTTCTTTATATAGAATAATTTAATTCTGCTTGTCCCTTCCAGAGCATTATAAAATTCTAATGCATTGGTTATGTCCTTTCCAGTCGCTACCAGATTGTCTGCAGCTCTTTTTATATAGCCTCCAATACCATCAGCTGGTCCCTTACCATGACCTGCTTCAAAATAAGACCATGTAAATGCTTGAACTCCATAATCAAATATTTTCGTGGAAGACAAATAAAAATTCAACTTTTGCCTATACTGAGAAAATGGACCGTCAGAAAAAAAGTGTATTGTGTTAATCAATGGATAATTAGATTGAATATTTACTAAAACCGGGTGTAAATGTGCCCATATGGCAGCCGGTTGATGAATGTTGCAAGGAGATACAGTGAAAAATGACAAAGCCTTGTGATTGCTTTCTTCACTGTGTACATATACGACCACCGTATGGAGCGTCACCTGTTGCCTCGATCCTCCAAAATGATGGGCCTGAATTTCTTCCGTACATTTTGCTGCATTACTGCTTCATTGGGTTTAATATAGTCTACACTTTGTCGAAAACTCTGGTACTGGTTTTTCATGTTATACACATGTCCCTTTAGGATTTTGAATTCTTCTCAAAAACTTGTAATCAAATTTTTGATAGCGTCTTCCTTTACTTTCTTTACATTTTTAAAAGCTTTTGTCTTTTTCCCTTCTTTCATATATATTTCTTCTTCTCTCACCTATTCGAACCACTGTATGTTTCCTTGAACTTTGTCCGTATTCAGTTTAATTTTATTGTTCTTACATATTTCGCAATTTCCAAGCATGCAATCTTTATTTTTAGCATCACATACGGTTTGCATAATTAGTGAGCTTAGGTCAAACGTCTCTAATACGAATTTGTTTCTTAAAGCTTTAGCCTTGTATGCTGCATTCGTATGTACCTTGCACAGACACATTTCTCTACCATCGACACTAGGTTTCACCACATAATATGGTCTATTTTTTGTAAAATAAAAGTATGAACATTTAACTTCTGGGTTTTCCAACTTAAATGACCTGTAAATGTTGATCATCGAATCCAGCAAAAACCTTTTCTGAGTTTTTTTTGTACCTCTACCGATAGTTTCATTTTTACCCGCGGTATTTCTAGAAACATCATCTCTATTGAAAAAATTTTTAATTTTTTTAATCAAATTATTATCCTTTTTGTGGTCTTTTGTATGAATCCTTATATTGCCTTCTAATCCAAATGACTCTTTTACGATCGTCTTCCTTTTGTTTCCTAGTTCTCGGAATATATTTTTAAGAAATGTCTTTTCTTTGTTATTGTGAACTCTTTGATATCGTTCCTTGATCGCATTACATAATACTGTGTATTTATTTTGTCCATCAGATGTGCAATTCGTTTTCTTCGCTGGTTCTTCTTTGTTTGTCTGTTTAGATTTTGTTTTATTTCGTTGAACTCTTTTCTTATGTTTTTCGTATTTTTCCTTAACTTCTCATTTTCTTCTTTTAATCGTTTATTCTCTCTATATAGTTTTGTTCTGTCTCGACGTACCTTCTTTCTGCCTCTAATCATACTTTCTGCGGGGCTATCCGGTGGAATGGGAGCAAATAAAGGCTGATTAATTGGTTGCTGGAGAAGTATGGACGGTGAACTTGGAGGTGTATTATTCAACAATTCCTGTATTGCTTTTTTACGTTTTCTTTGTTCTTGCTTTCTCAGTTTCCAAATGATCCTGCAGTTGACTTTTTCTTGTGGCTTAAGATCTGATAATAGTTTTTTATTTTTATGGTAACTCTCTCGCTTTTTTCTTTTCCTTTCATCATATTTTTCCGGGTTTTGTTTTAATCTGTCTCTATAACGTTTGGATTTTTCTTTTGATGACATTCCCATTTTGTAATTCTAGTTCTAAAATAAAAATATTTTATATTAATTGTAAGTTATTATAGTAATTTAAAATAAATATATAATTTTATATTTATTTATAAAAATAAAATGAATTTATTTTTTTGCAAATATTGCTACTTAATTCTTAATAAATCGGGAATCATTTGAAATGAATCCCCTGGACAACCAAAAATGTCTTTTGGACAACCATTTTAGTTGTCCAAGTGACGGTTGTCCAAGAGACACATTTTAAGTTTAGGGACTTTCATTGAAAAATTATTGGATTATTATCCTGATTACTAAGTTTACCATTGAACCAATAATATGAACTAACTTTTTTTATACAATCTGTAATGAAATATCTAGATACTTACAGTTTTGATGCGGTGGTTCAGTGGACTGACAATTAACACACGCAACTTGTCTTGTTGTTTGCGGCCGACTGACTCGAACATTCTTCCAATAAACAAAATGGCGGTTGTATCGCCGCGCCTTTATTATTGATTACTTTATTGATTGCAGACTTGTAACGCCATCTCTCTCTCATTTTAGAAGTTCTTAGTGGTTGTCCGATAGACATACGATTTTGAAGTAACATGTGGGACAACGTAATAATTTAGAGATTAGGCGATAGATGTCCAATGGAAACATTATTGGAAGCTTTTATGAACTATGAAATAAGGTTGAATATTTTTGAGAAACTAGTTTTAATGTGACAATGGAATTTTTTTTCACCATTCTTATTTTTATAGATGAGTAGTGCCTGGGGACATATAATTGTACAAAGAAACGAACTTTGCGTCTTTTGGACAACCACATATATTTCAGTTAATTTTGTGTTTATCTACCAAGTCTTAATCCCTGTGTATTAAACATAATACTAATGATAAGGCAAACACTTAATTTTCCCATTCGCAACCATACTTTTGGAGAAAAAAATATTTGAATGTCAGGGACAGTGGTAGGACAAAAAATAGTTGATCGACCCATTTGTCATTGGATTTTTGGCGTATTAAAAAAACCCAAAAGAAATGAAAAATAAATAACAGGTAAACTGTATTTTTAGGATGGGACATTAAACTATTATAATCGAAATCTAAAGTGGACATGTCGGTGTTATCATGATTTTATATGCGGACAGGGAACGTGTTAAAGCATTGCGTAGAGCCTACTGAAAACTAAGGATACCCTTCCAACCACAAAATCCATGGAAGTATAACATAATTAAAACCATTTAAAGTTTGAAACAACAATTTCAATTTTAACCAAACATCTCGAAGCATTGTATTTGACAATATCGATATCCTATTACTAGATAATTAATTAAAAAATACCCTTTTCGATCATTTCTTTGCCTTGAGAGAGCCCTATGTTTAGCCTACTGCTAAAGGCGAAGGTTAAGAATGATGATGGTAATGATGGTGATAATTCATTCCTGAAGCTTCAAGAATAAGGATGTTTATTCTTGCTCAATGTTTGTTAATTGAGAAGTATGATTAATTTTATTTACTAATAAAAACTTATTTTACGGACGTTCAGCGTTAAATTTTAATTTTTACTGCACTCATGGTCACTTTTTGAGACTAGGGTGCTTGACTTCCTTACAAGCCTATTTTAAAAATTAATTTTAAATTTGTAGTTTATTTTTTAATTTGTTGACACTATCTATTGTGATTGTAGCTTTATATTTAAAAAAAAACGAAGGTATTTAAAAGATTGAAATTTAGGGTGCAGAAGTATTCAATATGGGATACTTAAGTTTTAAAAGATAACGTCCAGAGTAAACGTAAATTAATATATATAGTGAATTGTTTGTTTCCCATATTTTATAAGATATAGGGCTGATTTTTCGGTCGTCAGGTAAAAGTTATCCATCAAATACATTACAACCTGATTGAATATAAAAGTTTGCCAGTTAAACTATTCCAAATATTCATACAACTATAATTTTAAATTTATTTTTGTTATATTTTATATTGTGATTAAATTAAGTATTGAAAACTCGGCTCTTTGTGCTAAATGAGTATCAAACATATTTTTTTGCATTTGAACTGTAAAACTGGTAGTATTAAGCATATAATTAAAACAATGTAAAGAGAACATTTTACCGATGTTGCAATTAATTTTATAAAAATTCTAAAATTCTAAAAAAATATACTGTTATTTATTCTAGCCATATCTTATTCTAAGGACTATTCTGTATATTTAAATGTAAAGCCGTTTTGGCGATTTTGTTTTATATTCAATGTTATAGAATAGTTTAAACATAGTAAGTACTTGTATTACACAGACCTCCTCGTATTATATATAATAGCCTAATTTACTCAAATATTCTTACATACCTTTACAAATAATAAAAAAAATTAAAATAGTTTCTAGTCAATTTTTAAAATGTTATACCTACATAATATATTTCTTAACTTAGTGTTGAGATGTCTTATTTTACAAAAATTACAACAAAATAGTATTTAGATTTTTTTTATAACAGCACGTTTTCATGCTAGAATTAAGTCAATAAAATATTCATTATTTAATGTTCACTATATATTAGTGATTACGCAGTGTATTTAGCTAACTTACTGTCGTATTTATTCAAATTGTATTGAATACTATAATTGTTAATTTAAGGCTCTGTTGTACTTTTAAATGAACTAAAGAAATTGTACGCATTTTATGTGATCCCTCAATGTTATTGCTGTTGTTTGTAATAATATACATTTTTTTTTCAAATATCTAGTCAATTTTATTTCTACATAATTTCAAATTATGAAAGATTATATTGGGGAATAAAATAATATAATAATAAACTTTCAGACTTAATGATCCAATATAACCTTCATCAACAAATTCACAGTCCAACACGTGTTACTAAAACAATTTCAACATACTTAGATATAATTTATCTAAACTTTAGCGATACAAACCTGCTAATAACTGTGCAAGAATTGGGCCTGTCTGACCATAGGGCCACAATAATTAATCTGAATCTTTCTAAACAAAATAAACAAAAATATGGTACACCGAAAAAAGACAATACAACAAAAACAATATAGCAAATTTTAAACTTGCATTGGAATCTTAATTGGGAAAATATACTTAATAAAAATAAAGGTATAAACTGTAACTATAATACATTTCATCAAACTTTAATTAACGTTCTGGATAATTGTATACCAAAAAAAGTAATAAAAATAAAAAACAACTATAAAAAACATTTTCTTCCGTAGGTATAAAAAAGTCTTGTTATAACAAAAGATTACTTAAATCGCACGTTATAAGGTTAAATAACAAAATTCTTAGAGATTATTATAAGAAATATGAAAATATTAAAAAGGGTTATAACAACGTTAAAAAAATTACACTTTATAAACAAGATAAAGCAGTCTAACAACAAAATAAAAACAATGCGGCATATTGTTCGAGAACGCACAAACAAAATAAACTTAAAAGTTAAAATCAAATATTAAATTAAATATCAACAACCATATTTCTTCTAACCCAAAACAGATCGCCGATAAATTTAGTGATTACTTCTCCAATATCGGTGAAACAATTCATCCACAAGCAAAGGGTCTTCCTGTTCTACATCCATCAGAAAACTCAATATTTATAGGCAGAGTAGGATTTGAAGAAATACTTAAAATATTAAATAGTCTAAAAATAAACTAAGCCATGGTGTTGATGAGATTCCCCCAACATTATTCAAACAATGTGCAAGCGCTTTAGTATATTCACTAACATTATTAGTAAACCAATTTTTTGAAGAAGGCGTATTCCCAGATATACTAAAACTTTCACTGGTGAAACCCATTTATAAAAAAAGGTATATATTTAATATTATAAATACACAAACGGACCCAGGCAACTATTGACCTATTGCCTTATTATCCACGGCCTCTAAAATATTTGAAAAAGCATTATACGACCGTATCTATAAATTCTGCGAAAAATATAATATCTTTAATGGCAGTCAAAACAATTGCCGCAAAAACAAATCAACTGTTCTAGCAATTTATAATTACATTCAAAAAATATATAATATAATTAACGATAAAAAATATGCTATAGGAATATTACTAGATATTGCAAAAGCATACGATACAGTGCAATATAACATATTACTAAATAAATTATATTACATAGTAATCAGAGGCCCGTGCTATACTCTGTTAAAATCATATTTACACAATAGAACGCAAATAGTAGAAATTGAGTATTTTAATGACAAATTACATAAAATTGAAAAAATTAGATCGACACAGCGGACTGGCTAACTAAACATAACCTGCGGATAAACTTATTGAAAACTAAAATAATGTCTTTTCACCCATATCAAAAACCAAAATTAGATATAAAAAATAGATAATGACGGCTTCACTATAGATACAGTTAACGAGCACACATTACGCCTAATAATAGATTCCCATATTACTTGGAAACCACATATAGAAAAATTATATAGGAAGTAAGTAAGGCCTCAAGTTTATTAACTAAACAAAAAAAAATAATACTAATCATAGCTAATATACAAAACACAGAAAGCTGTAAGCCTTACTTTAAGAAGTATAACATTTTAAGCCTGCCCTGTATCCAAGCTTCTACACAAAACTAGATGACGTCATATCTAGGAATCTAAGACAGAGAAACAAACTACTGCTACCAACTTTAAAACTAAAACCTCATTCTTCCAGCCCATTAGCCATGTCTATAAAAGTATATAATAAACTACCCAAATATATAAAAAAAACATTAAACAGGAAAAACCATTTGTAAAAAAATTAAAGCAACTACTTATAAACAAGTTTTACTATAGCACTTCTGAATTTTTAGAAGATAAAAATATAATATAGGTATGTAAATATGAATGTTAGGTAATAATGAAATGCCATCCTACTAAATAAATTACAAAAAAAAATTTTTAATAAAATTTAAAATTATTCAAACAATGTAATAAAAGTTCAACTGTGCTAATTATACTACCTATAATAATAAATCAAATGTCAAAATCAATTAATAAATAATAACAATTATAATTGCCGTATTCCAAATTCAATGCGTGTATGTATATATATAATGAATATTAATAATAATAATAATTTGCAAATTTTGTAAAAATTGGCAAAGTAGTGAAACGCAACCGTCGGAACTTCTCCGCCGCCTGGATAGATTACAGAAAGGCATTTGACTCGGTGCCCCATACATGGCTAAAGAGGGTCCTCAAGCTGTACATGATTGACTGTACAGTTCGAGACTTCCTCGAGCAGTGTATGGGGCAGTGGAGTACGATCCTCTGTCATCTAGGCGAGCGGATGACGGCTGCGGAAAGCCGCATAAGGAAAAGAAGGGGTATATTCCAGGGCGACTGTCTGAGTCCAATCTGGTACTGCCTCTCTTTGAACCCTCTCAGTACTTTACTGGAGGGCTCCGGGTGGGGATTTCAGCTTCGGAAAGGAGGTACAAAAGTGACCCACCTTTTCTATATGGATGACCTCAAATTATTCGCCTCCAGTCAGTCGCTCCCATCTTATGAAATTGCTAAACATCACTTGTGAATTTAGCAATTCTATTAGAATAGAGCTGGAGACTGAGGGCATAGACTTATCTATGCCCGTCAACTTAAGGGCCCTTTCCGAGGCTGAAACATACCGATACCTGGGTATGTCACAGAACATCATTATCGATGAGGCTGGTATGAAACAGTCAGTTTGCGACGTGTTTTATGCACGCTTGACCAAAGTGCTTAACAGCCTTTTGTCCGGTGTGAATAAGACACATACATACAACGGTTGGGTCATGTCTGTCCTCATGTATACCTTTGGCATGCTCAGGCGGAGTCAGACTGAACTTAACGCCCTGGATAGAAAAGTCCGCACTACAATGACGTCCCATAGGATGCATCATCCGAGATCGTCGGTAATGAGGCTGTAATCGCCGCGAAAGCATGGTGGGTGTGGCTTCCTGAGCGCGCTCACCATGCATAATCGCGAAGTGTGCAGTCTCCGTCATTACTTCCTGGCGAGATCGGATGATCCATTCTATAATGACGTCATTTCTAGTGATAAAGGACTTACCCCTCTATCCTTAGCCAACGAGCAATGGCAAGACCCGGCAGTACAGAGCATTTCCGACCGGGAGACCGTATGGAAGGAGAAGGAGCTCCACGGGAGGTACTACAGGGCTCTACATGAGCCTCACGTAGATACAGCCACCTCCCTCAACTGGCTACATTTCGGTGACCTCTTCGGGGAAACCGAGGGTTTTGTCTGTGCAATACAGGATCAGGTTATTAAGACCAACAACTATCGAAGATACATCCTAAAGTATGGCACTGTCGACGTCTGTCGAGCTTGTCGCCATCCCTGGCATTTCATCTCCGATTGTTCGGCGCTTTCTAACTCTGAGTACTTGCACAGGCTCAACCTAGTAGCCAGAATTCTACACCAGGAGCTCGCTCTGAAATACGGTCTCGTGGACCGAAAATTGCCATATTACAAGTACTTGCCGGAAGCCGTGCTCGAAAATGACCGCGCCAGGCTCTACTGGGACCGGGCCATCATCACAGACAGGACTATTCTTGCGAATAAGCCTGATATTGTGCTGATGGACCGGGCACAGTCAAGAATATTTTTGATCGACATTACCATTCCGTATGACGAGAACCTCGTGAAAGCCGAAACAGAGAAACGAACAAAATATCTGGATGTGGCTCACGAGGTGACCGACATGTGGGGTGGTATGCCGACCGAAATTATTCCTGTAGTCGTCTCTACGAATGGGCTAATCCCAGTCAGCCTCTCGGGTCATCTGAGGCGACTGGGACTCCGTGACGGACCGCTCCGGGCTCAAATGCAGAAGGCGGTGCTCCTCGATACCGCCCGCATCGTCCGCCGGTTTCTTTCCCTTTCCCCCTAAACCTCGGCCGTTTGGTCTCCCCTGCCGAGGGCTCCCATCTGGTTGGATCTTATTTATTTATGTAGTTTTTGTATTTATTTTATTTTATTGATATTTATGTATATTTATCTTTTCATTTTAATTTATAATTATATATTTATAGAACCCAACCAGGTGAGAAAATTATATAGATATTTTTTCTTAGATACAGTAAAAAATGACAGATTATTGCGTGCGTGCGTGCGTGTGTGTGTGTGTGTGTGTGTGTGTGTGTGTGTGTGTGTGTGTGTGTGTGTGTGTGGATTTGTGTGTGTGTGTGTGTGTGTGTGTGTGTGTGTGTGGATTTTTGTGTGTGTGTGTGTGTGTGTGTGTGTGTGTGTGTGTGTGTGTGTGTGTGTGTGTGTGTGTGTGTGTGTGTGTGTGTGTGCGTGTGTGTGTGTGTGTGTGTGTGTGTGTGTGTGTGTGTGTCGGTGTGTGTGTGTGTGTGTGTGTGTGTGTGTGTGTGTGTGTGTGTGTGTGTGTGTGTGTGTGTGTGTGTGTGTGTGTGTGTCGTGTGTGTGTGTGTGTGTGTGTGTGTGTGTGTGTGTGTGTGTGTGTGTGTGTGGATTTGTGTGTGTGTGTGTGTGTGGATTTGTGCGTGTGTGTGTGTGTGTGTGTGTGTGTGTGTGTGTGTGTGTCGGTGTGTGTGTGTGTGTGTGTGTGTGTGTGTGTGTGTGTCGGTGTGTGTGTGTGTGTGTGTGTGTGTGTGTGTGTGTGTGTGTGGGTGTGGGTGTGTGTGTCGGTGTGGGTGTCGGTGTGGGTGTGGGTGTGGGTGTGTGTGTATGTGTGTGTGTGTGTGTGTGTGTGTGTGTGTATGTGTGTGTGTGTGTATGTGTGTGTGTGTGTGTGTGCGTGTGTGTGTGTGTGTGTGTGTGTGTGTGTGTGTGTGGGTGGGTGTGGGTGTGTGTGTGTGTGTGGGTGTGTGTGTGTGTGTGTGGGGGTGGGTGTGTGTGGGTGTGTGGGTGTGGTTTTAGAACTTAAATACTGATTTCTCTGTTTCCAGGTAATTAAGGCTTAGCAACCAATTTAGACTTTTATCTTTACATTTATTAAGGCACAAAGGGTAAATATTGTTTATTTGCTACATTATATAAATAATTGCTAGTGACATGATATTGACGAGGTCCTAAAGCAGTTCTATGAGAAACCATGTCACAAATTCTATTTTTGTTACGTTTTAAATTAGGTTTAAACTCTGTATTTTTGTGCTTACGTACCTAGTATAACAGACATGACAAAAAACTGTCTTACAGTAAGTATTTTTTGTCGTATCATTCTTCAAAAATAAGTTCGGTGCTAAATCTTTGTGATTTACCTAGCATTGCCTTTAAGATTGCTCTTTGGGCACGTTCTAAGGGGAGTAAAGTTGTTTTTCCAATTCCACCCCCGGTTAGAATGCAGTATTGTAGTAAACTTTGAGCAAGAGCATAGTAAACACATATCAATATTTCAAAGTTAGCAGAATTCCTCAATTTTCTGAATATTGGTATTAGTTTTCTAATACGACAAGTTAATTTGCTTATATGCTCTGACCAAGATAAGCAGTAGTTAATGATAAGTCCGAGGTATCTTATGTTAGTGGAACGAGTAAGTTTTGGGCAGTTGCCCAAGCTATGTTGTTCACATTTATGTGCTTTGATATAAAATTCCACTGATGGTTGGGTACTGGCACGGTGAGAGAAAGTAATATATTTAGTCTTGTATACATTTAATGTCAATAGATTGCTACTAAGCCACCGCGTGACCCTACCAAGCGCATATTCTGTATTGTGTTGGGCTTCATTCCAGTCCTTACCATATATAGTTAAAGCCGTATCGTCGGCGTAGGAAATGATTTTGCAGTTAGGCTAGGTAAGTGTGCATAAAGTATTTACGTAAACTAGAAAGAGAGTTGGGCCTAGTACACTACCATGTGGTACACCAAATGAGACAGTAGTAGCTAAACTAGTGTAATCACCGGCTTTAACTAACTGCGTTAGTGTTGCCCAAAATGGGTCTTGGTCTTGTTCTTGCATTATTGCAAGACCAAGACCAAGAACAAGACCGCCTAATTTTAGCAAGACCAAGACCAAGACTGACCGTGCAAGATTTGAGCAAGAACAAGACTAAGCCTGCGAGACTCTTGCGTCTTGCAGTTAGGAATAAGTTTCAGGGAGTATAGGAGTTCGGGTAAACGCTTAGGGACTATGAGACGCAAAAAATATATAAAAAAAATTGTAAAATTGGACTTATGTGCATTACGAACAATACCATAAACATACATAGCGGATTAAAATATCCATTAAAAGAAAAAACAGTGCATTCCTAGTTTTGACCATCGGCACTTTGATAGTGCGCGGCGTCTTGTTGTCGGCATCATCAAAGGTCGCGCCGCACGCACTACATTTGACACTGTTTGAATGCCGCCACAGGTACCTGTTCCAAAGAATAAAATAAGTTTCCGGGTGCTCAGAACGGACACGAGTACATTATGTTGATCTCGCAAGGAATATTGTAATTAGATAATGGTAAGGATAGGTAGATACCATAGTAATTTATTCTAGTAAGTAATTGTTATAATATTAACTATATGAGTTTATAATAATTACTTACTATTATTATTATTACCTAATAGATAAACATGTTCAATAAGTTCACTGCAAATCTCGATTTTTGGAAGCGTGTGTTTTTGAACACAAAGTTTTCGAATATGTACCCATTTGATAAATATTGTAGACACTTTTAACACACTTGAAACGTGTAAACATTTTGTACAATGCTAATCGAATAATATAAAAAGTGTGCATATTAAATAAAAACGTAAAATAAGATATATGTACTTTTTAGGAGCCCGAGTATCTCTTAGAGAACCGTTTAAAGAAATTGATTGCATCGAATTGATGTAAATGCAATACCTGCTTTCCGGTTACACAAAGTATATAATGCGTTCTTGGGTAGCGATATACGCTTTTATAATAAGATTCCAAAAGAAATGTTAGATCTTTCACCTTTTCAATTTAAGTCAGACAAAAATGCTTGGAACTGACCTCTCGTACTACATAGGACTAACTAGAAATTTCTAAACCGATTTGGTATCTACATATACATTTGAAATTTTATGTTTGACTTATCGCTTTACATAATTATAGAACTATTGTAAAAATATTTTGAAAAGAGCAACTACTGAGTTTCTTACTTTCTTCCATGATTCTTCTCAGTAGAAAAAATTGGGGGAAAACTGTGATTATATGACTATTCAAAAGTGTATTTTTAATGCCTACTTGAATAAAACATTTTTGAATTTTGAATTCCAAACGAGTGAAGGCAAATTTAATTAACGTAGATTAATTCAATCACAAGAAGAACATAATATACACAATTTTATTTACATATTTACATTTCATTTTTACGTAGGCACACTATACCTATCTGGCAACGCATCTACTTTATTAATCTTCTGAAGAATCATTAATTTTATCAAAGGATGCCGAACTTTCCTTTGTCAATCTTTCGGCTAGTATTTATTTTAATTCCAGTTATTCACAATTGAGCTTTGCTTCGAGTCTAATGTATTAATTGTTTTTACTCTAATCGTTGTTGTTCTCGGAGTGATAAGTTTACAATTTGACATGAGTGACGAAGAGTCGAATAGTTCTAGTCGGAGTAGTGAGAGTGGGAGTTATAGATTTAAAAGACCTAAAAGTAAATTTGATGAGTTTTTCGACATAATTCATGTATCCCAAATTGCTTTGTGTAAATTATGTCAACATAAAAAGGTTGAAATAAAAATGAAAAACAGAAACACTTCAGGCTTAAGGAAGCATCTAATATCTTACCGCAAAAAAGGAATCACAAATATTTCTTCCTAAAAAACCAAAATTAAGTGGAGATATCACAAGCCTTTTAATAACCACCGGAAAAAGTGGACAGGTAAGAAAAAATATACTTATCACACGATTACATAACACATATATAATGTAACTAGTGGCCGCCTGCGACTTCGTCCGCGTACAATATCTGATTTCCTATGAGATTTTGAAATTTTCTCGCTGCAAAAGTCTTACCTAAGTATAAAGAGGCTATATAGGTAAAACTTAACTATCCAAGTATTTATTATTTAAAACTAATAAAGTAACTGTCGATCTTCATATCTCTACTTTAAAAATATAGGACTTGCATGTAACCATTTTACTCCAATTTCATCCCCTTAGGGTTAGGATTTCGTAAAACAGCTTATTCAGGATTTTATTATTGAAAACTTATAACTTTAATGCCAATTTTCGTGTCTCTAACTTCAAAAACGTAGGACTTTCATACAAACTTCCAACTACCATTTCACTCCCTTAGGGATAATTTTCTCAAAACCGTTTCTTAACTGATCTCTATTCCATAAAAGGAACCTACCTTACAAACTTCAAGTTTGTATGTTTTATAGTTCCTGAGATATCGTTATAGTCAGTCAGTGAGTGGTAGTTATATATATATATATATATATATATATATATATATATATATATATATATATATATATATATATATATATATATATATATATTATAGAGTTACAGTGTTAAATATGTATTTATAATTCACTCATATTTTCATTTGTTTTTATAATCGGCGAGACACATGATTTACTGTTTTATTTCAGTCTGAAAATAGCAGTGACAACATCACGACAGCTACAGTTGATTGGATGGTTAAATAATATCTTCCCTTCTCATTTTTGGATGACGTAAAGTATATTTTGAACTTGCCCAAATATGGTGTTTCCTAAAAAGGTCCACACTTAGAAGGAAGGTCAAAGAACGGTTTGAAGAGCTTCAATTGAATCTTAAGAAACGACTACAACAATTTTCATCTAAAATGGCATTTGCCATTGATGGATGGACGTCAATTGCTGGTAGGTGTAGAGTTACTACGGGGTCACTATTCATTATATAGATAACGAATGGAAGTATCGATCTGTACCTAGTCCTTGATTTTATACCATCACGAGGACGGCATACTGGGGAAGATATTGGAACGATTTTCCACGAATGTTTATTGGAATATGACATAATTGATAAAATACAGGGTATCACGGTTGACAACGCAACTGCAAATACCAAATTTATGTATGAATTGGACAAACAGCTGCCACACTTTGATTCAGGCAATCAACATTTCCGGTGCTTTGCTCACATTTTGAACCTTGGTGTACAAGATTTATTAAAGATTTTAGCATTACACAGTGAAACTGACAATAAGGGATAAGAACAGCAGTATGAAGATAATGAAGACGAAACTGAGGAAGATGAAGAATATGCGCCAAATATTGCTGACTCACGTACAGCTATAACAAAATTACGCAGTATTTTCAGTAAAATAAAAAGAAGTGAGATATTGAAGAGGAAGTTTCAGTCTGCTTGTGAAGCAGCTGGCGTGCCATCAAATCTGAACCCCATACTCGACTGTCCAACGAGATGGAATTCCACATATGGTATGATTGGATTTGGTTTAAAAGTGAGAACTGGCATTAACATATTGTGCACTTCTGTCACCGAATTGGATGATTTTCAAATCACAGATAGTGAATGGCAAATACTCGAAAAAAATACATAAGTTTCTAATAAACTTTAAACTTCTATCAACGAAACTTGGTGGAGAAAAATATGTTACATTACCGCTGGTCATTGTATAATTCAATCTCTTGCTCGATAAAATTGAATCCATGGTAAAACAATTAGATGAGAAACCTAATCGATCCGAAGTGGATGAAAGGCTCATTCTGGGTTTTCAAGCAGCTCGAGAGAAAATGCTTAAACATTATAAAAAGAGCAACTGGATTTATTGTACCTCTTTAATTTTAGACCCATGGCATAAGACTCAGACTTTTGACATGACATTATGGGGGGAAGCAAATTAAAACAGAAAGCCTGCGCAAATTTAATGAACTTTATAAAGAATATAAAAGTCTACACTCAGTGAATACATCTCTAGAATCACCAAGAAATGAAAAAAAAAGTATGTGAATATGATGAAGATAAAGACGTAATAGACTTTGAGAAATTGTATGCATGTCCCTCGACGTCATCTGGATCTGGATCTTTTCATCAAGGCTTAGTTATAGACGAGTTGGAGGAGTACCTAAGTAAACCCAGAGCCGCCAGTTCGGAAGACATTTTAGAGTGGTGGAGGACGCATGAGACAGAATATCCGACTTTATCGAACATGGCCCGTGATTTTCTTTCAATACCTGCAACTTCAGTACCTGCTGAGAGATTATTTTCTAAATCATAATTAGTAATTAGAAAACATGGAAATAGGTTAAGTGATGAGTCAGCCAGATGGCTACTTTGTATTAATTCTTGGTCAAAAGAATTATTATAAAGTAACACTAAAGTCAAAGCTGTTGTGTACTGTTATGTAATTTAATTTGTATTGTATTTTATTTTTTTATTTAAATAAATGGTAAATTGTATAACTCTTTTATTCCATTTCATATAAGGGTCTATCAATCTCTTTCTAATAAAATTAATGTTGAAATAATACTAGTTTTTACGGAATTTATCGCGTATATTTAACTTTTTAAATACCCGACGTTTCGAACGCTTTACAGCACTCATGGTCACGGGCGGGACTGAGATGTTCAACGTCCATATGTCATAGTTAACCGCGGTTACCATAGATTAAAATTTAACTTTTGTTCCGATCTATACAGTATGAACTTATGGTATCTTGAAGTCTTGCAGTTGTATGCTTGGGTTGGGATTTAATTTTATTTATTATTGGATCCCAAGCAGATGGTAGCACCCAGCCATCTTCTCTATTGAAATTAGGATGCTTTTTTATTTCAATAGCCTCGCGAATCATCCTTGGAAGGAATCGGTGTTCTTTAGCGAGGATTTGCGGTCTATCAAATCTGATGTAGTGACGGGGGCGATCCTGTACGTGTTCACAGACTGCAGACTTCCCGGAGCGTCGATTCTTCACATCAGCTATATGTTCTTTAACGCGGGTTTTTATTGATCTTTTAGTTTGTCCTATGTAGGAGAGACCACATTCACAATCAAGCTTGTACACTCCTGCATCTTGCAGAAGGACATTACACTTAACTGATGGTAAAAACTGACCAATCTTCTTCAGCGGTTTGAAGTATGTTTTGATGGAAGCGCGCTTCAAGATGTAGCCAATCTTGTCAGTGACTCCTCTAACATATGGCAGTACAGCAGGTACACGCTCGACTGTGGCCGGCTTCACTCGTTCACTGTGACGTAGGCGCGGGACTCGAAGCTTGTTGTCATGCAAAACTTGCTTGACATGGTGGAGCTCGGCAGCCAGGTGTGTACTCACAGATCCCTCGTGCTCTCTGAAACAAAGATTTACCCACGGTAGCTAACTGTGAAGGATGGTGGTGAGAATCACCGTTTAAGTATCATCTGTATGGTTATTTTTTGTTTAGAGTTTTTCATAGATCGGAACAAAAGTTAAATTTTAATCTATGGTAACCGCGGTTAACTATGACATATGAACGTTGAACATCTCAGTCCCGCCCGTGACCATGAGTGCTGTAAAGCGTTCGAAACGTCGGGTATTTAAAAAGTTAAATATACGCGATAAATTCCGTAAAAACTAGTATTACTTCAATGTGTAGTGTTCGCGTAAATATAAGAAATCATAATTAATGTTCTTTATAATACAGTCAAGTTAATGTCATTAATTTGTTTTTTATATGTTTTGACTTAGTTTTAGCACACTGTAAGCTTATTAAATGTAAACGTTTATTAAGAAACAGACTAACTCCCGTGGCCGTGAGACTTGGTAGACAGCTCAGTTGGTTAGAGCATCGGCACGGATCGCGTAGGTCTTGGGTTCAAACCCCACCCGGTGTTTTGTTTGAACCCGGTGGTGTTTTTTTCGAATTTCTCATTAAATGTTTAGACATTTATTGATTTGGTTGGTCTTTCTATGGCTATGTTAATTCAAGCTCAAAATGTGCCTACTCTGTTAAGTTGTTCTAAGATCTAAAGTAACGTTTAATAAATAACAATAGGCTAATAGGTAATTGCGAGACTTGCGAGACTCTTGCTGCAAAGACCAGAACAAGACGGATACCAAGACCAAGAACAAGACCAGGTGTATTGGCGCAAGACCAAGACCAAGACTGGCTAAGTCTCGTCTTGTTCTTGCATTTGGGCAACACTAAACTGCGTGCGATTAAATAGATAAGATCGAAATATATCTAAAGCAATACCTCGTACGCCGATCAATTCCATCTTATGCAAAAGTAGGGGAATAGAGACAGTGTCGAATATTAAATAATTATTTAACAGTAATAATAAATGTTCCTCCTTCATAATATTGCTGTGCCTATGAGGGTACTTCATAATATTGCTGTGTCTATAGAGATACCATAAAATTATGTAACACCTTTTGTAACCTATGGAATGCAATAAAGTTATTGAGTATTGAAATCAAACTGCAGAGATTAGACCAAAGAAAACCGGCATACAATGCGGACAGTATCGAGGAGCACCAGCTTCTGCATTTAATCTCACAGCGAAATTTCCCACTGTCCTGTGTACTGGGCTGGTCACTTGTCAAGGGCAAATGCTACAATCGAAAATACTCATGGGACTTTCCAACAGGGGACTTTTGTTAACTGATAATGACGAAGAAGAAGAATAATTAAAAAAGTGTAAATATTACTATTACGTAATACGACATATTTAAAAAAGAAATTCAATTACAGTATTTTCCTGTAGGTTGTGTAGAAATTGAAATAGATTCATCAATCACTGTCACCATTATTCCGAACGCTAGGATTAATAAATCACACGCATCGAATGATATCCAATGAAGCGCATCATTTCAGCGTACGGTAACAAATGAAAACATGATATGTCAGAAATCTTAATTTATATATTTTCACACAATAACATATATCCGAGGTTATTTTTCAAAGAATAGCCAAATTTAATAATTAAGTTCCAAATATAAATACTGATAATATACACTTTTTGCAGTTTTTAAAAATACGCGTAAATAAGTTTTCTACATTTATTTAAAAATATCCGAAATTGAATGTGATTTATGGGCAACAACTACAATGTACGCGTGCTAGTATGTGTGTACGGGTAAATACACGGAACAATAGCCGAGCTACCTTACGTTACGGGAACTGAAACATGCAAAATGAGTTATAAACATGTCCTGGAAAACGATTTTCAGGAGGACATAGAATATTTATATAAACATAACACAGTGCATATGAGTAGCAGATTACGGGATTTGAATCCGGTTTTAAGTGAAGGAATACTTAGGGTTGGAGGAAGTTTAAAAAATGCTATCATCCACCACGATATGACGCACCCTATAATAATATCTCATAAAAGTATATTGACGGATTTTCTAATAGATCATGCTCATAACATGACATTTCACGGTGGTACTTAACTTACTTTGGGATGATTACGTCACAAATATTGGATTATAGGAGGCAACAGAGCCGTTAGGTTGTGTTTAAAATACTGCGTCAAATGCAGAAAAAATAGTCCCTCTACACAACATCAATTAATCGTTGATTTACCAGTGTCGAGGGTGAATCTAGCACCACTTTTTCATCACACAGGCGTTGATTATACTGGTTTCATTGAAGTAAATTCAAGTAAAGCGCGAAGAATAAAAACTACTAAGGGATATGTAGCAGTTTTTGTCTGAGATTTGAACACGTCAGCATTTTCAGCAGCGCTTCGTCGCATGGCATTGAGAAGAGGAGCTGCACGTCATATCTATAGTGATAATGGCTCAAACTTCGTAAGTCCTAAGAGAATCCTGCAGGAAGAATATCAACAACTTCAGCAAATATTTAACAACAACTTCTTGATGGAGATTGCAAAGTCGAACATTGAATGGCATTTCAATACTCTCTCATGGTCAAGCACTGGAGGTTTATGGAAGAGCTGTGCGTAGTTTAAAACATCAACTGAAGCGCGTGGTTGGTGATCAAAAGCTAACAAACGAAAAATACTCGACAGTATTGAGTCAGAGTCGGAGGCCTGTGTCCAGCAGTGGGACGTATATAGGCTGTAACTTTAACTTTTATATGTCGTAGTAAGATGATTAAAGCCGTGATATAGTTATATCCCTAGGGATATAGCCATATACCGTAATATAGTTATATGACAGCGGTTCTTAACTATCTTACTAGACTAATCTAATGAAATAATTATAATTGTAAACTGAATGTATAGGAGCACACCCGTATAGAAAATGTTCATGCTAATTGTTAGTATTGTCACCGTAAGGTGTCGCAACTGTTGTGCAATTAATGTAACAACGAAAAAATATTCAGGACTAGGTAACTTAAAAAGAACTGCTAAAAAAATAGTCCTCCAACTAAATTTGCTTTGTTTTTCATGTCAATTTTTTTCAGTAGGTTAGGCGGCTGGGGTGGCCCTTGGACCACCCCACCTAAATATTTTTATAACGTACGCGACATTATAATGATATAAAATATAATATTGAAAACTTTTCTGCTACGACCTTTGAGTATTCAACAAAGCCTACGACTAACATCCTTAGTCAACATAGTATGCTTATAATTATTTTCCTAAATTAGTCTTGTAAGACAGTTCTATTACCAGATCATGCTCGTATCATAGTTATATTCCGTTATATAGCTCTATCCCTCGGGGGAGGGGGTGACTGCGATAAAACCATGTGTTCTCTTTTGAAGCCATCTTACTGCGACATGTAGATGGCGTTAGCACTGAATTAAATGAAGGTTTTGTTACCACCATTAGTTGTATTGTCCTAAATATAAATTTTCCGAAATTATATTTATATTTTTAGTATTTCAGAATACTATAATTTTTTTCTTCCTGTTTCTAACTTACCCATCGATAAAGTCCTTCGGCCGAAATTTGGTTATGACGGCGTGTCTGAACGGAGACTAGCCATTTATGCATAATATTGAGATATGTGCGTACCTTTCGGTAAAGAATAACGGTGTTCTTTAATACGTATGTAAATACCAAGGGAGTACCGTTATTATAGTACTTTCATGCCGCAGGACAGAGTTAAGGATCACGAGTGCGTACGCAAGCTCAGGTGCACTTTCTATTCTTTCACTCACACAGTGCGATGGGACGGTAATGCGGCACGAATATAGAGAAATCGTATGCAGAACCAACGGTTTTACGTGCTCTCTGAGGCAAGTGATAAAACACCGTTAAAATCCTGACTGTTACTAAGAATTTCTTGATAGAAAACCCAACTGATTTTGGGCCCGATCACACCTCTCACTTAAACTTCAAAAGACTTTCCTCGGTTGAGTTTTTTTTTTCAATTGTTTTAGGATGAGATATAATATAGGTGCCTAATTTAATTCATTTTGTTAGTGTAATTAGATGGTTAATTCATTTTAGGTAGGCATTGGGTTTTATTTTACGTTTCATTCAAACGATCGTACCAATAATTAAGGATGCAGCTTGGTTATTTCAAGCAGTCTTATATTTGTAATTTTTTGGATTTACAATATGAAATATAAGTGCTAGTAATAATTTGGCAACTTAAATGCTTATATGAATATAAGCGTTTAGGTTGCCCAATTATTTTCTTGGTTCGTTTGTTGACCCGTCTACGAGTATTTGTTCAATCGTTAGTTTGTCTGATTAACTAACTGAATGTTTTGGTCCAGATTAGAATCTTTCTAGATCTCGGTGTCATTCAAAAGTACGAGTAAATCATCATCAACATATATATAGTTAGTATATAATATAACTATTGCGTCACCCTGTCCAACTTTAAAAAAAGACTTCTAGACAACTTTAGAATAGCGGCGAAATGGAGGCGTTAAAACACTATCCATTTCAATAATTTTTTAATATGTTCACTGGTAACGCCGATAATAGTTTTGTTAAAATAAATAGTATGGACTCTGTCTCAAACTTTAAATTACCGGCTGCGCCATGTCATTTTGTGGCGTACGTCAATCAACACGGTGTCCTTTCAAGTACTGAATTTATTTCATTTTACAAGAAAGAGATTTACATCAGCATGAAAGAGATTGAACGTGCAATTCGAAGTTTGAAATGTGGTAAGGCTGCGGGACTAGACAGAGTTACTGCTGAAATGGTCAAGTACGGTGGGCCTCGCGTCCGGGACAGCTTTCATCTGCCATGCAATTAGTGCTGGCGGACGGGAGGTATCCCGGATGACTGGCGATCCGTGGTCATTATGCCTTTATATCAAGGTAAAGGTTCACATTTTGACTGCCGGTGCTATCGGGCGATCAGCTTGACCAGTTTAGCAAGTAAAGTTTACTCGAAGGTTTTGATACGTAGGATGCAAGAGAAATCGGAAAGATTACTATGGGAGGCACAATGCGGATTTAGACCTGGAAGAGGATGCACGGGTCAAATATTTTCTCTCCGCATGATCACGGAAAAGTTTCTGGCTGTTAACCAGAGAATTTTCTGTGCTTTTGTGGATATGGAGAAAGCATTTGATAAGGTTATAAGGAAGAAAATGTGGGAACTGTTGCCGGAATATGGTGTGGATGGTCGATTGTTAAAGGCTGTGCAGTTACTTTACTATGACTGTAAAGCCTGTGTGCGGATAGGGCATGACAGTCACCCATGTTTAGCGTCCAAGGGGGCGTAAAACAGGGTTATGTCATGTCTTCCTGGCTGTTCATACTGTATCTCGACAGCTGTTTACAGAAGCTGAAAAATAGCTGTTTGGGTGTGAAATTGGGTGACATTAAAGTAAATTGTCTGCTGTATGCTGATGATGCAGTGCTTATTGCACCATCAGAAGCAGAACTGCAGGTATTAGTCACGTGTATGAAAGAGGAATGTGAAATTAAAGGTCTCCGTTTGAATGCTAATAAAACTAAGGTTCTGGTATTTGAAAAGGACGAAGAGAGAACGAAATGTGAAATATGGGTAAATCAGGAATATCTAGAACAGGTAAATTAAATTGTATACTTGGGGAGTGCTTTCAGCCGGGATGGAAGATGTGATTTAGATGTGGACAGGCGTGTCGCTGCCGGGAACAAAGTCAATAGTGCCCTGAATGCGCTAGTCAAAAGGCAAGGCGTAGTGAAGAGTGTACGCCTTGCAATACATAACGCAGTGCTGGTACCGACTTTGTTATATGGCAGCGAAGCCTGGGTATGCCAGAAGAAGAATAAAAGCAAGTTGAATGCAGTGGAGATGCGATCTCTTCGTAAAATGTGCGGCGTTACCATAGCCGACCGAAAGCGAAACAAAGAGATTCGCAATATGGCAGGATTGAAAGATGACCTTATCACAAAAATTGATAGGGGCGTACTCCGATGGTTTGGGCACGTTGAGCGTTTGAGTGAAGATCGAATGGTGAAGAAAATATATAGCGCGAAAGTAAATATTAGAAGGTGTCGAGGTAGACCAAGACTAACTTTCGAAGACCATGTGAGCAAATTACTCGAAGAGGGGAAGGTCAAGAATACTCGGATACCTAGACGTGCATGTATGAAGAAGATAATGAACCTGAAAGAAGCGAAAGAGGTATGTAAGGATCGTGACACATTTCGATCTGTTCTCTCTGGCTACCCCGTTAGGGATTGTGCGTGAAGATAAGTATAAGTAAAAGGAATTTATAGATGACAATAATTCCCGTGAATGATGTGACCGTTACCATACTATTTTTTTATTTTTTTGTGTTATTAATTTTGTAACATAATAAATGATTGCAACCTGTTCCTTTATTCAAAAAATGAACTGCTGGGTTCTTTCCTGGTTCTTGACAAAGGTATTTTCCGTATCCGTGGAAAATTAAGCATAAGAGTGACTTTCAATAAGTTTTATTTATAATACACATTGAATAAAAAGTTTATATTTCTATAGACGCTACCAGGCTCAAAAACTCGATATAGCCGGGTCTCATTTCTGTGAAAAGTCATATTATATATATATATATATATATATATATATATATATATATATATATATATATTATATATATATAGGACGGATAATTGTAGTAGAAGCCGCTATTGGCAAGCGGGTTGTCAACCGCAGCTTTTATTACTTTGCGCTGTTATCAGAAAGATGCTACAACCAGTCTTCTGTTTCAGTTTCCCTGTGTCACCTCTTACGACACCTACGACACGAAATGGGGTAGTGGTTTATTTTTCCTGCCTCCATATGGCAAATATATTTCTATTCCCGTTCATCTATTTCATTCCCCCATACATTGTTAAATAAGTTGTACACTTTCCGCAGCTGCCACGCTTGGCAGCTGGGTTGCCAACTGCATTATTTTATTATTTTAATTTCTAATCAGGGAGACGCTACTGCCCATTTTCTGTACGTTTCTACTCCGATTCATGAATATAGTTCTCCTCACACATTCGCCGTGAATAGAACCACGGTAAAAAAAACCGCCATCTATTTTATGGTGCCAATCACTATTCAATATTCAATAGCAAATAAACATTATGCCGTGTATTTATAAAAAACCATGAAATTCAACATTATTTTACAAAACTATATCAAAATGTAAATAACGCATTTCTAATTCCAGGACAACTTATTCTTCATAAAGGTACATCGGAAGACACGCCTGGTTAAAAAAAAATGTTTCTTTAGTATATTGTATTGCCAAATTTAAATCACTTACGTCCAACATAGACACCAATACCGAGGTGACTTTACAAGTAATCAAATTTTCCTAATTTTGGCACCGTGTAGTATTTATGATATTTATAAATTGAAGCCAATGTGAGCAGAGCCGCGGGTAAAAAGCTAGTATATAATAATATTATGAAATAATGTCAATTTTTAAAAGTATAGATGATTTCTCACCAACTGAGGACTGAAATGGAATGTCTGACCACCAAAAAATGTCTCAAGTTCCCATCACTCAATATAGGAAGAAATTTTGTGCGAGCGCACTTTTTCCTCGGTCGCGTGTCTCTACCACGTAATTAAAAGTACAAAGATCAGCAGTCAATTTAAATTTGAATTCATCTTTTGTTTCAGCCAACGGATATAATCCTGTAAGAAGTTTTAGTGAAATTAGTTTTCAAGACTGGATTTCGAATAAGCCCTCGGCTCTCGATTTAAGCTCCCTTGTAAATTGAATTCTAAGCTACGCGATTTTTCGATCAGTTTCTTTTTTTTAAAATAGAAAAGGAGGCAAAGAGCATAAGACTTATTTGGTGGTAACTACCGACGCCAATGAACATCTGCAAGACTTAAAGAAAAAAAGGTGTGTTACATATGTATAACATTCGTTAATTTTGTTTGTCTTGAGTTATTATGTCTTTATTTTTCCTTAGTCGCATTTACAATTTAAATGAAGTAAGATGTTTGTTTTTTTGAAGAGAGCAGCATCAAGCTAATATCGATCGAATAATATTTGTAATAATATAATAATATTTACGTGGTATACGTGGGGCCACATTCTCACAGAATATTAGCGTAAAATAGCAGCTTAAAGTTGCTGTGTTTCGTATGGTGAGTGTAGAGAACCGGAGACCTTTCTTACTGGAAATTTAGCATTCCATCTTAGTCCTCACGGGTGACGAAGCATCTGTATTTTGATTCGTAATCGAGGATACATGTAGGTGTCTATGGACCACAGCAACCACTTTTATATTGTACAAAAATTAATAATCCGTTTCTGCTTCCGTTTCTGCAAGTTTTATAACGGAAATTTGAACGGAACTCAGTGACTCAGCCACATAAGTAGAGGAGGGGGGGTAATTTCAGCCAATCACAAGCGAGCTGGGCACGTGCTTTCGGCACTGGTACCAACGGTTTTGTTTACGTACTTTTTTAACTTTATTATACGGCTTGACATGAGTGTAAGTAATTTAAGTCGTGTGTGTAATTTAAGTGCAATCATGAAGCCAAAAAAGAGTCCTGTTTGGAACTATTATGTTGAGATTGATGATTTAACAGCCAGATGTAAATTATGTGACAAAATATATATGCCAAAAGAACGCACAACTACCGTTTTAACGAGCCATCTTAAAGCGATACACACCGAAAAGTTTCCAGTTTGAAAAGTTAGTTGAAACTGTAAAATTTCATTGCAAACTAAAAAAACAATTGGTCAATTGCATACCTATTCATTTATAAAATGTGTAATACATGTTATAGTTAAACCTCGTTTTTAGTTAAAACGTGTTTTCTCCAATAAAAATTAATTTTACTAAATTCCTTTGTTACAACAAAGATTTGTAAAATTAATTAGGCAGCAGTTATGTTAACGTAAAGTTTATATTAATTATTTTTACGCGAAGTTTATATTATTGATTTTTTTACTTGTAGTTTAATATATTTATTATTTTTAAAGACACTTTAAAAATGAGTATTTTGGATTCAAAGTTCGTTTTCATTGTAATTTCGTGCTAGGGTTGTACTAAGTTTTCTACTCGCTCAACGTAAATGCGGCTCTCACATCGCAGTGCCAGTTTAGCTTTAGTGTATACGCAGCATCGCCAGTGAGCAATTACTTAGCGGAGCTGGACTTATATATGAAGAACACTGGAACAGATTGTTAGGTGTAAAAGCAGTCGAACTACTTTTCATATAAAATAACATGCCGCTACTTAATTTTGAATGTTAATTAAAGGTTTTATTTGTAATTTTTTAATAAGTAGTATTTTCGTTTCCGCATCCGTTTCTGTTTCCGTTTCTGCAAAAAAATAATTTTAACATCTTTTTCCGTTTCTGCTTCCGATATGACACTTCCGTCGCATCACTAACATATGTAGCAGCCAGATTAATCAAACCGAAACGGGAATAAATAATATATACTCCGCTGCTACCATAACGCGGAAGGCGAGAATAAATAAAAAAAAACATTTTATTTCCTAATTATTCTTGGCTACTGAGATACTGCGGACTGTATATAGATAATTTGACGTTCTTATAAAGAAACAAGAAGCAGCCGCAAATATCATTCAGCGCCACACCGACTTCACACGCCGCTATCGTCACGTATCCGTCGACCAATGGTGAGCCGTTTCTTCAACGCCGCAGTTCGTTTCCTCTTGCTGTTCCGGAGCTGTATTCCACAGCGCCGCCGCCCGCCGACTACGCGTGCGGACCGATCTGCATGTCTTATATAGCCCGGTCCAGCGACGTAGCTTCGTGAACAACAAACAAGTCTCACGCCGGGAAACGAAACGTATATAATTGTATATTTTAAATAGTTTTCATTGGTCATAAAATAAGCAATATAATTGGCTAGGCAAAATATTAATTGTTACCATTGGCAAATCAATAGTGAGCCAGCCATATAAATATAGGCAAGGTTGATGCAAAAGATATTCCATTCCGAATCCCATTCGACAGTACATTCATAAACATAAACAGTAGTTTCATTTCTCCCCTTAAAGAAAACCACTCGGAGTCTGTTAATAGTGGACAGTTCGTCTCCACTATTACAGTGGTGACCCCGTACGAACACCGAGGGGGAAGATCCGGTACGAACACCAAGAAGGAACACCCTGCGACGTCAGCGAAACATTCAGCACGCAGACGAAGCTCGACGAACTGGCACTCCTGGCGGACAAGATGATCGAAAACAGCAGTAGCTCACACATATCGATCATCTAAGGCACTTCAACAAAGGCCAATGATACCCAGTTTCTTCTCGAAGAAATTCGGAAGCTATCATTCGAAGTCGCCGCGCTCAAAGCTTCCCAGCATCATACCTTTTACCAGCAACAGTACAACCAGCGCAATCAGCAACACCGAAGATCACCTTTTCGTCGCAACCGCTCTGCAAGTAGAAGTCGAATAAGCTCAACATCAAGATACCCTTACTGCTACTATCATCGACGTTTCGGGGTCGAGGCAGGAAAATGCACAGCACCGTGTACATTCAAAAATGAAAATACGAATACGGAAAACTAACTAGTACGCTCGATGCGACGGGATCCAGCGTAACAGCAAAGTCCTACCGTCTTTTCGTCACCGATAAAAAAAGCAAGCTCACTTTCCTTATCGACACCGGAGCAAATATCTCAGTGTTACCGCCGAAGCAAGGACAGAAGTTGAAGCCACTAGATTTTCAACTCTATGCAGCAAACAATACGGTTATTCCTACATATGGAGAAAAAACAATGGAACTTGATTTTAATCTACGCCGACCATTCAAATGGAGATTTATCGTCGCTAAAGTCAGCAAACCAATCATCGGTGCTGATTTTCTTCAACATCACCAGTTGGTCGTCGACATCAAAAATAGAAGAATCATCGACGGGAAAACCAATCTTGCATCTCAGTCTTTTGTACAAGCAACCAATCTGCCCACAATAAGAAGCATAGATGTGCAACAACCGTATCACAAGATCCTCGAAGAATACCCTGGTATCACAAGAATAACTTCAATGAAATTAACACCGAAGAACGACGTTGAGCATTTCATCGACACCAATGGACCACCACTTCATTGTCGTGCACGTCCAATCGCACCACACCTATACGAGCAAGTTCGAAAGGAATTCGAAAACATGATTGAGCAAGGAATATGCCGTCCAAGCAAAAGCCCTTGGTCATCTCCACTTCACATTGTACCGAAGAAGAACGGAGAATTACGAGTTTGTGGAGATTACAGAAGACTGAATTCTATTACCACTCCTGACCGCTACCCAATACCGCGAGTCAGGGATTTCACTCATCAACTATCAGACAAGACTATATTCTCCACCATCGATCTCAACCGAGCTTACCAACAAATAAGAGTCCGCGATGAAGACATAGAGAAGACAGCAATAATTACCCCAATGGGATTATTCGAATTCCCAAGAATGATCCCAGGATTAAAGAACGGAGGTCAAACTTTCCAAAGATTCATACACGAAGTACTTCATGGACTGGATTTCGTTTTCGCATTTATTGATGATCTCCTTGTTGCAAGCCCTGATAAAGAAACGCACGAAACCCATCTACGCACCGTGCTACAGCGATTAGAAGACAACGGAATCACAATCAACCCTTCGAAATGCATATTTGGACAGCAAGAAGTTCAATTTCTTGGTTTCACCGTCAGCAAGGAAGGAATAAAACCGCCTGCCGAAAAAGTCAGAGCAATCATCGATTATGCAAAACCTAAAACTATCGAAGAGCTAAGGCGTCTTCTTGGGATGATAAATTTTTACAGAGAACACATACCTAAAGCCGCTGAAATCCAAGCACCACTTCACGCCTACCTTCACAACACGAAGAAAAAAGATAAAACGTCAATCGAATGGAACGATGAAGCCACGAAGGCATTTGAAGCTTGTAAAATTGCGATCCAAAATGCAGCTTTACTCGCTCACCCATCACACGAAGCAACCCTTGCTATCTTCAGCGACGCATCCGATCTCTCAGCAGGAGCAGTTCTCCAACAATACAGCAATGGGAAATGGCAACCACTTGGATATTTTTCGAAGAAGTTCTCCGATACTCAACGTAACTACAGTACATTCGACCGAGAGCTACTCGCTATTTACATGGCTATCAAGCACTTCAGAAAAACGTTCGAGGGTCGAAACCTGGTCGTTTTTACCGACCACAAACCATTAACATATGTACTTCCAAAGAAACCATCACTATCGGAAACACCACGAAGAGCAAGACAACTTATTTTCATAAGTGAATTCACGACCGACATACGTCACATCAGTGGAAAGGACAACATAGTTGCCGACGCACTCAGTCGCGTACCAATCGACAGTGTAACGTGCCCTACATCAATCGACTATCATAAGATCGCCGCAGCACAAGACAGAGATAGTGACAACATAAAACATCTATCGAAGCAAGGTAACTTGTCCATCAAGCAAGTTACAATGCCAATGACGCATCTACCAATATACTGTGAAGCCTCAACGACAACCATGCGACCATACATACCAGAAGAATGTCGTCGCGAAGTCTTCAATGCACTGCACAACATTAGTCATCCAGGTGTTAGAACAACAAGAAAACTCATCACTGAAAAATTCTTTTGGCCTGCAATGCAAGCGGATGTTGGCAACTGGGCGAAGCAATGCATTCAATGCCAAAAATGCAAAGTTCAAAGGCATACATCAAGTAGTCTAGCTACATTTCCACCCACGGAGAGATTCGAACACTTGCACGTTGACATCGTTGGACCATTACCTACTTCACCGCAAGGACATCGTTATCTCGTAACAATGATCGACAGAACAACAAGATGGCCAGAAGCAATACCTACCGATGATACTTCAGCCGAATCCGTCGCGAAGATAATTTATGAAAATTGGATTACTCGTTTCGGATCACCTAAAACCATCACAACGGATCAAGGAAGGAATTTCGAAAGCAACCTATTCCTCAAACTTCTTCAAACTATGGGAATACAGAAGACGCGTACAACAGCATACCATCCTCAGTCAAACGGAATAATCGAACGATGGCATCGTACATTAAAGACTGCACTCAAAACTCGTTTATCTCAACATACAAAGTGGATTGATGAGCTACCTACAGTGCTACTCGGACTACGAGCAACACCGCGTGCAGACACTAGTCTTAGCGCCGCTCAGCTAACCTACGGCTGCAGCATAAGGCTGCCGTGTGACTTCTTCAGTTCAGCAGCGTCAAACAAACAAGAAATGGATTACGATTTCGTAACTAAACTTCGAGAATCAATTAACAAAGCCTTATCGTTGAAATGCACCGAAATGCAATCACACAGAAATAATAAATCAGTATTCATTCACCAAGATTTGAAAACATGCAAGCAAGTTTTTGTAAGAAACGACGCAATGAAAAAACAATTTCAACCTACCTACGATGGACCGTATAAAGTATTAGAGAGAAATAGCAAGACTTTTAAACTACAAATACCCGGAAGGAAATCTACGATTATATCGATCGACCGACTAAAGCCTGCCTATATTATTAACGAGGATACTGCAGAGGATTCATCATCATCATCAAAACCACCAGCGAGGAAGCTTGAAACTTCATCATCTACATCAACCCAGTTAAAACCTATTTTAAAGACTACGAAATACGGGCGAGTCGTCAAGCCTCCGGTACGCTTTCGCTGGGGGAGGGAGTGATGTAGCAGCCAGATTAATCAAACCTAAACGGGAATAAATAATATATACTCCGCTGCTACCATAACGCGGAAGGCGAGAATAAATAAAAAAAAACATTTTATTTCCTAATTATTCTTGGCTACTGAGATACTGCGGACTGTATATAGATAATTTGACGTTCTTATAAAGAAACAAGAAGCAGCCGCAAATATCATTCAGCGCCACACCGACTTCACACGCCGCTATCGTCACGTATCCGTCGACCAATGGTGAGCCGTTTCTTCAACGCCGCAGTTCGTTTCCTCTTGCTGTTCCGGAGCTGTATTCCACACCGCCGCCGCCCGCCGACTACGCGTGCGCACCGATCTGCATGTCTTATATAGCCCGGTCCAGCGACGTAGCTTCGTGAACAACAAACAAGTCTCACGCCGGGAAACGAAACGTAGATAATTGTATATTTTAAATAGTTTTCATTGGTCATAAAATAAGCAATATAATTGGCTAGGCAAAATATTAATTGTTACCATTGGCAAATCAATAGTGAGCCAGCCATATAAATATAGGCAAGGTTGATGCAAAAGATATTCCATTCCGAATCCCATTCGACAGTACATTCATAAACATAAACAGTAGTTTCATTTCTCCCCTTAAAGAAAACCACTCGGAGTCTGTTAATAGTGGACAGTTCGTCTCCACTATTACACATATATACTGGATGGCATTTTTCTTGGAAGAAATTAAAATAGATTGTAATAGATAACCGAAGTAGAAGCCACATGGAGGGCTGGACCCTTGCCGGATTTTGAATTTTGCTCTCCGAGGGATATCCTCTTTTCCTACAACGACCAAAGGCCTGTTGTCGCAGTCACATTGCAGCAGATGGTCACAATATAACAAATTATATAGTTTGTAAAGGAATTTTTGTTATACATGGGAGTATAAAATAATAAAACATTTGAATACAACACATAAATACAACATATAAATACATTTGGTCGTACCGTAATTATAAAATAAGCGTGATAAAAATTTCATTGACAAAGTAACGGTATTCTTATTTCTTTCTTTTTGGGAGATTTTATTTCATCCTGTCTGAACAAAGGTCGTTTGGAAGTAACAAACAATCGCCTCATTAAAAGAAACTGTCAGGTGGTCTCAATTACATATATCTTTGCCCGAAGTTATAATAAGTCAGATTTCGCTTTGAAGAAATTCTAACTTTTGTGTTTATTTTCGTTGTGTTATATTATAATTTATTATTAAAGCAGCTATTCTGAGATGATCTGGACTCAAACTTGTAAATGTGACAGGACAATGGCGAACTGCCAATCAAAGTTTTGTTGACATTTTTTTCTAGCGTCTACAAATGAATACATGTAAAAATATAGGGTTTGAAATCCCGAACAATTTTTTCGTCAGTCATACGACTTTGGAATTAAATATATCTCTGTTTTAACAAAATTCACATCAGACTAAGCTGTATGGTACCTTTGCCTGCTTTAATTGGCAAATCTTTAGAACAAAAACAGTAATTACTAGAATAGAGGAAATCCTAAATTAATACATTAGTATATTGAGAAGAGATTTGTGTATAAAATACAAATCCGTCTAGGCTGCCGTCTAGGCTGTATGATATATCCTTTGCCTGTCTTAACTGGAGAATCAATACAGCTACAACAAATAGTCATTTTAGTTTTAAATTAGGTAAGATTATTTTTTTCCAGATTTAGATTGGCCATTAGCTTGGTTAGATAAAACATAGTAAATGGTTTTATTGATATCTGTAGTGGTGACATAAGTAGACGCTTAATAATTCCATCAACAATTTTTTCGCCATTGTCCTTTGTGTAACATGTATGGCCTAAATTCTTTCTTTGGGATTGTAAAGTTTGAGTTTAAATTCGAGATTGTTTATAATATCGTCCTAAGGATCAAAATGGAGCTGCGTTTTGACTCCTGCTATTAACCGCGTAGTGGCTGTGTAAGAGTATCCTTTATCCTATATAGTACGGTGAGCGTAAAACGCGACAGAGGCTAACAAACCAGTAGGTGGGTAGCAACGCAGAAAAAATTATAATTTAAAAATTTACGTTACCAATTCTTAAGCTAAAAAGAAGAATAGAAAAAAGGTAGGAAGTTAGCTTAAAATCGATTGAAATATTTGTGCCGAACAAACTAACAAACGGACAAACAAGGCAGTGAATTTATATTTCAAGTCTCTAGCTCATTGGGAAGTTAGTTTTAAAAATCAATTGAAAAATTTGTACTGAACAGACAAGAAAGCGTACTGATAAAAACGTGGTAAAATAAAAACTGCGGTTGCCAACTCGACTGCCAAGCGTTGCAACTAAGGCAAATATCACCCTTATGAAACATTCTATTAACTTGGGTAAAATATATATATATATATCAAAATATCGGTATTTTCTCACAAAATCCATATCCATATCCATACTAATATTATAAATGCGAAAGTGTGTTTGTTTGTTTGTTTGTCCTTCTTTCACGTCGCAACAGAGCGTCGACATGGCATGATTTTTGTATGGGGATAGTTCGGTGGCTGTAGAGTGACATAGTCTACTTTTTTCCGCGGAAAAACATCTCATTCCCGTGGAAAAATCGAATTTGTTGCACAAGTTTATCCTTCTTTTACGCCGCTACAGAGCGTCAGCAAGGCATGATTTTTTGTATGGGGATAGTTCGGTGGATGTAGAGTGACATAGGCTACAGCGGAAAAACATATCATTCCCGTGGGGAAAATCGAATGCAAAATTAAATTCAGCTATGTGGCGCCACCGTGAATCTACAAGACGGACGATGGACGAACACAGAGGGTCGGATTAACTGGATTATTATGTCTTTTTACCAATATTAAGATAAAAAATTTATGGATCTGTATTTTTCCACGCAGGACTGGGAAGAGAGCGATAAAAAACATAAAATTCACCAGCTGATTTTCTTCAAACGTTTTCGTGCATTGTAATTCACAGAATAGGCGATAACCTCGCAGCCGATATTAAGTAATCCGTTGATGCTCTGCCTACCCCGCAAGGGTTACAGGCGTGATTATAAGTATGGATCAGAAATACTATCACCACCTGTCACGTTTTCACCCTTAACTATTACTTAACTGTGGTAGAAACAATTCTTAGTAAGCCTTATTAATAATCCTTAGTAATATTTATTGAACGGAAATGAATACAGTTCTTATGTGTGGTTATGAATGAATCGGTATTACAATAATAAAAATTGTGCAAAATTATAAGAAAAATATTTTTGAGAGTTCTTATTAAATAACGTATACATAGTTTAAATTGATTCCGCTAGATGTCGTTACTAGGTTTTTAAAACGCGGTAACGAAATGTTTCCTGCTATGTACTTAACTCCCGCCGTTGAGCCGCGCGTCAACTTATAGTGCATACGGTACCTATACGCTTAAATTGTTTCTATTTCGTAGCTTATTCGACTACCTGCTTTCGATTTCGGTTGTTTGTTATTTGCTTTGTGATTTGGTTAAGGTAGAATGGATTTATATTGGCTTTCATTTTCGGATTTGTGTGTTTTCTTGGATCGGTTTTGTTGATTTGGTTGGTATTCTTTTATACATATTTAGACTCTGGCTTTGATTTTGTATTTTGCTTATTTAGAATCGTGAATTTTTTTCGTTGTTTAGTTATTTCAAAGGAATATTAATAGTATAGATAGTGTATACGGTACCTATACACTTACATCTTTTTACGTTGGTTATATTTATATTGACTACTGCTTTCGATTTCGGTTTTCTGCGATTTTTTTTTGTGATTTTTGTGTCTTGAATTGGTTTTGTTTTTTGATTTTAAAAAATATTTAAAAGGAATATTTATTCCTTTTAGATATTTTAGATTTGATTTTAAAAAAATATTTAAAAGGAAATTTAATTCCTTTTAGGTATTTTATCGTTTCTTTTTTTTATAAATAGGTTTTTTGTTACTTCATAATGCCTCGCAAACGTAATTTCAGCTTTTCAATAGTATCTTCTCAAAGACAAGCGAAAAGATTAGCTCGATCGCTAGAATCTTTAGAAGATGCTGAACTGAGAAGGTAAGAACAAGCAGAGCGTCAGGCTGCTTTTAGAGCATCTGAGACACCTTCTCAACGTCAGCAAAGGCGTCTTGAACAGACAGAGCGTCAGGCTGCTTTAAGAGCTTCCGAAACACCTTCTCAAAGTCAGGAAAGGCGTATTGAACAGGCAGAGCGTCAAGCTACTTTAAGAGCTACTGAAATACCTGATCAAAGTCAGCAAAGGTGTCTAGAACAGGCAGAGCGTCAGTCTACTTTAAGAGCTACTGAAACACCTGCTCAAAGTCAGTAAAGGCTATTCTAACAAGCGGAACGTCAGGCCACCTTAAGAGCCGCGGAAACACCTGATGAAACTCAACACAGACTCATTGAGCAAGCTGATCGTCAATCTACTATAAGGGCATCTGAAACACCAGAACAGACACAGGCGCGAAGAGATGCAAATGCACAGCTCCAAGCTGAACGTCAACAAAATTTTCAAAGAAACAATTGGTCGGTTTTTAATGACGCAGCATTCAATTATGATCCGTTGATTGGTTATAAAAATTACAGGTTCATTGTTATCGGAATGATGGACAAGGCGTGTCGATTTTGCAGCGCTTCAAAATGGAAAGATGAGACCGCAGGCATGTGCTGTTCCAATGGCAAAGATTTTATTGGGGAACCAGAAAAACCTTTGAAAACTCTCTTTTTATATGATGCTAATGAGTCACGGCGCTTTTTAAACAGGATTCGGAAATATAACAAAGGCAAATATTTATCATGGAATAGGTTCACTTTTGCAGCTAAAAACGAACAGCATAAATTTTTACAAGTATATTTTATGGGTGACGAAGAAATTGAGGTAGACTGTCGCTGCCAATTTATCCAGGGAGTTGAGAGAGACACAGTGTTCAAAATTCAAAGATTCTTGCATGAACGTAACATTTTAGTCAAAACATTTAAAACTGCTTTAGAAAACCTACCTGAAGAGAATTATAAAGTCATCATTCACGCAGATCGGACCCCTCGAGGAGAGCATGAAAGGCGCTACAATGCACCTTTGATAAACGAAATAGCAGCCGTAATTAGTGGTGATAAATTTTCTTCACGAGACATTGTCTTGCGAGCACGTGATGATACGTTGCAACGGGTAGCCGATACACACAAGTTTTATGACACTCTGCAATACCCATTGATTTATTGCAAAGGACAAGAGGGTTATCATTTTCAAATTCCACTCATTAACCCGGTCACAAAGGAGCCTACTGCGAACAGAAAAGTATCATGTATGAATTTTTATATGCGTATCATATGATGTTGCGAGAAAATGATTTTAACCTCTTAGCCCGGTGTAGACAATTATTTAATTTTTGGTAGAATGTAGTAAGGAAAAATCTTTACCTTATTAAATAGCGCGGATAAATACAAAAGGTGTCACCCAACCCAATAGAGATATATAATAAAAAAAAGAGAAAAATAAATAAAAAAAACATCGCCTCAATTATAAAAGTAATTCGTACACAAAAATAAAGTAGTTTTAAATAAGTATATCAATTTTTTTTTTAGAGTCAGTAATTCATTCTTGGGGCGATGTATACGCTTTTACAACAAAATCCCAGAAAATATACAAAATTTGTCGTACACAAAGTTCAAAAATGTTATTAAACTAAGTTTGTATAAAAAGGGTTATTATAATATTAAGGAATTTATGGATGATAATAACCCCTGGGAAGGGTGATCGCTACCAAGCTATTTCTAATTTGTCTTGTGTTGTTAATTGTAAACATGATTGTAAGCTATTATTGGAAAAAAAATAGTCCCGCTGGGTTTCTTGCTGGTTCTTCACAGCACAGAGGTTTATTTGCGAACCAGTGGTAAATTAATAAAGTGACTTTCAATAAGTATTGTTATAATCTACATTAAATAAAGAAGTTTCTGTTTCTGTTTAGGTAAAATGGTAATTCTGCCCTCATCATTCGTTAACAGTCCCCGCTACCTACATGAGTACACACAAGACGCATTCGCCTATGTACGAACTTACGGAAGACCTGATCTTTTTGTTACTTTTACTTGCAATCCCACATGGAAAGAAATAACCGAGGAGCTAATGCCGGGCCAAAAAAGTACTGACAGACATGATTTAGGAGTATTTAGATTAAAAGTACAAAAATTAATGTATGTAATTAACAAAGGGAAAATTTTCGGAGAGGTGCAGTGCTTCATGTATTCAATTGAATTGAAAAAAAGAGGATTACCGCATGCCCACATTCTAATATGGCTTAAAGAGAAGTTGCGGCCTAGCCAAATAGACGACATAATAAGCGCCGAGATTCCGGATCCTGAGCAAGATAAAGAATTTTATGATACCATCGTCCGAAATATGATTCACGGTCCATGTGGAGCACGGAATTCAATATCGCCATGTATGAAAGAAGGAAAATGGACAATGAAATTCCCTAAACAGCTATTAAAAGGAAACAGTGCACAATGACAATGGCTACCCTTTATACAGACGCAGAGCTCCCGAAGATGGTGGCAGGAAAGTTACAATCAAATCCCGCTCTGGAGCATTCGAAACCTTAGATAACAGCTGGATTGTCCCGTATTCGCCCATTCTTTGTAAAATATTTAATGCCCACATTAATGTAGAAGCATGTAGCTCTGTCCGCGCAATCAAGTATATCTGTAAGTACATAAATAAAGGAAGCGACCAAGCAATATTTAATCTCAGAGTGAAGGTGAGGCAAATCCCGTTAATGAAGTACAGACCTTTCAAGCAGGGCGTTATGTAAGCAGTAACGAGGCAGCGTGGCGTCTCCTTGGCTTCCCTTTACACGAAAGGCACCCAACAGTTACTCACCTTGCTGTCCACTTAGAAAATGGAGAGCGTGTATATTTCACGGAAAAAGAAATTTCCAAGAAAGAATTGTATCACCGCCAAAAACTACACTAACAGCCTTCTGTCAAACCAACCCCTTTGCAAAAACGTTGTTATATTCTGAAGTCCCCCGCTATTATACTTGGAACACATCTAGGAAGAAGTGGAAACACCGTATTCAAGGCGCGCTTGTTGCAAATTTGCCCGATGTAAAGTCATCAGATGCCCTCGGTCGTGTGTATACCGTCCACGTAACTAATTTTGAATGTTTCTGTTTACGATTGCTGCTGCACCATGTACGGGGTCCTACTGGATATAAGACCTTAAAACTGTCAATGGTCAGGAATACGCAACTTATAGAGAACCATGTGGAGCTCTGCATCTTTTAGAAAACGATAATCACTGGGACGAAACCATGGAGTAAGCTGTGCAGTGCCAGTCACCAGCCAAAATTAGGGATCATTATGCAACTCTCATATCATCTTGCGGGCTATCTAACACACATGAATTGTGGTACAAATATAAAGAGTACATAGCGGAAGATATTTTGCGAAGGTTACAGCAGACACACGCGAACATGACATACAATGAACACATTTATAATGAAGCACTTGGAAAAATTGAAGATAAAGTAATGGCAATGGTAGGCAAAAAATTAAGCGACTTTGGAATGATAAGCCCTCAGCGAACAACCAAAAATGAACTATGAAACAAACTACGATATACCAGCTTTGCAGCAGCAAATAGCCGAATTTGTACCCCGCTTGCTTCCCGAACAAAAACGAGTTTTTGACAAAGTATTAGGACAAATTGAATCCGGAAATGGTGCAGTTTTCTTTTTAGTTGCCCCTGGAGGAACTGTGAAGATATTTTTGTTATATTTATTACTAGAGCAAGTACGAAAAGATAAAAACATTGCTGTGGCCGTAGCTTCCTCCGGTATAGCCGCCACGCTGCTTAGCGGGGGCCGCACTGCACATTACGTTTTAAAACTCCTAAATCTAGCCCAGGAAGAATCGCCGATTTGCAACTTTAGCAAAAATAGTGCACGAGGTATAATGCTACGACAATGCAAACTTTTAGTGTGAGACGAAATTACAATATCGGAAAAAAAAGCTGTAGTAGCACTAAATCGAACGCTCCAGGATTTTCGCAGCAATACCGATGTAATGGGAGATGTGGTTTTACTGGCTGGTGACTTTCGCCAAACTTTACCTGTCATTCAAAAGGGCACACCTGCAGATGAAATTAAAGCATGCCTCAAGTCGTCTATTTTATGGAACAAGGTGACAAAATTCAGTTTAACTACGAATATGAGAGTGCATTTGTATAATGATATCAATGCTGGAAACTATGCTGACACACTATTAAAAATTGGCGATGGGCGGTTGGAAACGGATGCTGAGGGCTGCGTTAAAATGACGAGAGATTTTTGTAATCTAGTACAGAGTCATTCCGAATTAATTGCGAGCGTTTATTCATATTTAACGAACAACATGCATGAAGACAAATGGTTATGTGAAAGGGCGATTCTTGCACCAAAACATGAGAACGTTAACAAAATAAATTCAGATATATTAAGCGAAGTAGCAGGAGAAATAACACAGTATTTGTCAGTTATGGACACAGAACAGAGCACTTCATATCCCGTAGAGTTTCTAAATTCTCTAGGGTTGTCAGGTGTGCCCTCACATAAGCTTTAATTAAAATTAGGCGTCCCAGTCATGCTAATGCGAAATTTAGATGCTCTTCGGTTATGTAATGGGACAAGGCTGCGTGTGACACATCTTGGACGGAACATAATCGGTGCTACAATTTTGACAGGTGTAGGAAAAGGTGAAAATGTTATTATACCACGGATCCCTATAATTCCCACAGATCTTCCTTTTCAATTCAAAAGGTTGCAGTTCCCTTTTAAGCTCAGTTTTGTAATAAAGCGCAAGGGCAAACGTTACAGGTAGCGGGGGTCAACTTAGAAAAACCGTGCTTCTCTCATAGTCAGCTGTATGTAGCATGTTTGCGTGTGTCAAATGCCCAGAATCTCCACATTCTTTCCCCAAATGGAAAAACATTGTGTACAGTAGCGTCTTAAAATAGTGTTCAGTTAGTTTTTTTTTTCCAAAATTCCCACAATCAATTAATCAGAATTCCCACAGATCTTCCCTTTCAATTCAAAATTTTCTATTTAGCTCAGTTTTTTCAATTCCAAATGCTGCACCTCTGACGGACCTATTAAGCTCAGTTTCCTTTCAACTCAAAAGGCTTCATCTCTGACGGATCTTTTATTTGGCTCAGTTTCCTTTCAATTCAGAAAACTGCATCTCTGACGAATCAATTTAGCTCAGTTTCTTTTCAAAATCTGCATCCCTAACGGATAATTATGCTCAATTTACTTTAATTAAATAAATATCCCATTTCCATTTGGAATAAACAGGCTATTTTCATGCTTTCCTATACGCTGCGTTTCAAAACATTTAAATAGGCTGACGAATCAATTTTGCTCAGTTACCTTTTAATGGCTGCATCTCTGACAAATCTATAAAACTCAGTTTTCTTTCAATTCAAAAAGCAATGCATAGTTCATTTCCCAGTGACCATGCGGGCGAAGCCGCAGGTAACAGCTAGTCGTCGATATTTTTAATCACGATAAATATCAATATTCGATATTTATTTTAGAGTATCTAATTCGTATCAATTGTGATCTTATTTTAAAATGTTATATTTATTTTATAATTAAATAAACAAAACATTAACCAACAAAACCAACTACAAAATCATTCATATGCTGTTTTTTTCCGTCGTCAAAATGTCTAGTAATAAAATTTTTGCCCTCGTCCTACAAAATCACGCAAAATATGACGATATGTCGATATATCGATATTTACCACGCGATAATTATCGACACTTTTTAAAAATTACCACTACGATAAATAAAGGATTTCGAGTATATGCATGTTGTGTATGTGTTTTTTTTTCTAGCACACTGTAGCCCATACTTCTATTCCTATACGGCTTGATAGATTTTAACATATGGGCTGTCGTTAGATTAGTTCAATTGTGGAAATGACATAGAGTATAATATTTAAAAACTACTCTTTATAGTAAACTTTTTGTGAGACTGAATTTTTCGTTGGATTTTTTTTTCAATTACTGTTTTAATATCATTGGGCATATTGAAGTCAGTTTTTAATTTTTATTAAAGTTTAATTTTAAGAGAAAATGTGCCATTGCAAGAAACTCGTTTATATTCATTTTACTTTGTTAAGGTTGGTAGGTTCGAGACTCGCAGTGTTGACATTAAAAGCTAATTAAGATTTATAAACGACAGCTTGGTAGCTTAGTAGATAATCATTTAGCTGCGCTGCTGCAGGACCATGGTGTCTTATCCTACAAAAAGTTCTTTCGCTAGGCTTATTTGTCTGTCCATGTGAAAATTGTGTATTTTAAACGAGTGGTATGACGTACTAAAGAGCAAAAACTGATCATTTTATCTGGCGTCTTATGCGTGTCCTACTTGCTCCTAAACAATATACTGCTTTGACCTTTCAGTTTTATTATTCAGCTCAATTGATTATTACTAAGAAAATATTCATATTAAATCTTCTCTAAGTATGTATATATATATATATATATATATATATATATAAGTATAAGTCTTACCTATTCTTTTGTTTTTCCGCTAGATTTTTATTTAAAATAGGTAAAAACTCTATCCCTTAGTGGAAAAATAGGGTTTGAAGAGTTTAATATTAAGACGACATGATGGTTGTTAAAACGGTAAAAAAAATCAAAGTTTAATAAAAAATTTCAACCAATATCAAAATCTAAAATTAATAAAATTTGTTTTATTATATTTTTAGTTTTAATTTCTCTAAATAACTTCGGAATTTATGAAACATTATGTCTTAGCACCCTCCATCAGTTTAATTTTCATCATACAAAGACCTATTCTTTAATCTTCCAACACTTAGTATTTTTATAATATTAAATGATATGACAGTATGCCTGACAGTAAGGGGCCACTCCTACTGCAGACCATGGGCACCAGCAAATAATTTCATAAAATAATTAATTGACTCAACATATCATTAACAGTGATGACTAAAATAAAATGTTCAACGGTCCCTTTTATAGAAGAGCATTTAGGCCATTTTATAGCAGAATATTTTATAGCAACCGGGCATGCGCCTGATGGTAAGGAACGCCTACAACTCCAGAGGAATCGCTGGTGTGTTCTCGACCTTTGAGGAGTGGGTAAGCTCTTTTCTGTAGTGTCTCCAATTTAAATCGGTCTATAAAATCGCTAGTAACATTAGATGCTGCAAAGTGTCGTGAAATACTAGTAAAAATAGCTCGTTGGAACAGTGACTAAGCATTCGGCTGTGGCACAGCGTAGTCGCGAGTTCGATTCCCGCATGAAACGAGTGTTTGATTGGCCTAAAGATAATTTTTCCAATCTTTATTAAACTGTTCTGTGAAAATAAGCAGTTAGAGTTTTGGTTTTCTATGTTTCTGAAAGACGCGGAGGCCACCCACGTATTTAGATAATATAAATTGATACCTTTTTCATCTATTACTTAAAACCCGTTTCGTGGTGAATTCTTCGGTTAAATATTTTCTTTTGATTTCGTCGAATTATTATTTAGATAACAAAAGGTGATAAAATAATAGTGGGCTTATGGATTAGGTGTCTATCTACTTTCACAATGTCTGTTTGTGAGTCATCACGACCGTAATCCGTTGTGAGTCATGAAACTACTGTGAAGGTTTTATGTCAGTTTTCTGTGAAAGCGTAGGGCCTCCCTGGTTGGACTGACATATTCGTGCTTAGGGGCTACCAGTGTTTAATATATAATTAAAAATTCTTATTTTTGGAAAGAGTCCAGCCGGTATCTCAACATAAAACTCAATAGATTGTAATTACTTTTTATTTCATAATAAATACGTAATAATACTGAAATCCGGGCAAGTCTTGGGTCTTAAAATCAGGTCAAGATCTGATTTATCCGACCAGATAGTAACCCTATTCATTTACACGTGGCTCTCCCACGTAAATAAATATAGTCGTGATTCTGATTAGTGATTTTGTTGAAGTTTTTTATATTTTTAGAAAGTAAGTACTGTAATGTAGTTTGAATTTAATTGGGTTTTATAACTATCCTACTGACTACGCATGTGACACTAGAACGGAACGTAGAATATTGATGTTGTTGTCACGTTATTGTAGCTCGAAGTCCTCATACAGATATATTTTTGTAGTTGTGAAGTCCGCTTTTAACCGTATAGTGGCGTTGTGTTTCACTTGTTATCACAAGTGAAAATTATTATGCAACTATGCCAGATCCCACCTATGAGGCAACCTGTGGGAGATTGTCAATATTCAGCAGTGGAACTTAATAGGCGGTAATAAATAGATGGATGGATGTATGAGGTCATTTGTTAACAATATTAACAAATAAATAAGTAAACAAAATGTACCTTTATAAATATAGGGTAGGGTTTAATTTTCCTGTTGTCAAAAGATAAAATTATTTGAACGGTGTAAGCAAATTGACAAATTAAGGTTGACATCTATTTTATCACACAATGCGGTTAGAAGGTACCTGGTATAACAAATAAGGCCACTTTATTTACTTTCTAAAAATTGTTTCGTAAATATATAATTCCCAGGCATATAATGAGTAGAATAAAAAGATAAAAGATGAATATCTAAAAAGATAAAAGATAGCTTTTATCTTTTTAGATATTCACATCCCCTCCCGCCATACACCCCGTAAGAGAATCCATCACCTCATCTAGTAACAATTACGTTATTACAAATAAGTTACCGATAGGATTGAGATACGTTTATTTATTTATTCTTTATTGCACAACATGCAAATTTGCACAGAATATGTACGCAAAATTTAAATTAGTTTTCACGCAACCATAATTCTGTTTCGGTTGCATTAGTTGTTATATTAGTTTGTGCGCTATTCCCCAGAATACATAACAGTACATAATACAGATAGCTTATTTAAACCTATGTTAATGTTGTTTTTGTTTTCGTTTTACCCACATATAGTTAACACTCCGTATGCTCGTAACAGATTATTCCATTATAATTTTTCTAAATTGCTTAATTTCTCGTAAACGATTTGTAATCTTTTAAGAAGTAAATAATATTTTAAAACTAAAAACATATGCACGCAGTGGGCGTTCTTATTGTTGAGTCAGTGTGATAAGACAATGGAATAAAAAGAATACAAGACATACTAGCAATTTCTGGATCTACACAGCTGGTTGCTTCGACTACGTGGATTTCAGATATGAAGGATCATGCACCTTCCCTGTTGGACCTTCTGCTGACCTCTTATCCGAACGGATATCAGGATACCGTCCACGCCTCTCTTGGCTCCTCAGACCATTGTCTAGTCCAGAGTGTAGTGCCACTCACGCTAACGTCGCGGTTGCATTCTACAGGCTGTTGCTGTGTTTGGCAATATAGGTCAGACGATTGGGATAGGATTTGCTCTTTTTTTGCATCCTACCCTTGGGGGCGGATTTGCTTTTCGCCGGACGATCCCAGCGTTGTTGCTGATTCTGTCACTGATGTGGTACTTCAGAGTAGTTCATATCGGAGGCAGATCTCAGCCATAGATTGGTCGCTCCTGTAAAATAGCATCACGCTGTAAGGAGTGCTACCGTGCTTGGACTAACGCAACAATGTCTCGAGATATAAACACCAGCGCTCTTAAAAAGAAGTATGATTCCGCCTTTAGGTCCTTTAAAAGAGTCATTGCAAGGCAAGGTCAGAGAACATCGACAGAATCGGCGAGAAACAAGTTCGCCTTCCTTCGGGAACCCATGCATTTTGATCTCTTTGCAAGGTTCCAAGGCAACTTCCGTCAGTCATCTTTTTTCATATGTGCACAGAGAGGACGAAACACAGGCCCATATCGCAAAGGAGAAAACCGATCTGTTAGGCTCTCTCTTAGCATCCAACTCGACCCTAGATGACGGGAGACAAAATTTGGATTTTTTGCTTTATGTTTTGTTAATTTAATTATAAAATAAATATAACATTTTAAAATAATATCACAATTGATACGAATTAGATACTCTAAAATAAATATCGAATATTGATATTTATCGTGATTAAAAATATCGACGATTTTGTGAGAAAATACCGATATTTCGATATATCTATATTTTTACCCAAGTTAATAGATTGTTTCACAAGGCTGATATTTGCCTTAGTTGCAACGCTTGGCAGTCGAGTTGGCAACCGCAGTTTTACCACGTTTTTATCACTACGCTTTCTTGTCTGTTCAGTACAAATTTTGCTATTAATTTTTAAAACTAACTTCCCGATGAGCTAGAGACTTGAAATATAAATTCACTGCCTTGTTTGTCCGTTTGTTTGTTTGTTCGGTACAAATATTTCAATCGATTTTAAGCTACTTACTTTTTACTTCCTACCTTTTTTTCTATTCTTCTTTTTAGCTTAAGAACTGGTAACGTAAATTTTTAATTATAATTTTTTCTGCATTGCTACCCACCTACTGCTTTGTTAGCCTCTGTCGCGTTTTACGCTCACCGTACTATGTAGGATAGAGGATACTCTTACACAGCCACTACGCGGTTAATAACAGGAGTGAAAACGCATCTCCATTTTAATCCTTAGGACGGTATTTAGATACAATCTCGAGCTTTAACTCAAACTTCAAAATCCCAAAGTAAGAATCTAGACCATACATGTTACACAAAAGACAATGGCAAAAAAATTGTTGATTGGGTTATTAAGCATGTACTTATGTCACCACTACAGATATCAATAAAACAATTCACAATGTTTAATCTAACCAAGCTAATGGCCTGTCTAAATCTGGAAAAAATAATCATACCAAATTTAAAACTAAAATGACTATTTATTGTAGCTGTTATGATTCGCCAATTAAGACAGGCAAAAGATATACTCGTACCATACAGCCTAGACGGATGTGTATTTTATTCACAAAACTCTTCTTAATATACTAATGTGTTATTTTAGGATTCCCTCTGTGCTAGTAATTACTGTTTTTATTGTAACGATTTGCCAATTAAGGCAGGCAAAGGTACCATACAGCCTAATCTGATGTGAATTTTTTCAAATAGAAATATATAATTCCTGACTATCTACAGTAACATGACTGAAGAAAAAATTGTTCCGGATTTCAAACCCTATACTTTTACATATTTTTCATTTGTAGACGCTAGAAAAAAAATTTCAACAAAACTTTGTTTGGCAGTTCGCCATTGTCCTGTCACATTTACAAGTTTGAGTCCAGATCGTCTCAGAATACCTGCTTTAATAATAAATTATAATATTACACAACGAAAATAAACACAAAAGTTCGGATTTCTTCAAAGCGAAATCTGACCTGTTATAACTTCGGCAAAGATATATATAATGGAGACCTCCTGACAGTTTCTTTTAATGAAGCGATTGTTTGTTACTTCAAAATGACCTTTGTTCAGACAGGATGAAATAAAATCTCCCAAAAAGAAAGAAATACGAATATCGTTGTTTTGTCAATGAAATTCTCATGACGCTTATTTTATAATTGCGGTACGAACAAAGATATTGTTTTATTATTTTATACTCTCTTGTATAACAAAACTTCCTTTACAAACTAAATAATTTGTTATATTATTTACATCTGCTACTTTGCAGATAGGTACCTTTTATTTTTTTTAACGGCTTTATTTAAATTAACTGTTGGATAATAGGCCTTTGGCTGTTGTAGGAAAAGGGGATATTCCTCGGAGGGCAAAATTCAAAATCCAGGAAGAGGCCAGCCCTCCATGTGGCTTCTACTTCGATTATCTTTCACAATCTATTTTAATTTTTTCCAACAAAAATGCCATCAAGTATATGTTGGGCACTATTTATAATGTCCAAGCAATATGAATAATGACAAGACATATCAGGCTATGCCATTACTCGTAATACTGATTTAATCTTTATTAAATCAGTATTACGACTACTCCTTGTCGCAGTGTTACTCCGTGGCGCAGTGGCTTAACAATGAGTGGCTGCGCTGGGAGTCGCGGGTTCGAATCCCGCTCGTAACAAGTATTTATATGGCCTACATGTAGTTGTTTCGGGTCTGGATGTTTGTTCTTGTGCAATTTATGTTTGTAAACTGCCTCCACGATATATAGGAGAAAATCCTAGTGTAGGGGTAACGTTTAAAAAAAGGAGAAAAAAAAAGAGATTATTTATTACATTGTCTGGTCGTTATGAATACCGCTACGTAATTGTTGGAAAATTTGATATAACCTAAACTAACCATGTTAATTATTCTTGGGAGAGGAGAGAGGTTTTGCTTTGGTAATTTAGTTAAGCGCAGAACATACACTTGAATTGGTAAGACTGTTGTCCATCATCAGTGTGCAAAGTCTGGTTCCAGTTTTAGTGACCAGTTCAGATGAAGTATCCTTTGTATGCTAGTTCGGAAAATCACCTGGAGTAACGCGAACCGTATGAGCGTAGCGTATGTGCCGCCACTACACGGCAGGTGGCTCAGGACTGAATTTGTGACATTCCTTAGAAGGCCTATATTTATGATGATATGATAAAGTAATGAAATTGTTTACTCATAACTTGTGTAAATAAAGAATTTATAGAGCCTCAGAAATAAGAAAATCTCAGAGCAAATAGAGACACTTACTCGTCTTTCCTTCCCATGTAACGTCAGACGATAAGATCAAAGCAGCTTTTCGAAAATCAGCAATTCACAGGTATATAAACATTAGTTTTCACTGCATTTGCAGTCACTCCGTGTTCAAACCACTCACGCTCATTATCTTATTCAACTATTCTGAGTTCTGTCTTGATTAGGTGAGCAACGTAGTCAGCCAATGTGCTAAATAAATATCTGGACTTTTTTATTTGTTGAAAAATGATAATATTCAAAAGATTTTAAATATATTACTTTGAGATAAATTATATATATTTTTTTTTATAGAAGAGGGGGCAAACGAGCATGTGGCTCACCTGATGTTAAGTGACTACCGCTGCCCATGATCAACCGCAACACCAGGGGAATTGTCCCCAGGTCGTATCGGTCCGGAAAAATCACCGGTGGTAAATTATTCCACAGAGAGGTTGTACGCGGAAGAAAACTCCTTTTGAAACGTACAGTGGTGGACCGCCAAGCATCCAGATGGTGTGGAAGGTATCGGGACGTTTGCCGTGTAGTGCGTTCACGAAATTTGGCGGCTGGGATTAATCCGAACAATTCCACATTTTATATTAAAATCGGTACGTTACGGTAATCGGTAAGTTGTCTTACTGAAAAAAAGCTATCAAAAATTTATTTTTATCCCTTAGACTGCCTCGTAGGATGAATTTTGTCATTGCTACGCTTGGCAAGTGGGATACAAAGTCAGTTTTTCTATTGTTTTCAGTTGATATCAAGAAGCCGCTGCTAACCACTTCCTGTTTCAGTTTTCAGTTGATATCAAGAAGCCGCTGCTAACCACCTCCTGTTTCAGTTTTCAGTTGATATCAAGAAGCCGCTGCTAACCACCTCCTGTTTCAGTTTTCAGTTGATATCAAGAAGCCGCTGCTAACCACCTCCTGTTTCAGTTTTCAGTTGATATCAAGAAGCCGCTGCTAACCACCTCCTGTTTCAGTTTTCAGTTGATATCAAGAAGCCGCTGCTAACCACCTCCTGTTTCAGTTTTCAGTTGATATCAAGAAGCCGCTGCTAACCACCTCCTGTTTCAGTTTTCAGTTGATATCAAGAAGCCGCTGCTAACCACCTCCTGTTTCAGTTTTCAGTTGATATCAAGAAGCCGCTGCTAACCACCTCCTGTTTCAGTTTTCAGTTGATATCAAGAAGCCGCTGCTAACCACCTCCTGTTTCAGTTTTCAGTTGATATCAAGAAGCCGCTGCTAACCACCTCCTGTTTCAGTTTTCAGTTGATATCAAGAAGCCGCTGCTAACCACCTCCTGTTTCAGTTTTCAGTTGATATCAAGAAGCCGCTGCTAACCACCTCCTGTTTCAGTTTTCAGTTGATATCAAGAAGCCGCTGCTAACCACCTCCTGTTTCAGTTTTCAGTTGATATCAAGAAGCCGCTGCTAACCACCTCCTGTTTCAGTTTTCAGTTGATATCAAGAAGCCGCTGCTAACCACCTCCTGTTTCAGTTTTCAGTTGATATCAAGAAGCCGCTGCTAACCACTTCCTGTTTCAGTTTTCTCGTCGCCTCTGGGATAACGTGGGGCAGTGGATTCTCTAACGCCGCCACTACACGGCGATTGGCAATTAATGGTCTTTAATTATTATCTTAAATGTTAATGGCGCCACATTGCAGAAGCCGTCTTGGCGACTTATCACTTTATTACCATAGGGCGTGTCGCGCCGCCAGCGACTTCACGATGCGGCTCGTGACGTCGCAAAGCGTCTCGCGGCGGCGCGCAAAACCTCTGGCCTCCTCAAGTTTGGCTCTTACGGCCTGAAATGCTGCGAGCTGATTAAAAAGGGAAAGGCAATATTGATGAGGATGATGACAATGATTTATGATTTTGTATTGTTATCAATCGTCATGTCGCCGCTGTGGTGGTTTTTCAGCTATCCAACCACTGTCTGATTAGGGGAGTGTGGACCCCACCTCTCACTGCTTAGCTCGTGTTGGTCGACGTTCTGTTGGTACGCAGGTGTACGGTGTGTTCACGGTATGCTTCAACGCGTCGTGCCCGCCCATGCGTGCGATGCGCTTCATCCGTTATTCTACTTGCGCTTGTCCCATTTGGTGTGGGCGTAGTGTCAATGTTTGTTGTGCCTGCGACGTTTGGGTCGACGGGATCAAGCGAGAGTGGTAACGTAAATTTTAAGGGTAGTAACTAGAAAAATATAGACTCCACAAGACAAACTTGTTTACTTCAAGATCTACGAGTATCGACAATATGAATATGAATAGCCCCATTCTATAAATAAGCCATCTAAGTTGCAATCTGTTACACACAATTTGTTTGTTATACATTGCGCACGACATGTATTCATCAAATATCTTGCAAATAAACAAACCAGACATGAACATGAAACATAATGAAATAATAACGGTAAAATAAAACCAATTTATGAGATATTTACATTGACAGAGAAGATGAACCTGTGAAATGATTTACAATTTTCACCCGATACTAAAAAAATATAGATAAAAAGTAAAGACAGTAGTGTATAGAGTTGACAAGCATATACACAAAAATAGTATTAATAAGTATTTAAAAAATAAACATTTGAACTAAAGTATTCGGGATAATAGCATATAGATTTAATGACCAGTTATCACTCGTTTAATTTTTTTAACGCTTCTTCTGGTGTAACATGTAAAATAGGTGAATTATCCAGGTCATGTTCTGACTGTAAATTAAAATAAGACATTGCAACAAAGACACAATGTCGAAAAAACTTTCAGCAGTGAAAATTGTAAATTGAAGTGAGGTTTCAAATTTCGGAGAAGAATTGAGATGTTTCCAAGAAGAGATGTGCCAGACCTGCGAAAAATTTCGGCCACTCAAAGAGGAACTTCGTAACATAAAAACGCGCGTCAGTTATAGCGATACTCGTTTAGATAAGCTGGAGAATACAATCCAAACTATCCTGGCATCACATGGGAAATATAGCTCTCAAGGATTCAAAAAATAAATCCTGATTCCTGATACTCGAGTCGACAGTCAATCTACTGGAAGTCGACTTAAATGATAGGGACCAAGGGCTGTTAAGATACGACGTGGAATTAAGTGGCATTCCAGAGGAGAGTGGCGAGACGGGGAGTTCTATGAAAACGTAACGCGGTCTACGGAGACGTAATTGACTGCGTTTGCCACTAGCAGGTTTGGGTGAGATTCGGCGCTATCAAAGTAACGCTGAGACATCTCCTTGAAGTATTCGGAGATAGATGGAAGTTGACAATCGTTGTGCAAATCTGAATTCCGTTGATTCCGTACTCCAGTGGCTTTACGGATAAAAAAGTTTTGGACGTTCTGTAGTTCGTATAGGTGGGTCACATACGTGTGGGCTAAGGCTACACTTACGTAAGATATGATAGATCTAACGCAGTTTTTGTACAGGTGGAGTCTGTCTCTTAGTGACAGTTTGCTCTTTCTGCTAAGAAGAGGTTGGAGCCAATGATTGACTCGGCTCTCTTCAAGCATCGTTGCGTCGAGTCGCGATTCTGTGTGAAGTGGCCCTAACTCGACGAAAGCGACTATATACTTGGTGATTGTCTTTTTGGGCACCTTAATAATAATATTTTGGTACATAAATTGACAATACAATTTAATGAGCGCCAAAACAAAGTGAGTAAGCAGAAGTGAATCGTATAGTCGGCAAGAGATATCCTAGACGGAATTTTTTGGCCAAATTGGCGATATATTGAAAGTGGGCCAAATTAAGAGTACCCTTATCCAACGAGCATGTATGTGTATACGACGGAGGCGAGAGAGATGTTTCAGGATCGTGCCAAGTGGAAGTACCTATCGGATCCTAGTTTAGCTATGAACCAACGTCTCTACAAAAATAAGTCCAATCGGCCAAATTTTTGATTGATTACCAAATGATTATATTTTTAGTTTAAACAAATAAGTATAAATATAAACCGCTTAACAATTTATTTGATATTTTTGAATAACTCACGTAACAAGCGTAATTTTTTTATATAGAATTTGGGTGACAAACGAGCACACGGTACTCCTGGTGGTAAGTGGTTGCTGTGGCCCATAGACATAACAATTTATCTTCGATTGAAAATCAAAATGCAAATGCATTGTCACACCCAATAACAAAGATGGAATGCCTCGACTTAATTTTACTGCAAACGAGACATTCCATCTTAGTCCTCACGGGTAACAACGCATTTGCATTTTGATTCGTAATCAAGGAAAGATGTAAATGTCTATGTGCCATAGCAATCATTTACCATCAGGTGAACTGTGTGCTCGTTTGTCACCTTTTTTATCTTATAAAAGAAGTGCTGCATCCATGCGTGTTGGTGGATTTCACATGTTCTTAAAAAGTTCATAATTAGTTAGACACGCAGGCTTGTTATTAGATGTCTTCCAACACCGCTGAGAACGTTTTTAATTAGCACTTAATATTGCAAGTAACAATTTTCTTGTCGCCGGATTTATCATGTATTGTAATGTGGGACGCAAGGCAACAAATTAAATTCACTGATTCTGTTTAACAACAACGACTTAATTGAATGAAAGGAGACATATAAACTAAGTACTAGCTTTTGACCCGCGGCTTCACTCGCGTGGGCTTTAATTTAGCAACATTAATAAATGTTGTTCGGTGCCATATTTAACAAAGTTCGATCACTATCAGAGTCACCTCTGTGTCTGTGTCTCTATGTCTGTTTGTTAAAGAATTTTTTTGAATTCTCAAGAACCATTGGACGTAGATGAGTGATATTCGGCATAGATATAATACGTTACAGGAACGCGTGAATAAGTTTTTCATGATTGCATTAATATCTTATGTCTGTATACACCTTTTATTTTTTATATCTGGTGTGTCTTCCAATGTATATATATATATATATATATATATATTTATATTTATATATATTTTTATATATATATATATATATATATATATATATATATATATATATATTTGTGTATATGTATATATATGGGATCGTCGAAGAAAAGAATGGTCGAATTAAACACAAAATCTTTAATAAAACTGCTTAGCCTCCTTACAATCTTTATCGTCGTAACCACAGACTACTTAAAAAATGTTGCCATGCCATGACTAAAAACTAACATAAAAACAGATTAAAAATAAACTTTCTCCCACACGGCCGTCCTGTTCATTCATCTGACTCAGATGAATATTCATCTACTTCTTCATCGACCCATGGCTTCATGAAATCAGCCGAGGTTGCTGTGTTGATGGGCCCTTCGCATTCACCAACTTTTCCGACAGCGTACCTGATGCTTTTTGGCTGTCACTATGTAAGGTCCTAGATACTTAGCATACAATTTACTTCCTTGAGTAAATTGTGTTCGTTTAATAGCAACCAAGTCGCCAACTTAGCCTTTTTCTTTTTCTATTATAATTTTTACCGTTCTCTTTTTGAATCTTTTGTATTGACTCTTTTGCCTTTAATCTTAGTTTATTCCTTTGCTCATTATAGTTCTTAACTTCTTCTTCTTCTATTAATTTCAAAATTTCTTCGTTCTCATCTTTCATTTTGGTTCCAAAAAGTAAATAGAATGGAGTCGTTCCAATACTTCTTTGCCATGTACTATTCAGACACTTTGGAAACTTGTTTATACCACTTCGTCGGATCATCAGCGCTCAATTTACTTATAACACTTATTATGATTTGGTGGATTCTTTCTACTTGCCCGTTTCCGCAGGGTTGTCCTGTAGTAATTGTATAATGAGTTATGCTTTCTTGTTCACAATAGTTTTGAAATTTTTTGAAGTAAATGCGGCGTTACGATCGGAAATAATCCTTTGAGGGGAACCAAAAGTTTGTTGTTGCACTCTCAGTTTGTCCAACGTTTCATCTGTAGACAAAGATTTTGTAGCCATCAACTACCGTAAAAATGTATTTATAATTTTTATTAGTAGACGTCAATGGACCAAGATGATCAATATGATACGTCGACAACGGGACATCACCTTTGTCTAATGGATGTAAGAATCCTTCTTTCTTTCCTTTTTTCTGTTCAATCAGAATACATTCTACACAATTATCTATAACTTTTCTAATCTTCTCCTTCAGATTCTCAATATAATACTCTCGACTCACAAGCTCTTCTGTTTTTCTAACTCCAAAATGTCCATAATCATGCTTCTTCCTTATTACTTCGTTCTGCATTTTCTTTGGAACTACAATAAGTCTCGTACCATCTTTCTCTTTGCATAATATCCCTCTTTCCATAATATAGTCTTGACAGGATTCTTTTTCTAACATTTTCTTTAACAGACTGATATGAGAGTCGTCGTCTTGAGCTCTCTTCAAGCGGACAGCAGCTTTTGTAAGTATCAAGCAGACAGGATTTCGGCTTAAGGCGTCAGCATGTTTAAGTCTTGATCCTGACCTGTGTTCTATCTCATAATTATACTCTTCTAGGAGCAGAGCCCATCGAGCAACACGTGGAAAGTCTTTCTTCTGTAATGTTTTAGTAAGAGCAGAGCAGTCTGTTATGATTTTAAAACGAATCCCTAGTAGATAGACACGGAATTTCTTGACAGCTTCAACAATCGCTAGTATTTCCAAGTAATAGCTGTGATACTTTCTTTCAGCGCATGTCGTTTTTTTGCTCATGTAGTAGACTGGATGCATTTGATTATCTGTAGGACTTTTCTGTAACAGAACGGCGCCATAGCCTTCTGTGCTAGCATCTGTGTGTAGTTCTGTTGTTAGCTCTGGATCGTAAATCCGTAACACAGGTGAACTACACAATATTCTTTTCAATTCATTGAAAGCCATTTCGCACTCTTCATCAAAATTGAATTCAACGTCTTTCTTCAATAAATTGGTAAGAGGTTTTGCAATTATAGAATAATTTTTGATGAATTTTCTAAAATAACCAGACAGTCCTAAAAAAGACTGTAAAGACTTGATGTTATGAGGGGTTTTAAATATTGATACGGCTGAAATCTTTTCTTTTGACGGGCGTAATTCATTATTCCGTATTATATAGCCTAAATATTCTATCTCCCTCTTCATAAAGTGGCATTTCTTCCAGTTAAATAAAAGACCGTACTCTTCAGCTCTTTGGAACACTTTTACCAGCTTCTCCAATCCTTCTTCTTCTGACTCCGAGGGTAAAATCAAATCATCCAAGTAGGCAAGGACGGTACCGACAGAAATAAGATCTTGAAAGACATGGTTGACATATCTTTGGAATACTGACGGCACCGTACAAATACCGAACGGCATTTTCATGAATTCATACTGCCCTTGCGGAGTTACAAAGGCCGTAAACTTCCTGCTTTCTTCATGCACATTCACATGCATAAATCCGTTCTTCAAATCTAAGGTCGTGAAAACTTTTGCACCCTTCAATCTGTCAATCTGATCTTCTATAAGAGGTAACGGGAATCGGTCTTTCACTATTCTTTTATTCAACTTTCTATAATCTATACAAAGTCTGTATGTTCCATCTTTTTTTTAGCTAGAACTACAGGGCTTGCAAAATCTGATTTGCTGGGTCGTATATTCTTTTGGTCTAGCCATTCTTTTATTTGTTCATCAACAACTTTCATTTCCAGTGGTGACAATCGATGTGGACTTTGATGGATCGGGTCTTCTTCGGTAAGTATTATTTTCATCTCAACGTTACTTTCCTTCTTTTTAGCATCAGTTTTATATTCCTCAATTAGTTTTGTAATCTTATCTGCAATTACTTTATTTTCAGGGTAATGTTCATCACAAATAGTGTTCTTATCTTCTGCCAGTAGCGTAAGGTAAGAAATCTTTTCAAGGAAAATACCATCACATAGGATAAGATTTCCAATTATGACACTGACTGGTATAGCATAATCTTGTATTACGTGAAATTCCAAATCAGCATAATAATCATAACCTTAACTTTCAGAAGTCCTTCAGTATTTAGTTCTTTTCCAGCAATTCCAGTTAGGTGTATTGATTTTACTTTGTCATAGATAACTTTTTCTGTCATAACTTTTTCAACTTCAGATAACTTTATCAGATTCACGTCACTCCCAATGTCAATTAATGCTGAAATTTCGACATTATTTATCTTTATCTTCTTATATGGAGTTTCTAATTCTTTGTATTCTTTATCAGTCTTAGTTTTTGTTTCAGTCTTTTGAATATTTAAAGTCTTTTCCGTTTGTTACTACACTGAGTTCCCTTATACCCAAATTCATTGCATCGGAAGCACTTAATACCCTTCGTGCAGGTCGGGGCTTGATGATCTAGGTCTCCGCAATTAAAACATCGCTTTATTTTATTATTCTTTGCAAATGGAGTAGATACAATGGGTCGAGTCTGGGTCTTTTCTTTAATACTTTTGTAAATATCTAATTTCTTTCTAAATTCTTTAAGATTTGATGCTCCGTACAAAATAGATTTATTAGATTCGCTGTCTCGGATACCATCAATAACGTACTCCATAAGTGCTGCATCTTCGATGTTTCCATGTAGTGCACATTCTTTCATATACAGAAAATACTGCTGGTAAGTTTCATCTTTCTTCATTTTTCTTGAACTTGGTTTTTTATGTATGGCAGCACTATTCAATTTAGATCCAAATTCATCTTCGAGTTCTTGTTTTAATTTTTTATCTTTTACATTTATCTTTTACACCTCCGAGCGATCGTAGAAATTGTTTTGCAGTTCCACTTTGGATTCTTTTCGCGTAAATCAGTTTTTCTACTTCAGTCCAGCTCATCAACAGTGCCGTGTCTTAAAATTCTTCAAACCATGTTGAAATCGGGTAAGAATCATCACCACTAAATGACGTCATCGACTGCTCCACATCTGCAAACGAGATATAGGATGTGGTGTCACGTGATTCTCGTTCTTCTCCATCTTATTAAAGATTACATTTCAAGATGCCGCCGAAAAAAGATATTAATCTTTTTTCGGCGGCATCTTGAAATGTTATTCTTCAAATATAAAAATCTTCACAAGTCTTTAATAATCGTAAAATCTTCTTTAAATCATTATTTTTGTAACAATAATCTTCAATCGTAAAATCCGTAAATCGTAAATCCAGTCGTGAAACTAATCTTTATCTTCTTTACATTTCGTAAAAAATAAAAAATATATTGACGTCACGAACAACGTTCCGCAGCACTCCGCTCACGCATAGTCGGTAATGCAGTGCGATGGTAGCAACGTCCCGAAGCATTCGATGCAACTCGTATTCAAAACTTCCCGCGCACCATCTTGGTTCGTGTAGGTAAAACAGTTCACCTCTCACAATGACTCGCCGGTATTTTGCTGATGATTTCTTCGTAAATGTTGTTAATTCTTCCACACTGATACTTCTCTGAATCCCGGACGAGCCCCCAAAATAGTTGTAGGATCGTCGAAGAAAAGAATGGTCGAATTAAACACAAAATCTTTAATAAAACTGCTTAGCCTCTTTACAATCTTTATCGTCGTAACAACAGGCTACTTAAAAAGTGTTGCCATGCCATGACTAAAAACTAACATAAAAACAGATTAAAAACAAACTTTCTCCCACATATCTATATATATATAAGATAGGTCAATTGTCTTGGAATCAAAATTTCGAAATGATCAACGAATGTAAAGTGTAAAATGTGGATGACACTTTACTTTCTTTTATCATTATAGTTAAATTAGTTGCAAAACAATGATGAATTTCATTGTCGACCATTAATTTAAGCCATGATGTATATTTGATTCATATCACTGGTCTCATTTAATATTGATTGGCACCATAAAATAAATGCTGAAATTATTGTTGCGCGCCTAAGTTGGCATCTGGTACCTGGCACTAGCGCCATCTAGTGTCGGGGACCAGAGCAAAGAGGGCTTCCTAGAAAATGTCAATCTTGAACTTTCCACCAACAGCGCCATCCAGTATCGAACAGAAGAATTAAGTTTTCTAGAAGCCCCACACTCGAACTTTCTGCGCCTGGTCGGTCGGCGCCCGTATTTACTGGAATATTCTGGATGTTTCGGTGGAAAAGGTGTATTTAAAGCCGCTGCAAGCTGCGATCGGGGCAGTATTGAATTTGGCGATACGAGCGAAGCTTGGGAGCGAAACAAAGTGTATCAGTGTGATTAATTATTAGTGTCTTTTAAGTTTTAATTGGTGTAAAGTGAATTAATGTGTAAATTTTGGTAATTAAATCGGCAGTTTTTATTGTCACGAACCCTAAGCTCGTAACATTATTTTTACGTTTATGTAGACTCTAAAATTTCCTAAATGAAGTTCTATAATGATTTCTTATATTTACGCAAATACTACACATGGAATATTAAAATGAAATTTACGAATTTTATCGCTTTTAATTTTACCTTTGGATTACAATATATATACAAAAACCCGTGTAAAAGAACATATCGCTGATGTGAAGCACCGACGTTCCGGGAGGTCTGTTCAGTATCGTACCAACAATTATATAAGATCTGATAAAACATAAACCTTCGCCAAAGAAATGCGACTTCTACCACGGATGATTTGCAAGGCTTTGAAATAAAAAAATATCAATTTCAATAGAGAACATGTCAGGGCGCTACCATCTGCTTGGGGTCTCATAATTAATAAAAAAATATTTTCAAACCCAACTACTGAAAGACTTATAGCCTTCGTTAACTATGATATCAGAACGTCAAATACCTAAGTCCCCCCCCTCCCCGTGACCATTGGTGCTGTAAAGTATTAAAAAAAGTTAAAATTAAACGCGATAAAATTCTTAAAATTATTTTAATTCCAAATAAAGATCTACTCACAGTGAAAGAATGGAAAGCCCACACTCATGAACGGGAGTAGAAAAAATGCTCGCCTTGTTGTGGCAGCGAAAAGTATCTGCCACTTGTCATAGCATATATCCAGCCTATTTGACAATTTATAGGGGAGGCCTATGAGGACATTTGATAGGCTGAAATGATGACGATGTTGAGTTCTACGCATAAATATTAGATAATTGCACCATTAAAAGTAAAAAGTTGCAGCCTAAACCTCGTCATTACCATTACTGGGCACAGGCTGCAAAGAAATTTTGGTCAAAAAAATTTTCGCTGCTCCCCAACACGGTATGACCTCAACTGGATAACCAGACATGCATGTTTCCTGGCGATGTTTTCCTCACGTCCGTGGAAACTCAAATAGAAACAAACTTCAAATTACAATAAAAATACTTTTTAACTACTCAGACATCTAGGTTTCCCCACGAAGTTATTGTCCACCACTTCAGTGGAGACGTGATAAGTCAGCACGTAAAATTTCCTATAACAGATTTATTTGTCCACGAAGGAATAATACACGTTTCGCCCCCGTGCCATGATAAAATCTCACGGCCTGCTGCACGGCTCTCGTATTTATTTAAATATAAAAAACATATACTGGGTGTCCCAGAATTATTGAATCAAACAGCCATGGGAGGTAGCTTGACCTCTGACCTAGCCCTAAAAAATATTAAAAAAATATATAACGCACATGGCCATCGATTTTAATTTGTTTATTTGTTTTATTGAAATTGTATGGAATTTTCTTAAGTTTACGCCTATACTTATTGTGTTTTGAGTTTATTTGCAACTTTTTCTTACTAATAGTAATTGTAAGTGATTGTGTGGTCTGACTATAAATAAACTCTTTAAAATAATGACTAGACTTGGAGTTCAGAGCACTTTATTTTAACATTTTTTCTGCACTAATAATGTTTATGATACATTGACTTATTGTGGTGTAAAAAAAATGTATGGCCCCTTTCTAACAAATAATTAGAAAAACTTGCCCACTTAATGAAGATTCTAAAATGGTACCCATCATCAAATTCGCTCAAGGATGTTCGGAGATATTGTAATTATTGTAGGACAAGGGCAAAAATTATCAAGATATTCTAAATTTCACAAATTGTTATTTTTGCAACTGATGATTAAAAATACCGCGGGTCTACTCTTTATCTACTACCTGCTTTCCAACCTTATTGTTATCCCAACCAAGCACATGTCATTGTGTTGTCTCCCTCCCACAATACAATCGTGTTGTTTGCTCACGCATTCCATTCCATTCAGTTACACGTGCGACGGTCTGTGCTATCCCCGTTTAGCTGTGCTCTCCCTAGAATTGTAACATTGAGATTGTTTGTGTTTTGGACTGATTTTTCACTAAGACTAGGCGCTACAACGGACATCGATTTTCTTTCGCATTATGGCCAATCGACGACGAGACAACGAAAATGTGTATACCTCGGCCGAGTATGCCGATATGCATCTCATTTACGGTGAAACAAGACGCTTAAACACCAGAGGAGGGGTATCTTACTCCGCCATGGAAGCGGCGAAGATTTACGCGGAACGATGTCCAAATCGTTATCACCCGCAATACGGAGTATTTTGGCGTGTTCACAACGCCTTCTCTGAAGGAAGACTATCCGGCGGCCGTGGCAGTGAAGGCAGACCTCGCGGACGTAACGTGGATGTTGTTATTCAACAAGTTAGTGAAGATCCGTCGACTTCAGTGAGGGCTATTCAAAGGAGAACCGGAATTCCTAAGTCATCCGTTAATCGAATTCTAAAAAAAAATGAAATATCATCCTTACCATATTCAAAAGGTCCAGACTCACCTATCTCGCGACTATGCGTCACGGGTACAATTTTGCCGGAGAATGTTGGAGTTTTATCGAGAGGACCCGAACTTTTTCAACAAAATTTTGTGGAGCGATGAATCCCCCTGCAGGAAGGACGGGTACATAAACTGCATAGTTGGCAGACAGTCAACCCCCACGAAACAAGGCAAGATCATTCGCAATACCAGTTTAAAATTAATTTGTAGACAGGTATTTTTAACGGCCGTATCATAGGCCCTGTGGAAATACCGTCGACTTTAAATTGTCATAATTATTTAGAACTTTTAAGAGACACGCTGCCAGGACTTTTGCAACAAGAGCCATAAGAAATTAGGGAAAACATGTCGTTACAAAACGACGGATGTCCAGCCCATTATGGTCGCCAAGTAAGGGCTTATTTAGACGAGGCTTATCCTAGGCGGTGGATTGGCCGGCTTGTGCCAATTCTGTGGCCACCAAAGTCACCAGACCTCAACCCTCCCTCTTGATTTTTTTATTGGGGTTGCCTGAAGGACAGAGTCTACGCGAAACCGATAACAACACAAGAATAATTAAGACAACGTGTCCATCAAGCTGCTCAAGAAATTTCAGAAATAAATCCCTGTACGCTCTGACAGCGCGCGACATGTTATACTCCCGTTCGCTCGGGACCTTAATGGCGGGAAAATTTGTAAGTTAGAAAATTTTTTGCTATATTGCAAATTTTGCTATATTTTCACTTTGAGACAATATTTATGGATAAAACTTACAGTATTTCTTGATGAATGTATAAACTATCGAATAAAATTATTTTTGGTTGCTAGAAATTGTAATAAAATACATAAATTACCCTGTATAGCATAGTAGTAGTATATACTTCAATTTTAGTGACAAAAATACTACTAATTTGAATTCTACACTTTTGTTTTTGGAGAAATTTATATGAAAATGTTTGGAAATATGTATATTTTTATGTTTTATATGTTTCCATTCGTTACTCATACCAAAATATTAAAATATTAAAAAATTAAAAAAAAAACAATAATAATATTTTATCTGTGTGACATTTAGAACAATATTTCAAAAATAATTATGTGTGAATTTGAAATAAATACAACGTCAAGTTATTTGAAATATGTAAAAAAACTATTTTTACTTACATTTTACACTAAAAATAAATGAGAATTTGAAAAATAACACATTTATGACCCAACCGCCAAAATGGGCCTTCCTGATTTTGAAGTACTTTTGGCAATTTACTTTTCACTTTTTATACCACAAATTATATATCTACGTGTTTACTATATTACAAGGAATATAAAAAAGTATAATACTTTCGTTTTTAGTCCAGACACAAATATAAAATTCTATAAAAAAGACGGAGCACCTTCATCAAAACGACACGTGGAACGCCGAAAGTTCAGAGTGATTTCTTTTTTCTTTTTTTTTTCCTAAGAAACATTGCCAGGTTATGGTTTAAAATAAAAGAGCATATCTTTGTCTTTGATACTATTATCTATTGCATATTGTCTTTGGTTTTGTTTTAAAGGAAAAAATAGTTTTTTCATAAGGCAGTACTTCCGATCCGACCTGATCTAATTCGACCCGTACCAGAGCCGACGTAAGGTAGGTATTGTATGATCTAATTAGATCCGTAGCCGAGTGAACGAGAAAGGAACTTTTTAAGGAGGTGCAGGTTATGCATTCGAACAAATGGTAAACATTTCGAACACCTTTTATGATAATTGCTTTTTAATTAAACTTTAAATCCGTTTCTTTTGTTTCATTTTTCTCTTATCTTCCAGCTCCAAAAACCTGCATTTAGTTATTTGTGTGCACTTAAATGACATAATACAAAACGAAAATTAAATAATTTATTAACCTTTAAGTAGTGACGTGGGTGTCTCACAGACGGCCTCGATGCAAAAATCAATCTCGTGGCGTAAATTTTTTAAAGACGCTCCCGTCCCTCCCGCTACATTCGGGTTACGGTGGTGGTGGTGATCGGTTAGTCGAGTGCTCGCGCTCGTGGCAGCAACACCTGTACCTGTACGGCCGTTTGGTGTCCCTGAGACGTGAGGTCAGTATTTACGTAAATGATTTATTGGACGTCACTACAGTATTGATGTATTTTTTTCTAAGTGTCTCTTATTCGTCACCTCACTTTGTACGTTATTATTTTAGATGGATCAACCTGGACCTTCAGGAAATGGTCGAAAGCGAAAACGAGTAGCTCTAAATACTTCGACAAATGAAAAGACCTTAAGTTATCCATCCAGATCCAGGATCCAGATTTCTGTTTGCACAGTGATCAGTGATCATGACTCGGCTTCAGAACATTCTGAGGATGAAGAAACTCAATCTCAACGACAAAGATCACCCCGCAGTTCAGTTGCGATGCAAAATTCAGGTATATCTTCAATACAAGATAATATACACACAGAATCCCAAAGATACTACATAGGTAAGAATGGTTTTAAATGGTGAAGCGATGAACCAGTGATGCGTAACTGTCGTTCACTAAGCCACAACTTGGTTAACACACCTAGATCACAGTCTAGAGCATTCACCAACCTAGAAACCTTGTGGAGACATTTTATGGATGACGATATTACTGACAAAATACTTGAATATAAGACTGACAATGAAGCGGATTCTTAGCGAAGATTTACCACCAGAACCTAGCCGCATTGAGTCAGCTATTGGTGAAAATGACAAAAAGACTTGTAAGGTGTGTCCAGCAAGGCTGAAGCGACGCACAAGGTACAAATGCGTTGCATGTCATAAGCCTATACGCTTAGGCTGTTCCAAAACAATCTGCAGCGACTGTACTGACTGAGACTGAATTTAGAAGACTGATTCTGTTTGTTTATTTCATAACACTTAAGAAGTGCGTCTTTTATAGAATGTGATTTTTTCGTAACTTTTGCCAAATGTCCTAATAAATGTTGATTAATGCTTAAATTGGGTTTAATTTTAGCCTATATCATTAAAAAGAGGGTTTTTATTTTGATTTTATACAAAAAAATGTCTAATTAATAATTAAGTTCATACTATTGACATAAATTGCGTAGACGTCTATAAAACGTTACATCACCATTTAAGAGTCATCCAAACCACATCACTACTTAAAGGTTAATCAAAGCAGGTTATGAGGACCCATGTAGGTGGTAACAGAGTTGATAACAACAGACACGTAATATTCTAAGCATCGTAGTGTTGCAAAACGGATAATAATTCATGTTGTACTTATTACCAAAATAAAATAATAAAAAACTAAACTTGCCTTTGTATTACAAGAATTACAATATCTTCGAACATCCTTGAGCGAATTTAATGATGGATACCATTTTAGAATCTTCATTAAGTGGGCAAGTTTTTCTAAATATTTGTTAGAAAGGGACCATACATTTTTTTTACACCACAATAAGTCAATGTATCATAAACATTATTAGTGCAGAAAAAATGTTAAAATAAAGTGCTCTGAACTCCAAGTCTAGTCATTATTTCAAAGAGTTTATTTATAGTCAGACCACACAATCGCTTACAATTATTATTAGTAAGAAAAAGGTGCAAATAAACTCAAAACACAATAAGTATAGGCGTAAACTTAAGAAAATACCATACAATTTCAATAAAATAAATGAATTAATTAAAATCGATGGCCATGTGCGTTATATTTTTTTAATATTCTTAGGGATAGGTCAGAGGTCAAGCTACCTCCCATAGCAGTTTGATTCACTAATTCTGGGACACCCTGATGAAAGCTAAAACTATGCTATCTAGTAATATCAGCGATAAAAGGTTGGGGTGCGATTGGGAAGCCGCGAACATTTATTTGAAAGAAAGAAAGAAATGCATTTTATTCAAGTTCAAACATGCAGCATAACAAGCAAAAAAGTAGATATAAGTCAAAAGATAAATACAACTAAATTAAAAGTAACTTAACATTATTATAAATTTAAGAAAATATTTTAAAAATACCCTGTGCTGCAGCATGAAACTGTGAAACGGACCGGACTCAGTGATAGCACTGGTTTTCAGTCCAGCCCTTACCCAGAGGCAGCTCGGGCGGCTGAGTGCACGCTCGCTCTAGATGCCCGAAAATTCGTAATAAACTATAAACATATACATATGCATACCCATACCTATATATAATTGGACTGAAAGCGGATTTATTATTTATTTTAACTTACTGGTAAATTCATTCACCGTTAATTTAGTAATAAAATTACTACATTAAATAATTATCATAGTTATTTTACCTGGATACTACGTCTTAACCAACATCTTTTTGTTCATTGAGTAGAAGTAATTTATATTTGTTTTTAAAACTATTAATCGTTATAAGGCTACGTAAAGGAGGTGGCAGATTGTTCCAACACTTTGTTGCATTGTATTTAAAACTACCTCTGAATGCAGTTGAGCGGCTAAAAGGATATACTAATTTTTGTTCAATTGATCTGAGATAATGTTTATTATTGTGATCTTTGGCCCAATCAAGCTTATTGTACAGATATAATGGTTCTTTGTTTTTTACAATACCAAACAAAAGAGTGGCAAAGTGTAGACGTCTCCGGAGGTCCATTTTTAATATATTTGCTTTGTTGAAAAACGGTGTTACATGTGTACGTGGTGGTAGGTTAAAGCAAAAACGCGCACAGGCGTTTTGCACCCGTTGTATAATTTGTTTGGTACGAGCTAGAAGTCGCGGTCCTATGAGAGAATCAGCATAGTTGAATTTTGATAGAACAAGGGACTCGCATAAATTTACACGCAGAGTCAGGTTTAGGTAATTGCGAATTCGATAAAGTACTTTTAGCCTAAAAAAGCAATTACGTACAATGTCAAAAATGTGCTTCTCGAATCGCAGCTGCTCGTCCATCACTACACCAAGATTTCTCGCTTCAGGGACTCTCTCTATTGTATCCTTATTTATGTAAACAGCGGGGCATTTCGATATAATCTTTCGTACCTGTGTTGGCGTTCCCAGTATCATGTATTTTGTTTTTTTTGGATTCAGAACTAGTGTGTTACGCTCAGACCACAGATATATGCGATTCAGGTCGGCGTTAAGCTTTGCCAAAGCTATATCTGTGTCGCAGGGCTTAAAAGAAATATATACCTGTAAGTCGTCTGCATACATGTGAAACTTACAATGCTCTATATTGTTTACAATATCCGCGCTGTAAAGTATAAAAAGCAGTGGTCCTAAGATAGAACCCTGCGGAACTCCCCCGTTCAACCCGCCGATTATCCGAAGTGATTCTGGTGTTATCGTTTCTTGTTAATACGACCTGCTGGGAACGGTTCTTAAAATAGCTGCTAAACCACTTAATAGCATTTTTACTTAAACCATAATATGATAACTTAGAAAGTAGTAAGGGAACATTAATGGTATCGAATGCCCGTGAGAAATCCAGCAAAGTCAAAATAGTGCCCTCTCCGTTGGATTGTGCTGTCAGTATGTCATCTACGACCTGAATTAAGGCGGTTGTAATGCCGTCTGTTTTCTGAAACCCGATTGCAGCCTGGGCAGTATATTATTGGTCTCAAGATATTGAGTTAATTGCTTACATACTATTTTCTCTATAATTTTAGATAAACACGGTAAGATGCTGATGGGTCGAAGGTCAGACATACAAATAGGATTACTAACTTTTGATATAGGTTTAACAAGGGCTTGCTGCCATACAGTAGGATAGGTGTTTGTTACGAAAGATTTATTGATTATTGAAGTTATTACTTCAAGGCAATCTGGAAGTAACAACCTTATCATGTCTAGTGATATCCCATCGCAACCAATTGCGTTAGTATGTAATGATCTTAAAATAGTTGCAACCTCAGATTCTGAGATTGCTTGAAATTGAAACATAACATCAGAAAAACGATGAAATTCAAAATAGGTGAGGAGAGACATAGCTACATTACTTTCTCCGGAGATATTTAGAAAATGATCGTTCATAGCATTTGGATCATTGAAATGAGCTGGCAGAGAATTATCTTTGTTTTTTATTTGTACATGTTACTTAATATGCTTCCACATGAATTTTGGTTGATTCATTTTTGAGTTAACGAAAAATTGGAAGTACGCCCTTTTTTCAGAGTCAAGAGCACTTTTAACTATAGATTTTAGCTCTTTGTAATACTTCTTGTGTGAGTCCAGATTTGTCTTACGAGCCCTCACCTGTGCTTCATCACGCGTCTTCATCATACACTTTATGTTATATGTTATCCAAGGATAATGTTTGTTTTTTATGTAAGCGGTCTTCATTGGTGCATTTTTATCAAAAATATTTATTACAGTTTTGTTAAAGATACCCACCATATCATTGACATCATTCAATAACGTGAAGCTGTGCCAGTCTATATGGTTAAGGTCATCTTTGAGAATATCTATATTGATAGTTTTCAATGGTCTAAACGTAACCCATCTAGGCTTTAGTCGGTCTTTTAGAATATTAAATTCACACAAAACTACGGCATGACTACTTAAATCACTAATATAGTCTACTTTTATATGAGATACCGGTGCGTCAGTACACACAACATCTAAGAGAGTCTGACTACTTTCGGTAAAATGCGTTGGTACTTCAACATATTGTGTAAGATTACAACAGTTGAGAAAGTCATAGAACATCTTAGTACTTACGCTATGTCTATTTAGGAGGTCAATATTAAAATCCCCAATTAAAACAGTATAATCGTATCCTGCAAAGGACCCTAACGACTCGCTCAACGCTTCCAAGAATAATTGTACACTAAGCCACGGGGGACGATAAGCAGTGCCTATGATAAGTGATTTACCACTCATTTTAATACTTATCCATATTTGCTCCACCATAGGACAAACAGGATGCTCAATAATTCGCGTATTACATAAATAAGGTATAAAGTAATGTTGATTCTGCTAAAAACTCTGTGTTAAAAATATACCATCAGCGCCGCTAGCGGTGAAAAACTATTTGACGATATGACCATAATATCATGAAACAGCAATATTGTTTAGTTATTGGAGTTTAATATCGTCATACGAACTCTATTTATTAATTCGAACAACTTTATTATAACGTGGTAAACAACAGTGTTAAATTACTACTACTATTTCACGAAATTTATTACTATGATCAGTCAACGATTTGGCCACGACATATATAAAAATCTCTTTAATCGAACCATAACGATAAGGAGAATTTTGCAATAATTGCAGGCAGATCAGTTTAAATCAATTTACATTACATCAAAAATTAAACTAAAAACCATATATATTTTCAAATTTTTGATAAACGTCACTATTATCTATTTAAGTTATTACACTTTTAAAATGATATAACGAAAATGTTTAAAAAAACGTTAGGATGTTTAAATAATTTTATTTATCTTATTATTTTAACATATAAATGTAATTTATTTAATTATATGTTATATTATTTAATTAGTTACTGAAGGCAAACTGCACCTTTTCTATGTGATAATAGATGGCGCTTTTGAAAACATAAATGTAGATCGTCAGCGTAGTTTCAAATTATTAAACAAAGGTTAAAACTATTTTGAAACTTTATTTATAAATATGCTATTAATTTGAAAAAAATACCAGTCATCCTGCATATGCATGAACAGACAAAATCATAATAGAAAATTAACATCTAAAGGAAGGAAAATATTTTACCTTCCTTTTTTGAAGTTGCGTAATCGGATAAAAAGTAGCCTTTAAGTAGCCCCTGATCACTAACGGTCTGCATACAAAATTTCATGGAGATCTGTCAAGTAGTTTTTGCGTGAATCTTTAATACACAGACAGACAGACAAAAATTCTAAAACCAGTAATTTGGCTTCAGTATCCTTTATTTAGTGCCATGGACTTGTTTTTTACCGGGAAATATTATAATTACAGACGTAGTATGTGTTTCTGCAGCATGCAAAATCTCTACTTCCTTATTTGAAAATGAATAAACAATATGTTGTATTTTTCTTATTTTCAGAATTTTGATTGCTATATTTATTAATTTTAGTACAATATAAAATATATTTTAAAGTAAACTTTAAATAGCGACAACCTAAATTTCTTGTAGTTGTATTTTTTATAGTATAAGAGTGACAAACGTGCACACAGTCCACCTGATGGTAAGTAGTTGCTGTGGCCCATAGACATCTACATCTATCCTCGATTACGAATCAAAATACAGATGCTTCGTCACCCATGAGGACTAAGATGGAATGCTTAATTTCCAGTAAGAAGGGTCTCCGGTTCTCAACACTCACCATATGAAACACAGCAGCATTAAGCTGCTATTTTACGCCGATATTCTGTGAGAGTATGGTCCTTCCCCGATCGAGCAGAAACATTCATGCTGCCACCAAAATATAGCTCTAGCATGGCTCTACCACGTAAATATTATTATATTATTACAAATATTTATAATATTCGATCGATATTAGCTTCATGCCGCTCTCTTCAATAAAACAAACCTCTTACTTCATTTAAATTGTAATTGCGACTGAAGAAAAATAAAAACATAATAACTCAAAACAAACAAAATTAACGAATGTTATACATATGTGTACTGGTTTTAGGACACTCTTTCTGCACTTTTTCTTACCTATTTCTTCCGACATATAGCAATACTTGTTCTGCTATATTCCGCTCTTAAGATTATAGAAATAGAGAAACATGGAAATAAAGAGCCAGCATGTTGCAGGGGAGTTACAAGAGGGGTGGTAAAGAAGATGATGGTTGATTGCCGCGTGTCATCTGCCAGGTAATCCTCGATTATGATACTATATTAGATATGAAGCATACTAACACAAAAACTCTGACCTGTGTTAACCTAAGTCATGACCGCACATGAACTTACTAGCAAATTAATAAAATATTTTTTATCACCATGGCGAATATAGATTTGTACATAATCGATATGACCATTTCACAAAAGCCGGCATCGCACCTTTTTTTCTTTAAGTCATCTGCAAGACTTAAAGAAAAAAAGGTTCATTGGCGTCGGTAGTTACCACCAAATAAGTCTTATGCTCTTTGCCTCCTTTTCTATTTTAAAAAAGAAACTAATCGAAAAATCGCGTAGCTTAGAATTCAATTTACAAGGGAGATTAAATCGAGAGCCGAGAGCTTATTCGAAATCCAGTCGTGAAAACTAATTTCACTAGAACCTCTTACAGGATTATGTCCGTTGGCTGAAACAAAAGATGATTTCAAATTTAAATTGACTTCTGATCTTTATACTTTTAATTACGTGGTAGAGACACGCGACCGAGGAAGAACTGCGCTCGCACGAAATTTCTCCCTACAGTGAATGATGGGAACTTAAGACATTTTATTGGTGGTGAGACATTCCATTTTAGTCCTCAGTTGGTGAGAAGGCATCTACATTTTTAAAAATTGATATTATTTAAAAAATAAAAATATAAATTTCTTTGCAACCTTCCGCTAAATAAATACAATGATGTGTCTTACCTGGATTGAAGAGCACCTCCCACCCTCCCTCAATTGCATGCACTAACTCCGTCACCACTAGTCGCAGCACCACTACTCCCAACACCACTATTCCAGGCAAGACACACCATCGACGATAATACGACACGTGTTTCGCCTCTACACGAGGCATCTTCAGGTAATGTAGACTCTACGGCGGCTGACCGCTAAGTGCACTTAGGTGCTCTTCAATCCAGGTAAGACACATCATTGTATTTATTTAGCGGAAGGTTGCAAAGAAATTTATATTTTTATTTTTTATTATAATGGATTTCCGCAAAGTAACGCCTGATTCTATTAATGACATTATTTCATAATATTATTATATGCTAGTTTTTTACCCGCGGCTCTGCTCACATTGGCTTCAATTTATAAATATCATAAATACTACTCGGTGCCAAAATTAGGAAAATTGGATTACTTGTAAAGTCACCTCGGTATTGGTGTCTATATTGGACGTAAATGATTGAAATTTGGCAATATAATATCCTAAAGAAACACATAAGTGAGTTTATCAGAATTGCATTAATATCATATTGTTGCGCGCCATCTAGTGTCGGGTAACAGAGCGAAGAGAGCTTTCTAGAAAATTACATGACTAATCTTTCAACTGACAGCGCCATCTAGTATCGAATTGAAGAACTAAACTTTCTAGAAGTCCTACACTCGAACTTTCGGCGCCTGGTAGGTTGGCGCGCGTATTTACTTGAATATTCTGGATGTTTCGCCGAAAATGTGTATTTAAAGGCGCTGCAATACGCGATCGGGGAGTATTGAATTTGGCGAGACAAGCGAAGCTTCGGAGCGAAATAAAGTGAATCAGTGTGGTTAATTATTAGTATTTTAAGTTTTAATTGGTATTAGGTAATAAAAGTGTAAATTTTGGTAATTCAATGGGCAGTTTTTATTGTCACGAACCTCAAGCTCGTAACAATATGTTTTTTATATCGGGCATGTCTTCCGATGTTAGAAGAAGAAGGGTAAGTTATCCTGCAATTTGAAAAGCGTTATTTACATTTTGATATAGTTTTGGCAAAATAATGTTGAATTTCATGCTCTTATATAAATACACGGCATAATGTTTATTTGCTATAGAACATTGAATATTGGTTGGCACCATAAAATAGATGCCGGTTTTTTAACGTTCGAGTAAACTTCAAAATTTCATAAATGTGATTCTATTTACAGTAAATATGCGAGGAGAAGTATATTCATGAACGGGAGTAGAAACATACAGAAAATAGGCAGTAGCATCTCCCTGAATACAGATTAAAATAATAAAATAATGCAGTTGGCAACCCAGCTGACAAGCGTGGCAACTACGAAAAGTGTACAATTTATTTAACAATATATAGAGGGAATCGAATAGATGAACGGGAATAGAAATATATTTGCCATATGGAGGTAGCGAAAATAAACCACTGCCCCATTTCGTGTCGTGGGTGTCGTAAGAGGTGACAGAGGGAAACTGACACAAAAGATTGGTTGCAGCATCTTCCCGATAACAGCGCAAAGTAATAAAAGCTGCGGTTGCCAACCCGATTGCCAATAGCAGCTACTACTGCAAATATCCGTCCTATTTGACAAATAATGGGGGAAGCTCATGATCAGCAGTGGGTAGCCCTATTAAAAGTAAAAAAGTAGCAGTCTACATACATTCTACTACTGGGCAAGGCCGTAGCGAGTTTTTGGACAAAAAAGAGTTGAAAGAAGTGACTCCAACGCGGGACGACCGACTTCACATATAAGTAATAATAACTTCAGAAATCTTTTATTTATAACTTCTCAGATAAGTTGGTTTCCTCGCAATGTTTTCTTTCACCATTGAGTACGTTGTTTGAATTTGACTGGAAATATGACTTTCAAGAGTCTATCAATGTAGTTCTAATGTTCGCAAAATAAAGATAAAGCTGTATTTAAAGTTGGCTTTCTTTGATATTTATAGAACTTTTTCGCAAGAGATTGTTCATTTACTCATTTGAGCTATAAAACCGGGACTATAGCAAAATATGAAATCTATCTTAATATATGATAAACTGTTTTATAAGTGTCATTAAAAATAAATTAATTAATTAAAAAAGCAGTTTATATACGCCTTACAAGTGTGAACTGTTACACAATAGCGGTTTTCACATGTCCACCATTTTTTTAAAAATACTAAGACATCAAGGTTTCGCCGTGAAATTATTCTTCACTTAAGATTATAAGTAAATTATTCTTTACTTAAATAGAATTTCTTTACCAGTTTCGTTGGTCCGCGCGTGAATCGTACACTTTGCTATGATATCTTACGGCGAGTTACACGGCTCTCGTATTTTTGCTAAAATAAAACTCTTAAAAACTGGAAAGAAGCTTTGCACGTTTGTGGACCACATCTATCTAGTAATTATTCATTCAGCGATATAACGAACTATTCTATCAATTAGAGATAAAATCTCACAGTGCACTTAATTTTCAATTACTTAAATCGGACTTGATACAAAAAGACGTGGTGAAATATTTCTATGCGGATAACCCAACATATTCAACTGAAGAACTTCTCTATTACTCACAGTTTCGTGTATACAGAATTATTAGTCATTTTGCTAAAAGTGACAATTACGATAAATCATCCCGACAGTGGCCACTGGTCTTTATATTTTAAGTTTTAGATGTTGCAAGAATAAGTATTTAATAGAATTCTGTCTAATTTCGTCAGTTACTTATTATATTAGTTTAGCAATAAGTAGATGGCGCTATTATAAGACTATACTTAAACTATAAAAACCAAACCTGTACCCTCCAGTTTGTAGCATTCTGCGACAATAACTTGAGGTGCGACGGGGGTGGTGGGTTAATTTACGATATTATAACAATATCAAGAAATAGGCAAGTTGTTTTTCTCTAATCTTTGATCAGTCAAGCTATATCATGATATAGTCAACAATCAGTGTAAAATTTTATGAAATGCCATAATTTTACGTTATGATCAACTACTTTATGATACTATTAATTCTAAGATCTGGCCAATACATATATAAAAATCCCTTTATTTAAACTATTAGGATAATGAGAGTTTTGAAATAATTGCATTTCTTATCAGTTCATTTATAGATAAAATATAGCTAATAAGTACTAAAAACTTTTTAATAGTTTAGAAATTAAACAATTTTCAATAGATGTCATTATTTTATTTAAGTACTAATTAGTTACTATAGAATTTATTCCTTCTAAAATAAAATAACAATAAAAGCTAAAAAATGAACGTAGGAATTTTTATTTAAACATATAAATGTAAATTATTTATATTATGTTATTTATTAGTAACTGGAGGCAAAATGTTACTACTTTGTGTATTTTACGTTAGATAGCACTGTTTTGAAATAGTAAAACGTAAATTGTCGGCTTAGTTCATATTATTACGTAACAGTTAAAACTAATTTTAGTCATTATTTATAAATATTTTATTTATTTAAAATTCACATCAATTATCAATTATATATAATAGAAATTAACATTTAGATGTTAATTTCAAAAGGAAGAAAAATACTTAACCCTCCTTTTTTGAAGTTCCGTAATCGGATAAAAGTAACCTATAAGTTGACCCGAATACTACTCTACTACGACTACCTACATACAAAATTTAATTGCATTCTATTGAGTAATTTTTTTCGTGAATCGTGAATACACAGACAGACAGATAAAAATTCTGAAAACCACTTATTTTACTTCGCTGCCTTATATTAAGTCACCTTGCCTTGTTTTTTTTTTCAAGAAAATATTAAAATTATAGACACGACTTTTCTACAGATTAATTATATGTATAGATTTCATATTACAAGACTTGAAATTGTGTCATATTTTTATTAATGTCGTTTTTTCGTCTGTCGGTTCGTTTTCGTGTATGTCTTCCAAACTGAATTTCGGTCAAGGTGGCACGTCTCAACGGAAACTGTCATCTGTGCAGGGCAGTATTATAGTGTAAGAGTATATTGCACAAGCACAGCCACCTGTAGTCCAATGGGACGGTAATCCGACAAAACCGGAGAGGCCTTCAAGAAAAGAGCTTACTCCTTTCTAAAGGGTCGGCAACGCCCCTGCAATTCCCTTGGTGTTGCGGTCGATCATGAGCGGCGGTAGTCACTTAACATCAGGTGAGCCGCATACTTATTTGCCACCTCTTCTATAAAAAAAATAAGGTGTAACACCAACGCTTTGCGTGCTTTCCGGGACACGAGGCTAAAACACTGGCAATTTCCCGATTCCGGGCTGCTACTGACCGACCTGATCCGAACCTGGCACCTCATTATCAGCAATTGCGTTAATCTTACTTAAAAAGATCTTATTGAAATGTTTTAATTAATAAAACTTCATTCATTAAAATATTTTAATAAGATCGTATCCGAAACTTACAAAACAAGGTAATATTAATTAAACGAAATCATTTGAATTAATTTAATAGAGTTTTGATACAAAGAAGGAATGATTTACATCAACGTAGCGGAAACGGTGGTGTCCGTTTCCGGTTGTACCAGTCAAGTTGAATTCTACAAGTAAAGTTCAAGATTTTACATAGATTATGAGAAACATTTTTTTATAAAAACTCGTTTCAAACTACCCTACATTGTGTACTCGCGTACTGTTACTGTATAAGTAGGTCGCCTCAGTTGGTAGGAAAAGGTATGAAACTAATATCAGTACTAAGTATCTAGTAATATAGTGTATCGGTACTAGTATTAGGTTATTTTATGTACTATTTTAATGATATAAATGGAAATTTAAGTTTAAATTTTCATGTAGGACTTTTGCCGACGAAATGTGAACATTTAAGTGATTTAAGAACTTGTTTCCTATTCAGCAAATAAAAGTATTTCATAGTAAAATTGTATATTAAATATAGTTTTTAGAATTAGTATTTTGAAAGTGTTCACGACTTTCCACTATATCAGAAACAATTATGAATGATGAAAAAGATATGATATGATATTTTAAAATATGAGTGTCAGCATCTGGTAACTTTTACACATACTATGGCTAAAACCCGAAGTATGAACATAGCTAGATCCCCGGCTACTACTAGGTACAGTCAACTGCGGTTGGTTGAACTTTGGTGCGCTTTTTTTACAGAATCAACATCATATTTTATGGAAAATTAGTATATCTATACGTATAAATAAAATAGAAGTGTTTGTCTTTAATATCAAGCTACCTGCGTTTTATTGAGCTCAGGGGACTATTTGCATGTCAATAAATCACTTGTAAATTTTTTGTCCATCTGAAAACGGCTGAACCAATTGTGATGAAACTTCACAAACAGATAGAGACCAATAGATGTGAGCGAGAGAAAAAATCTCTAAATGTTTCAGACGAATTATACTATACATAATTCATCTGAAACATTTAGAGATTTTTTGTGAAATGGAAACATTGATAAAATAAACTTAACCTCTAGTTAGACGCGCCAATAAACTAACACTGTTAGTCGCGCGGGTTCTGCAGTTACCCCAAATTGATAGGTATAAAATAAGAAACATTTTAATTAGTAATGAACTTTAATTGTTTTTATTCTACTTATTTCTTACTAAACTTTTAGAAAAATATAAAAATATTCTAGAAAGATATTTATAACATTAGAAAAATATGTTTCTCGTAAGTACTATTAAAATTCAACAATTATTACAAATTTTCTTTGTATGATCGCCACAGATAAAATTGTTGCACTTATTGCACTTTGCGGTCGTTTTCCTGTCGCCTTTTCGTGGATAGGTGTAGCACTTTCCTCTTTTTGCTGGGCGCAATCCTGTGTCAGACGTTGAATGAGTTGCAGGTTCAGCTTCTGTCAATCGCTTTTTCAAAGCGCTAGACAGGGACGGAACTATTGCTCGTGTTAATCTACGTGCTTTTACTAATTCTGTTGATAATAACTTTAGAAAAATTCATCTGTTTACGGTAGCGTCATTGTTATTGAAGTTATAAATAACGAATGCATTTATAGCAGACACGTTGAATAAATGAAAAAATATAACCATATGCCATCTCTTCATCCGCCGAGCAACGTTATATGTGGAACACAGCTTGTCATTAGTGTCTACGCCACCCTTTGTTTTATTATAGAATAAAATCATCATCGGCTTCTTCAATTCTCCCTCGTCTATGATGTCATCATGATGCCATCATGATGATTTTATTCTATAGTAAAACAAAGGGTGGCGTAGACACTAATGACAAGCTGTGTTCCACATATAACGTTGCTCGGCGGACGAAGAGATGGCCTATGGTTATATTTTTTCGTTTATTCAATGTGTCTGCTATAAATGCATTCGTTATTTATAACTTCAATAACAATGACGCTACCATAAACAGATGAATTTTTCTAAAGTTATTATCAACAGAATTAGTAAAAGCAAGCAAGAATACTACAACAGCTTTAGATTTTTTTTGAGACATAGGAGCATAAAATTAGATCGTCATGAAAACCAAATAACGTTGAGTGTACTTCACGACGTCTGTCAAGTAAAAATGCTCATGGTATTTCTTTTTTATTTTTTCTTAACGTACCCACTATTGTCAATTTGTCTTTTAAAAGGTCTTTAGCTAAATCAATGCTAGTGAAAAAATTATCCATACTAATATTTCGTCCTGTATTCTTGATTGTTTCAGTCAATCGTTTGACGATACTTTTTGTGTCATTAGGGATATTGTAGAGCCCGTCAGGCTGTTTCCCTACGTAAACTTCAAATTTCTGGAGATAGGCAGTCTTAGCATCAACTATTGCATAATGCTTTATTCCATATTTATTCGGCTTACTCGGCATAATATATAACAATCCTGAAAATCTTCCTCTAAACTCAGGCAGCTGTTCATTCACAGTGACATATTCTGACACCGTGTAGTGCTTTCTAAAATTTTCATTTAGAATGTCACAAAATTGACGGATCGGGGCCAGTTTGTCTACATTTAGTCTAGATTGCCGGAACTAGCGTCGTCAAAACGCAAACAACGTAGGATAAATAAAAAACTTTTTGCTGATATTGTGACTCTATCCCAGTCCCATCATTTGCCCACAAATATAGGAAATTTATATGCGACAAACTTAGAACTCCGGACATTGTCAACAATCCGTAAAAGCCAACATTTCTTTATAAATTACGTCTTTGGCATCACGTTCCCTTAGAAATTTATGACTAACTAATGATATATACACATTTGTATGTTTTATTATCAATTCTATAATACTTTTATCAAAAAATAACAAAAATAATCAGTCTTACTTTTCGCATCACTTGCTGCTCCTTTTGAGCCTGGCAAATGGGTAACAATATTATGAGATCTATGTCTTTCTCTTTGGCTGGGGATAGTTTGTTCCATTTAGTGCTCTTATCTCTACCCAAAAAATACGTAGATGAATCGGATGGTGATTGGGATGAGGTCGATGTGGATGGTTCTTCAGTATCACTTAATTCCGAGTTCGATTCATGATCTGGCTCCCAAAATGTATCTGCGTCTCCTTCTATGCCCAACTCATCGTCAGTCTCATCAAAAGCTTCTTCTTCAAGAATCGCACTCTATTTGTTCAAGTCGAAGACTCTGCCTATTTTGGAATAATTCTGTGAAAGATAAATAACTGTTAAAAAAACTTAACTAAACTGAAAAAAGTCATAGAGAAAAAGCAAAACGTAATAGCGTGTAGTTACCAAACAAAAACATAAAAAATTACACAATTTTGTATTTTACATGAATAAATATTTTCGAAATTGACATGATAAGGTGAAAAAAATGTTTTAAATCATAATATACAAATATTTACTTACCTAAATTTGAACTACACTATTAATCGCGCGGGGTCGCCGCGACTCCAAGCCCCTCCGTGCAGTGCTTGCGATCAACTCCGCGCCGCGGACGACACTGAGTTGAGTGCAGATGCAGACTAAAGAGTTAGAAAGCTAGCAAAAATTCGGGTTGGCAGCTTCAGTAGCTAAAAAACGTGAAGATCACTTGTGGTCACGGCGACCCCGCGAGCCTAATTAAAGGTATTATGCCAAGTAAATAGATCCGACAAAAGCGAGGCCGGAATGAGTCTACTGTCTACTACTGTCGCTGGTACTAGATAAATACCCCGATGGATGGCCAAACGATTTTTTTATAGGATAAGGTGACAAACGAGCACACAGTTCACCAGATGGTAAGTGATTGCTGTGGCCCATAAACATCTAAATCTATCCTCGATTACGAATCGAAATACAGAAAATGATAAAAATCAAATATGATGGAGTTACGCTCGAAATGCAAAGGGCTGGAGAGGGAGTGGCCGTAGGCCTGCTGTACACCTCGTTAAATATATGTTAGGAATTGAAGCGGATACTGGAAAACTGGTGTAAAGCAGTTATTTTCCCAATATCTAAGGGAAAAGGGTCACAGCATGACTATAAAAACCACCGTGGTATCAGCTTGCTCAGTATTGTAAAGGGACTCGTTAAGGGATAGCTCAGACTTCGTTAAAGGACTTCCTAGACGAAGATTTATCGACGAGGCGTAGATATATGGATGTAAAGGAGAGTAGGAGGAGTCAATCAATATAAAATGGACAAAAAATCAACAAACGGCTTCCATATTTTTGACAAATTTAACGGTTAATTATTATTCGGACTTCACCAGTCCTAGTTTTCAACAACCAGGAAAGCAACCGGCTTAAGTGTTTTATATATTCATAGTTTTAACTATGAATATATAAAACACTTAGGTAAGTTTAATAATCTAAAAATTCCGCACTTTAGCTTCTAGCCGTGACATATAAGTACATATAATTTTTTATTGAAATATAACATAAATTTAAAGTACTAAGTAATTAAAATTACCCGTTAATATTTAAACGCCTGTGAATATGATTTAGCTAGACTCAAATACACTATGTCAAGCACGTGGCGAATCAGAACACACTAACATACTTCTAAATATGAACGAACTAATCCAGGACCCACAAAAAAAATGCGATCTTCTACAAAAAAGATGTAATCCTTCATGGAAAAAGAGCATTTAGTACACGATGCTTTAAAAGTAAAATAATGGGCTACGTATATCTCACTGATAAGCATCAAGTGTAAGTCTCCTCTCATAAATGAAAGGATTTTTAGGGCAGGAAAGGGTTCATCGAGCAACCCTTATCTATATGTGCTTGCTGCTTGCGAATTTGACACGTCCCTAAAACATTTTTGATGTCTAATCTTTATAATTCTGAGTCGAAGACATGCAATTTTACTCTAACTTACAGAGTACGTAGTAAATTATATGTCGACGAAGATCGAATTTAGTTTACGAGACTTTTGATATAGAAAAAACATCAAAATGACATGATATCAAGTCTGCCGAGGTTTGAGATCAGAACCTATGCATAGGCGCAAAAACTATATATTACAATTTTTTCAACAGAAGAGAAGGCATTTATAATCGTTTTTAGGGTTCCGTAGTCAAATAGGAACCCTTATAGTTTCGCCATGTCTGTCTGTCCGTCTGTCCTCGCTTAATCTCTGTGACCGTTAGCATTAGGAAGCTGAAATTTGGTACCAATATGTGTATCAATCACGCCGACAAAGTGGTAAAATAAAAAAAAGGAAAAATATGTTTTATCAGGGTAGCCCCCCTATATGTAAAGTGGGAAGTGATTTTTTTTAATTTTAACCCTAACGTGTGATATATTGTTAGAAAGGTATTTAAAAATGAATAGGGGTTTACTAAAATCATTTTTTGATAATGTCAATAATTTCGGAAATAATCGCTCCAAAAGTAAAAAAACAATGTGTCCCCTTTTGCAAACTTTTGAACCATAAGTTTAGAAAATATGAAAAAAATCTGAAAAGTAGAACTTTATAAGGACTTTCTAGGAAAATCATTTTGAACTTGGATGGAAACAACAGTACCCACTACCGGGAGCAGTTGCAGGAGCGCGGAGCGCTGCTGGAGCGCGAACATAATGGATACCCACCTTTAAACTCATAAGTGGGAACACTTATTGTGACGGACGGGAAACTGCGGAACCCTACACTGAGCGTGGCCCGACACGCTCTTGGCCGGTTTTTTATTTTGTCAAATTTAGTGTTCCTTCGTATTTATACATTTTTTTTTTCATTTTCTTTAGAGACCTAAATATTTCATTACAGTTTAAGTTTAAGTAATTTGCACAAATTAACATCGATGTTGCCCTTGAGTATTGAGCTACAAATACTTACTTTTTTACCATTGAGAAAAAATATGGTACAATAGGTAAACGAAGAAAAAGCATATTATTTTTTATTGTCATGACAGTATTTTGCTATGGGGACACGCGACTGACACTGAAATTATATTTATTTTACAGAAGAGGGCCATTAGAGCAATATATAATTTAAAACCAAAAGAGTAACTGAGACAAAATTTTAAGGAAATTAATATATTAACTCTGGCTTCTCAATACATTTATGAAAATATAATTAATGTACGTACACAAAAATAAAAGTAGTTTTGCAAAAATAAGTGATATTCTTCTGTAAATACTAGGAACAGACACAAGCTAGTAGTACCAGTTACTCAACTCCACCGAGTCAGTAATTCATTCTTGGGGCGATGTATACGCTTTTACAACAAAATCCCAGAAAATAAACAAATTTTATCATACACAAAGTTCAAAAATGATATTAAACTAAGTTCGTACAAAAAGGGTTCTTATAATATTAAGGAATTTATGGATGATAATAACCCCTAGGAGGGGTGATCGCTACCAAGCTATTTCTAATTTGTCTTGTTTTGTTAATTGTAAACATGATTGTAGGCTATTATTGGAAAAAAATAGTCCCGCTGGATTTCTTGCTGGTTCTTCCCAGGACAGAGGTTTTTTGTGCGAACCAGTGGCAAATGAAAAAAGTGACTTTCAATAAGTATTATTATACTTAATCTACTTTGAATAAAAAAGTTTCTATTTCTGTTTCAATGTTGATGAAATTCGATCGAAATTCAAAATGAAATTTCGATCGAATTTAATTTGACACCAAGGTTCAAACACCTTTGTCTCTTCGTGACCGTAGCACCGAAAACGTTGTGAATAAAAAAAATAGAATCAGGCGTAACTTTGCGGACATCCATTGTAGATATATTAAAGATGTTAAAACTAATTAGCTAAGGTCCACGTTCAAAATAAAATTGTGTCATGGTGTTGAGATTAGTGATAACACAATTGAAGAAGGGCGGAAGATGTACTTCAAACTAGGTAACACATTTCACAGACACACATTTATTTTGCACGCCTCATAAGCGAAGCGTTGAGGTTGTGCTCTACTCTTACCTAATGGAAATCCAGGAATTTTCTGAGCTAAAAAGTCTTTATTTTTTTTACTATTGCACTTTTGGATTAATAAAAATACTCATATATCGAGAAAAATCACTCGTTTTCATGTTTCTATTATTTTTAAAAGTAATTTTCTGTCTGGGAGATTAGTCGCTCGTGTCCGTAGGTTTTGACCACCTAATCCTAGGCCCACCCTACACGTGTCCCCCGGGTGGTGCTAAATGTGGTAGTATCCGTGGTAGCGGCGGAAAATATACTACCCCATATTTCGCACCATGAGGAACCAAACAAAAGAAATGGCCCCGAGTTCCCGGCGCCCCTTTAATGGGGCAGGGGTTCGAAGAATCTCCGGGAGCAAAACCGGCGACGAGGTTCGCCACCCGTCACGATCTGTCTCCCGGAGGGGCGAAAAGTGGATTGCAGAGGCCCGTCTGGCTACGTTGAATGTATGTGGAGCAATGAATAATAAAATGGATGAAGTATGCGATATGATGTATGATAGAGGAATAGATGTGTTATGTGCAAATGAGAAGAAACGGAAGGGGAAGGATGTCACTACACAAGGCATGTATACCGCATACTGGTCTGGTGTAGACGAGATTGAGCGGGCATGCCAGGGAGTAGGTATCATCCTTTCAGAAAGAATGGGCCAATGTGTGAAAGAGTATGAATGTGTAAGCCCGAGACTGCTATGGATACGAATGAAAATGGGCTTAACGAAGTTGTTTGTGCTAGGGGTCTACGCCCCAAAAATGGTAAGGATGGTGTTAATGAAATGTAAGGGAAATGAAAATATTATTATGCTAGGAGATTTTAATGGAAGGGTTGGTGTGAGCAGGCTTGGTTATGAAAGGATATTGGGAACGTTTGGTGATTAAAGTATAAATGTGAATGGTGAAAGCCTCCTCACCTTATGTATGGAAAAGAATCTTTTTGTGACGAACACTTGCTTTCGCCACAAGAGGATTCACATGTATACCTGGGAAAGAAGTGATGATAGAAGCATGATAGATTTCGTAATTGTGGATGAAAGAATGAGGAGAGCAGTGGTAGATACAAGGGTTTACCGGGGGTCTAACATAGGAAGGGATCATTATTTGGTTTTATGCCGAATTAATGGTCTATTCAGGCGTTGGCGTCATCGGTCATCTGTGTCTACCACTGCGTTACAGCGTATTAGAACTGAAAGGTTACAGGAGGAAGGTGAGAAAAACAAGTTCAAATGTAGACTGAAAGAAAATATAAGTGGTTTGGATGAATTATGTATGAATGAGTTAGACTTGGAGAATGTATGGCAAAATGTTAAGAAAGGTTTAGTGGATGCAGCTACCGAAGTATGAAAGCTGGTAAGGCTGCCGGATATGATAGAGTTTCACTCGAAATACTAAGGGCTGGAGAGGAAGTGGTGGCAGGCCTGCTGCACACCTTGTTTAATTTATGCTGGGAACTGAAACGGGTACCGGTAGACTGGTGCAAAGCCGTGATAGTCCCAGTATATAAAGGAAAAGGGTCGCAGCAGGACTGTAAAAACTACCGTGGTATCAGCCTTCTTAGCATTGTGGGAAAACTGTATCGTAAGGTACTGATTGAAAGGATCATGAAAGAAACTGATGAAAAAAATTGGGATGTGCAAGCGGAATTTAGAAAGGGAATGCTGCCGTCGTACGAGAGAAGGGCACATCTATCATTTTGGTTTGAGATAAATGGGATTAAAGTTTTTACCATATTCTGCTTCGTAGTGTGGAAACCTATCGCTTAAAAGAAAAAAAATACTGATGATATATGCGTGAAGGTTACTATTATATTTTTTACTTTTTAATTTTTATATATAATTAATTATTAATTAAATTCAAAAAAATCCTTTCAACTTAAAAAAATATTTAAAAAATACCACTTACTACAAAGAAAAGGCATAGTTAACCAAATGTGACCTTTCTTTTTAATATTTCGAGCAAATTGGTCACTGAGTCTAAAAAAAGGGCACATTTGTCTAATTGCGCCCTTTTTAGTGTAAATTGACTTAATGTTTTCTACAAAAAAAAATAATCATGTGAAAAAAGTTTAATAAACTATAAAACATATTTATAATATTATCATGCCATTTCTGAAATAACTGAAAAAAAAACTTAACAAATCTTCTTCTAGGACACCAACATTTAAACAAAAAAAAAACGTTCTTAATATTCAATAATTATTTATAAATTATTAGGGATAAGCATCTACATACAATTTTGGTTGACAAATAGAACTTATGAGTTAGAAACAAAAAGTGCTAATACTTAGTTTTCATCACATAAGAAATACGAAACAGTCTTAGTTCGATCATAGTGTTTACCATGCCCATCATCATGACTTTTTTTCTTTGGTCTTGCAGGATTTTGCCGGATAGTATTAGCTAAAAAAAAAGTGTTTTTGTTCCGACCAAGACATTTTCCATAACTTACGATTAATAATTTTGCGGTAATCCTCTGAGAATTTCGTTGAACATTTTTTTTTACAAATATTCTCTTGGCTTCCGGGTTTCACAAAATATTTGGTAATTATTTTTTCTTCTCTTTTAATTTTCTTTCGTTCTTTAAGACTAACATCATATCTTTTGCGCTTTCTTACTGTCCCTTTTTTTGTAAGTTCATCTTTTGTAGATTCATCTGAAGATTCTGGAATCGTTTTTCCAAACACGATTAAGAACGTGGAATGACGTCTGATTCTCAACTCAATGATCGCCAGCTCGAAGTACGCGTTGAGACGTGCCTTGCACAGCTCAATAGGTACACAAACAAGGAAATTTTGAACCGCATTGCTCCTGCGACGAAAAATGGATTCTGTTTGACAATCGCAAGCGCTCAGTAAGTTGGTTGGATCCTGGTTCAGCATCTTAATAATGCCCTGAACAAAACTTACACCTAGAAAAGTGAATGTCACTGTTTGGTGGTCTAGCGCCGCTTTGATTAATCACAGCTTCTTACCAAACGGGATAAGCATTACTATAGATGTGTACTATGAACAACTGAACACAATGATGGAGAAAGTCACACGTCTTCAACCAGCTTTGTACAATCGCTCGTCCCCGCTGCTCTTGCACGATAACGTGCGACCTCATACTGCACAACAGACAGTCTCCAAGTTACAAGAGCTGGGGTTGGAAACTCTCCGTCATCTGCCGTGCTCACCAGACCTTGCGCCTACAGACTTCTACTTTTTCCAGTATTTGGTAACTTTTTGACGGGGAAAAAAGAGCCCAATTTTTTTTAATAATTTTTGATAATTGAATCTGAATAGAGAGTTAATAAGAGATCTGAATAGAGTATAAAGTAGATATTTTTCATATAGTCTGATAGTTACTCATATGATTAGGGTTTTTGCGTCAACTAAAACATTACACCAATCTTGAAATATCAGTGACAGTAGTAAAAGCGACGACACATTCGACAGGCCTGTTGGTCTAGTGGTTAGTGACCCTGACTGCTAAGCCGGAGGTCGTGGGTTCGATTCCCACCCAGGACAAATGCTTGTGTGATGAGCACGATCATTTGTTCTGTATCTGGGTGTAATTTATCTATAATATTTATGTATTTAAAAATATATAAGTATGTTTATCAGTTGTCTAGTACCCATAACACAAGCTCTGCTTAGCTTGGGACTAGATGGCGTTGTGTGATAGTTGTGGAATATTGTGGAATATTATATATTATAAAAGCACGGCCGGGGTGCCCCTGAGCAAACCTAAAGCCGCGTACATTATAATCATTTAAAATATAATATTGAAAGAATTGAACTTTTTAATTTTAAAAATTATCAGGCAAATAAATATTTTTATTATCTTATGTGTGATTATCCTATGAATAATTATTTTTACTCACTCGATTATGGTGTGATAAGCAACAGCTTTTATCTTGATATATTTAAAATAAATTACTTAAATTTACACGTGATAAAATCAATTTGTCATTAAAACTACTCTTAAGTACCTACACAATAGGTAATACTATTATTAATAAGTTATTTTACCGTTAAGTAGAGGTGTAAGAGGCGACAGGTTGCCTTGGAACAGGTAATGTGCAGCAGCATCTCCCTGATATGATGAACACAATAAAAAATCGGTTTGGCTAAATTACTTGTCACATTTCGGTGCTTTCGACCCATTCTTTTCCTCTAGATTTAAAATCATTAAATAATGAAAAAATCCGCAATAAGATCCGCCTAACGTAGCATAGCATACAAGTCGCAGCGTCTGCATTCATCCCGCCTCCGCTTGTCGCCTCCGCTACCCGCTGTCACTCTAGCGTAACCAACGCCAAGTGTTTATCAAAATAAATGCTTGAGTTACCAATGGGTATTTCTTCGGGATTTTAAATAAAAAACACCAGTATGAGAAATTGTGTAGGAATAGAAATTTTGCCGTGAAGGTAAATAAAAAGGGAGATCTTCCACCAGGCAAGATTCAGCCCAGGGAGCAGCTATCGGCCAACTAAACTTTATTTGTATTATTGGGCCTGGTTTGATCCACCGCTCACGTAGCGATTAGCCAACGTAGAGTATATTTCTCCTGGTGATACCTAGTTTAGAGGCGCAAAATAAAGTTTTTATATTATAAACTGTGGTATTTTTTCCTTAAAATAATATTCTTAGTTGTGTTAGAGTTAGTAGTGTTGGGGGGCGGTAATAGTGCACCCAATCGAGAGAGTGGCGGTGATCTTGAAACTAGCTGTTTGTTTTCTATTTTTCACGCAGATCTTAGCAAAATATTTTTAATATATTTAATATAAGGAACCCGGGTTTTCTGGTTTATATTTATCCATATAAAGATACCTTTGGTGTTAGACCATCGAGGCAATTTAGCTGTACTGCTGTAAGCCGGAACGTGTATGTTGCTTAATTGTACAGGTTATAACACCTGTACAGGCAACACGATAAATAAATGAATTATGATATTTTTACCAGTGCACTTTAACTGTGCAAGCAAAACTGTACATGTGTGCGCAGGCATCAGTTGTGTAGGCATGTTGTGGCATGGCAGGATATTTGAGGCATTCGTGTCGTACTGTGTCATTAGCTTTTTATGAGGTGACATAGCCTGTCATATTACTGTATTCTGCCTTTGAATAAAAGGAACCACCGCTGATAACAGTTTGAGATTCGTCTTTTCATCCATTCGTAGATAATTGTCGTAGTCTTTCCGGTCAAATTTTTATTTCTTTAATAAGTTGACGTGGCCTTAGTATTTTCTTTGCAGTAAACTTGCTTTACAGGACTTTTCGCAAAATTTTTGTTTAAATTCCTTTTTCTTCTATAAAATATAATAAAACTATGAACGCTACTGCGACGAGTTTAAGCGCCGCTACCGTTGCCGTGGTTTCAACTGAGAGTTTGTACAGATTTATCGCTGCGTGTATGTCCTCTACGCAGCTCAAGTTTACTTGACGGATGTAACTATACAGGCAAACTTAACATGTACATATCCTTGCATGTATAGAGTGTACCTTATGGGATTTCCGCAAAATAACGCCTGATAAAAATATTTTAAAATATCTATTTACTCGGTGGCAGCCGTAATTACTTAGAAGGTGTGAGGCGTCTGGTACTGTGGTCATCAATCCGGCTGTCAAGCGTGGCGATCAACGCAAAGGGAGAGGGATTCCACCCTACAAAGGGAGAGGCTCGTAAGACTTTTACGAGCCGATAAAGTTAAGTAGTTTTTTATTCAAATACGCATAACCGTGCAGTCGTAAACTTGTAGTTTATTTTGTATTAAAACATGAAGAAACGCCTGCGAGACATCATGAACTAAATACATGACAACCAAGTCGCGGGTTTTCTATTTGAATCCAAACACAATTTTACGAATACGAGAAAATCATGATAAATGACATAGAATAGTACATTCCTTCAGATCCTGCAAAGCGAGTGCAGCGGTTCGGTAACAAATCTTCCTACTGGTCTTCAACACTAGAGTCAGTTATAAAACTTTGACTTTAAATAGAAGCTGTGCTCGTGTCTTCTTCAAAATTATCCATGTCTATACATGCTAAATCATAACTTAATATTACTAAATATGCTTACATTATAAAATTGTGAGCTGTGGTCGTTCAGGGGCTAAACGCTCGCTGTAAATTTCACAGTACGCAAGCAACCCGGATTCAATCCCCGGCGGCACCTATGAAATTGTTTATAGCAATTTTATGTGCCGATTTACCACTTGCTCGACTACCAAGGAAAACATCGCGAGGAAACTGCATGTCATAGGAAAAGAAAATACTTCGAAGGCATTTGAAGTTCGCCAGGCATTGAGCCAGCACGGCGGAAATTTCCTTACCCTAAAACCCTCAGAAATAAGAAGAGTCCTGTGCCCAGGGACTTATATAGGCTGTACCTATAACTTTTTTAACTGTTGTAAAGTAAAAGTCTTTAGGTATTCGGATGTTTGTTACTCAAGCACAACAAAGACTGAACTTAGTTAATAAACGAGTAAACTTTTTAATTCGGGAAAATTTACGTACGTCTCGTAAAACTTTATGAGGCACAACGGGCATTTGATAGTAAATATTATACTCATAAGAATTCGATATTCTGTAGTACATGTTTTTTATAGCATAAGATGACAAATGAGCACATAGTCCACCTGAGTGTAAGTGGTTGCTGTAGCCTATAGACATCTGCATCTATCCTTGATTAAAAAACAAAATGCAGCTGCGTCGTCACCCCAGAGGACTAAGGTTGAGTGTCTCGTTTCCAGTTTTCCAGTAAAAGGAGTCTCCGGATCTGTTGAACCGATCCAATTGTACAACAAGCATAATATAAAAGCAACATGGCTAACCACGTTGAATAGAGAATATGAGAATTGGTCTGATACGACAACACGGTGTGGTGACGGTTGCCGTGTAACGGAAGAACGGAAGTTGTAACGGAGAGAAACTAAAACAGATGAAAGAAATGAAATAAATTTAAAAAGTCCCGCTGGGTTTCTTGCTGGTTCTTACTAGGGCAGAGGTTTTCTTGCGAACCAGTGGTAAATTAAATGAATTAAAAAATGACTTTCAACAAGTATTATACAATAATCTATATTGAATAAAATCTTTTATTTCATTTCATTTCGATGGACAGCAACATCTTACTAATTATTTATTTTATTATTTATTTCATACAATAATAATAAAAAATTACGTTTGCCAATTCGCCATTACAGCATATCAAAAGTCAACTGGTGAACATAGGCCTCCAACACGGATTGCCTGATAGAGGGGATAATTGGCATACTTGCCAGACTTGGCAAGTGAGTTGGCAAGCGTATTTTTTATTTTGCTTTGTTATTAGGAAGACGCTGCAGCCGATATCCTGGTTTGTTTCCCCCTATCACCTCTTACATCTACGGGAAAATATGGGGTAGTGGACGATGAAGAAACCATTTGTAAAACTTCTATTTTTAAAACAATAAGCTATTCTATCTGTATACTTATCTTTTTTATTTACTAATGTGCCTAGTCTAGACTGATGCCAAAGAAAAGGTTAGATACATCAAGAGTTTTATTGTAACAATAACTTGAATCGAGTCCATTTTACGAGTATGAAAATATATTTTCTACCGTTTTATGAACAGAATTTTAATCTTATTTAATCTCTTATTTTTATTTACTCCAATGTTTCAGAAAAAAAATCATCTACAACCTATAACATGATTTCAGGTGTATGTAAGTATTGCGTCCAGATGTGAACTTAAATGGGCTGTTAATGAAAGGATAATATCCTCCAGACCGAAATTCCGTTACAGCGGCCGAACTCGACGGAGACTAACCTTCTGCACAGGCAAGATTATAACGCACTAGTGTGTACGCAAGTACATGTGCACTGTCTATTTCCTCACTCTTATAGTCCGACACGACCGGAGAGAGAGCAGGGGCAGGAACAATGACTTTACGTGCTTTCTGAGGCACGGGGAGATGGGAAACACCGCCAACTTCCTGTCTCCGGGCTGCTACTAAGAATTTATTACCCAGTATTCGAACCCGGGACCTCATAATCAGCAGACGCACTTACGACCTCTAAACCAACGAGGCAGGCAACTGTTTAATCTTGGACTGCAGCCAGCACTACGCTGCCAGGATAGCTGAATGATAATGTATCTATTCGTCTATTGTAATTGTTGTTATGACTATAGTTTACTGCAAGCCGCAACTTGAAGGAGTTCCAAAGCTGTCAGCATTTTCACTTATTCTGGGTTAAGTACGTAGTTTCCCAGATGAAGGGGTGGAACAGAATCGTTAAAAAACAGAAAGGACACATCCTAGAGTTGTTTAGTCCCAGTCTCAAGATGATCATGTGCTTTGTTTATAAGAAATGCTTGCCAAAATAAGCAGTTTGGCAAGAACCCTGACAGGGCTTCTGAAGGTAATTTACGGACATTATATGCCAGAATTAAGGTTTTGGAATGTTTTAATTGCCTAGTGTATTAGACCAGATCTGAAATGATTTTTATAGTAAAGGTTCTAGGGTAAGTCGGACCAAGCTTTTTGAAATTCCATAAAATGGCTCAGGTTCAATTGTATACTTTTTCCCCTCCCTTGGGAGCTTGTCGACTTGTTCAACCCATAATACACGCATGTTCCGAAATCCATCTTAAAACGACACTGTTTACACCCCAGGGCGTTTAAACGGATTTCGCAATCTCCCAGTAAATTCCAAAGCCTACGTTGAAACCTCACAGATTACATGTCTATTCAGCCAGTCTTCTATGAAGGGAATTTCCACTACATACATTTTGTTACTAGTACGTGGAAGAGCCATACTGCAGCTAAATTACGGTTGTAACACGAATGGGTCGGCTCGACCGGGGAAAGACCACGCCACACTCTTACAGAACACCAACATAAATAGCAGCTTATAGATGCTGTATTTTGGATGTTGAGTGTATGGAACCGAAGACCCATATTACTGGATACGAAACATCTAAGTCCTCAGGGTTGACTACGCGTCTGCATTTTGATTCTTAATCGAGGATAAATGTAGATGTTTATGGACCGCAGTATCCACTTACCATTAGGGGGACGGTGTGCCCGTTGTTTACCGTTATTCTATACAAATATATTACAAATATTTAATGGACGCATGATATCTGAGATCATGCATGAATTCTTTGTATCGTTCATTGAGTCAAGCAGGAATCTCAATCTGTTGGAATTAATCTTAAAGGAGGAGGAGACATTTCCGTACCAGGGGCGTAACTACCGCCGTATCAGCCGTATCAATGATACCTGGCCCCCGGGCTACAGGGGCCCCGAACGTGTGTAAGCCATAGACATATAAATGGTGTTAGCAAACATCGTAAAATATTATCCACAATCTCGCTTAAATTCTTAGGCCATACCAGGCCTCCGTCACTCGCTTAAGGCCACGCGTTATATGCCTATCGCTCTGCGTATCGTCCACGATACACCGATATACACAGAGTACATTATACATATATACCTGCACGCCCGCCTGAGCGCTCGCACCACGCACATTTCCCGCGTTTACTCGTCGAGATGCCGAAACCACGTAATTATTGTGCAGTGGATGGGTGTCAAAGTCAAAAAGGGTATTTATTATATATGTGTAGCAAAAAACATAACTGCACTAGCTTTTATGCTTTGTTACAGGAGAAACCTAACGTTGACGAAACAAGACTGTATGCTCATTTCAAATCCTATTATAAAGATTCATCTTTTTATGGTGGGCTGAAAGTCCCACCAGAAACGTTTAATAATTTTATCGAAGAATTAGAAAAAGCTTCCTAAATAATTTTGCCAACGTCATAATGAATCGGCCTGGCAGCACTTTGCTGCAAATTTTACAAAACATTGATTTTCCTCCCATTTGCTCCTGTTTTTCTGATTATTTATTAAAATTATTTACGCGATTTAGGATATTTTCAACGATAAAAATTAATAACCGAGAATTCGAAGAAGGAAAAAAAATGTATAATTTTTTAAAACTCAACCATATTTGATAATCAAATAAAAATTTGTGTATTTTTTTCGGAACATTCGTTTTATTACAATAATCATCATAATATTCTGTACAACCCTAGCGCATTCGTGCGCTGACGAGCTTGCACGTGAGTCGCACGGCGGGCTACACAATCTCGACTCTTTTTACGCACATTTATTGTACATTTTCCTCTCGCTGCGAACAGTAGATATTATTATTAAGATTTTGTAGGCTATTATAGCGTAGGTATTTTCGCTTTTGTATGGGAGGGATGTATCTTTTGGTAAACTATTTACTAAGCTGTGGCCCTACTTCCCCAGAACAAAATCATAACAACAAATAGTGCCCAACGTGCCTACAAAGACCTATCAAAAATTTACCAATTTTCTGTGTATAGCAGTAACCGATTGTAGTGCAGGACTTAAAACTGTAATTTTAATTACCATAAAATAATATGAAAAATGAAAAATACTTTATTTGGATATATGGAATTGATTTGTCCAAATGTAAGTGACCTCTAGGTCAGGGTTACAATGGAGTAAATGTCATGCCGATAGTATGTGGTGCATTACAAACCCTTATAAAAGAGCATGCCCCAAATGACGATTATGTTCATCGAGCGACACACGCAATAAATTTAATTGTAAACGATGCTACGAAATGTGTTTCTGAAGTGTACATTTTTTTCGATAATTCAGATAAAAATTGGGTTATTCCTGTTATCCACCCTAAAATATCAACCCTAGGGTAGATACTCAGAAACGCATGTTCATTTATCCACACTAGACCACGGAATAAATAATAATAATAATCTTTATTGATAAACATATTACATGCATAAAATTTACAGTGGTCATTAGCCCCTAAACTAGGATGTTATACCTGTATTTCAGGGGCTAAATATAGTTGCCTAGAAATAACAGTTCCCTATACGGAGTGGATAATCGGAATACATATTATTCGTCCGATTTTCTCCCTCTGCTGTATGCAGTCATTTATAGATGTGTGATAAAATCTGGCCTAAAATACTTAGTAGACAATAGCTGTGAAAATTTATGCATATTTCTTGTTTGAAAGGTCAACGCTGAAATAAAAGGAGGCTCAATTCCTCCCCCCCCTCCCATCAACATGGTAGCGGAATTAAATGATAGACTACCCCAGGAGGGTACCAGCACCCCTGGAGAATCCCTCGCTGAGCATCCACGACCATGTTTCTCCACTCCTGCGCGTGGTTGCTCAGGCTGCCCCGTGTATTCGGGAGGGGGGGTGGCAAAATTCCGCTCAAAACTACAACTGCTCGGGACAAATGGAGCAACAAAACCAAGGCGACCCCTGCCACGCTATCCGTGAATTTCTGCAATATCAGGGGACTTCACTCTAACCTAAACACCGTCCACTACCATCTCGATAGGGCGAGGCTGGCTCTGCTCTTTCTGACCGAGACGCAGGTGTCCTCTCCGGCTGAAGTCTCGTATCTCTCTTGTCCAGTGTACAAACTGGAACACTCCTTTCTGCCTCGGGCTGGAGTTTGCGTTTACGTCAGAGAGGACATCTGTTCTCGACGCCTTGGCAGTCTTGAAGTTTCGAACCTGTCCATCATTTGGCTACGCGTAGACATGTCTCAACGAACATCCGCGCGTCCACGGGTGTCTCTATAGGTCCCATAGCGGTAATACCGAAACAGACCGACTCTTCGACCACGTCCATGGTCCACGTCAATGGCTACAGATTCGTTACTACAGCAGATCGCCTCCGCAGAAATCGTGATCCTCGGCAATTTTAACGCCCATCACGCCGAATGGCTTGGTTCACGTTTAACCGATCATGCGGGGAGATTTGTTCATGATTTTGCCTTGGCATATGGCACAACTGGTTATGGAGGATCATACACCTTCCCCGTTGGACCTTCTGCTGACCTCTCATCCGGACAGATATCAGATATCCGTCGACGCCCCTTTAGGCTCCTCAGACCATCGTCGTGTTCGGAGTGTGGTGCCACTCACGCTGAAATCGCGGTTGCATTCTGAAGGTTGCCGCCGTGTTTGGCACTATAGGTCAGCTGATTGGGATAGCATGCGGTCTTTTTTTTGCATCCTACCCTTGGGGGCGGGAAGAGAACGGCGAGAAGGGCGAGAAGCAAACCCGCCCCGGGTTTGCTTCTCGCCGAACGATCCCAACGTTGTTGCTGATTCTATCGCTGATGTGGTGCTTCAGGGTATGAAACTTTTTATTCCTTCCTCTGTGGTGCCCATTGGAGGCAAATCTCAGCCATGGTTTGGTCGCTCCTGTAAAATAGCATCATGCTATAAGCAGAAGTGCTACCAAGCCTGGGCTGACGCGTCAACGTCCCGGGATGTAAACACCAGCGCTCTAAACAAGAAGTATTCCATTATTTTGGAAAACAAGGAGGTGATGGCGATAGGCCTGTAGTTTGACGGATCTGAGCGGTCGCCTTTTTTAGGGATCGGGTGGACGAAAGCCGTCTTCCATGATTTTGGGACTACGCCTAGGGAGTAGGAGTACCGGAAAAGACGCGTTAGAACCAGTGCCAACTCTGGAGCATACGTCCTCAGCACATTTGAGGGGATTCCGTCAGGCCCACTCGACTTGTAAATGTCCAGGGAGAGGAGTACTTTGCAAACCGGCATTTATCACTCATGCCGCGGAATGGTCAGTGGTGTGCTCCCCCCGTCATCGAGAGTGGAGTTGGAAAGAGCCTAGCAGGTCGGCTTTCTCCTTGGCGACATGGGCCAGTGAGTCGTCGCCAGTGATTGTGCAGAGATGGAAGAGATGGCTGACAGAAATTCTCTTCGACAGCCTTGGCGAGAGACCAGAATGCATGGGCTCCAGAAGCAAGATGAACTAGTTACTCGCCAATTCTGCCTATGAGCTCTGACGATGCCTTGGCAATGACTCTTTTGAAGGACCTGGAGGCGGAATTTAGGGCGCTGATGTTTACATCCCGGGACGTTGATGCGTCAGCGCAGACCCGGTAGCACTCCTACTTATAGCATGATGCTATTTTAAAGGAGCGACTAAAGCACGGCTGAGATCTGCCTCCGATGGCCACAACAAAGGAAGAAACAAAAAGTTCCATACCCTGAAGTACCACATCAGCGACAGAATCAGCGACAACTTTGGGATCGTCCGGCGAAAAGCAAACCCACCCCCAAGGGTAGGATGCAAAGAAAGACCATATTCTATCCCAATCGGCTGACTTATAGTGCCAAACCCGGCGGCAGCCTGCAGAATGTGAGTGACACCAGACTCCGGATAAGACAATGATCCGAGGAGCCAAGAGGGGCATCGACTGATACCTTTTTACCTATAGAAGAGGGGGCAAACGAGCATGCTGTTCACCTGATGGTAAGTGACTACCGCCGCCCATAAACAACCGTAACACCAGGGAAATTTCAGGTGCGTTGCTGGCCTTTTAGAAAGGAGTAAGCTTCTTGAAGATCCTTAGGTCGTATCGGTTCGGAAAAGTCGCCGGTAGTAAACAATTTCACAGAAAAGTTGAACGAGAACGAAAACTCCTAGTAAAACGCGCAGTGGTGGAACGCCAAGCGTCCAAATGATGAGGATGGCATCTTGAATTTTGACGCGATGTGCGTTCGCGAAATTTGGCGGCTAGAACTAATCCGAACAATTCCTCAGAACACACTCCATGATAGATACGAAAGAAAAAAAAATGCAAAGAGATGCAAAATTCCTACGCAGCGCCAATGAATCGAGCCGATCAGAAAGGACTCGGTCGTTGACGGTTCGAATCGCTCTGCACTGGATGCGGCCAAGTGGAAGAAGCTGGCACTGGGTTGTCTCGGCCCAGAGATGGGAACAGTATTCCATGTGAGACCAAATTTGCGCTTTGTAAAATTACAAGCGATGTGCCGGCATGAAATACTGTCTCGCTCTGCTGAGCACGCCAAACTTTTTTCCCCTCCAAGTGACCACGAAACTGCACACTATTCGATATGTCGACTGAGGCAGCAAAGGGAGTGCCTTCAAACTGAGGAGGTATAACAAAGGGATTCTTTTTAGCGGTTAACGCGCAAACTTGTGTCTTCTGAGGATTGAATTGGACTAGATTTAGTCGCCTCCAAACCGAGACAAAGAGGTAGACAAGATGTTAAACAAAGACTCGACTTTAGACAAAAGTTTGTACCGGTACTCGGCGACGAATTCCGAGAAACATTAGCACGGTCGGTGTATAAGCCATCACCAGTGCTGTCGTCGGCATACCAATGAATGTTACCAGTTGGCAACATATCATTGATATTGTAACGCCCCCCCCCCACTCTCTTAGTATATATTAAATTATTTATTTATATTTACTTTCCATTTTTAAATAAAATAATATATATGTGACCAGATAAAATGTATTTTGATCTTTCTAAATGCTCTTTCTAAAGATTTAATAATAGGACGTTTGTAATATTTTTGGCGTGATCGTCTTAGTTAGGACCCTTATTTACGTTATGTTTGCTTAGTAACTTAGTTCTTTTAGGTGTATTTTTGAATAATTAATATTCACTAGAGTAATTGAAAGTTGTCGGTAGTGCCTTATAAGCTAAGTGAACCCCGTTCACGAGAAAGGGCTCGAGAAAGGTTAAGAACATAAAACATCCTTATACCACTTGTATCAGGTTTACATTATTAATTTATTATTATTTATTTATCCCTTGCCGCTTGGAAAAGGTTCACAATATGTATATATACAAAAATACCCGATACAAGGGTTTCACTCTCCCACATTTATTTAAAAAAATGTGGGCGACATCCACACACGCAGTGCGCGGTGAGCGCCAACCATTTTGATGCACCCCCCGCGTTTAATGATTGTGTTGCTGAGTTGGGCCTTGAGAGCTCGTCAGATCCTCCCGCCAGCTAACACCCGCATGAGGTCGACGCATATGCTCCACCAACAAATACAACGGCAGATATAGCCAAAAGGCAGTTATAAGATGTCAGGTAATAATTTGCTATCAGAAATGGTTTGTGTCACTGACGTTGAGTAAATGCATTTTCGATCATGTTTGTCTCACCCACCCACAAGTTGCCTTCAATCATTCAAAGGTGGGAAAGTTACAGAGATATATTATTATGTTGTTATATAAAACATCATGGAGGTCAGACAGTCCGCAGCCCCGTAATGAAGGGACTCGACTTGGGCAAAGCTACTTAGGTGTGAGCAGAGAGCGCCATTAAGAATAGCGTCTCACCAAACAACCATCGCAGAGACGCAATGCTGCAGAACGCAACAAACATCAAAACGACTATCTTCGGGCTTACACCATCCCAAGGTCCCCCATACATCCCATCAAACATCACCACCCGCATACATCCATCGACCAGAACCACAAGAATGCGTCAAATCAGGCGCAGCACACCCGTAGATCCATCACAAGACGCAATACCGCAAGTAGCAGTAAGCATCCTTGCAACTATCATACGGATGGCGCTCCCTCACAATACACCACATGATCCCTATCGTCTTTGGTAACAAAATTAGTATTGTTGTTTAGTAGCAGGCTACTAAGACGCTAGTGAACAAAACTCCACGTGTCGTAGTGCTAATGCACTACGAAATGAAGTTGAGTATGCTTGTTACACTTAAAAGTGCTACCAAACACACTCATCCCAATCCGAAAGATAGATGACGCACCGCTATGCGCTACGACGCCGCCCACAAACGGTATGGGTGTGCGATGTCCACAGGAAAGCCGTATTGCCACAACAAACCCGCTTACCACCGTCACTAAGATGATATCTGTAGGACACATCGGTTAGCGAGTCCAAGTTTACCTCGATCTCAGTTGCTCGTGAAGCAGCATACACGCCACTATAATAATCCTTTTCAAGTCCCATTTCTATTAATATAATGCTTTTACTTATTTGAGACCTTCCACATATTTGCTTTATTTCATAGACCTTACTATTATGTCTTTAATATATAGGACTTCAACCCATAACTCTACTATCATAATGCTTATGCATCAAAGAGATCTTCTATAATAATGCTTTTGTATCATAGACCTTACTATTATATGTCTTTAATATATGGGACTTCAACCCACAACTCTACTATTGTAATGCTAATTCATTATAGAGACCTTCTATAGTATTGCTATTGTATCATAGACCTTTCTATCATAAGTCCCTAATATAGGACTAGTCATTGTGCTACAGTACTTCAAGCAGTCGCCCGATCACCCCATATATATGTACGACCTTGGGTATGCGTCTCCGGCAGCTCCTCAATATAATCCCTTATACACGACCACCCTCCATAACTTAAGAAAAATTTCTATTATACACGAGCACGACCTCCCTTAGACTGACAATTTTTAACCAATTTTCCAATTATTTTATAAATGTTATTTATCTTTATTTTTATAATATTTTCGACTTGTATTTTTATTATTTACCACATTTTTAAAGTTTTTTAATAAATTAATTTATTTTTAAAGACAATGTTTTGCCTTTAATTTACTATAATACTTAATGTCTGACATGTACTTATTTTAACTTTATGCTTATTAATATAATTTTATTGTTTAGTGATCTTTTATGGTTATTTATTTATTTACTTATGGCGCTCCCTTGTATAGAATTTAATTATTGATTATTAATAATAATGATGGATGGAATATTTTGCCATGATATAAATAAATGAATTATAAAATTAACTCGAGGAGTAAATCACATATCAATTTGTCGGTAAGACCTAATATCTTAGTGTTAGTAAACCTAAAACTACTTAATTTTATTACTGTTATTTTATTAAGTTGTTTTAAATTGTTTAATTTCCATCGTTTTTATCATTATAATTGTACCTAGCTTACCTTTATTATATTTAATATGTGGATAACTGTTATTGGCATATTTGAAGTAAATTTGAAATTGTATTTAGTGATGATATACGCTGTTGTTATCCTACTTAAAAATTAAAATAAAATTAAAAAATAAAATTAAAAATTTGGCCGTCACAATACGCAGAAGAAACAGCGTTAGTGATAGATAGCACGCAGCCTTGTTGAACACCAGCGTTAAAGGGCTTGTAATCCGAGCATGCACTGTCTACTGCGACCTTGATGCTCCGATTAGCAAGAAAACTAGTGATACAATCGCACAATTTCTCATGTAGCCCATTCTTTCGAAGGGAGCTTCGAAAGAAGCGCTTTGTGCCAGACCCGATCGAAGGCCTTCGCTATATTCAAACTAACGGCCAATGCCTTCCCCTTGTACTCTACTGTCTGCACTCATCTATGAGTAAGGCAGACCAGAAGATCACCAGCTGATCGACCACGACGGAAACCGTATGGGCGGTCACTGATCAGCTGGTGATCCTCAAGTTACCTCGTGAGCTGGCAGTTTACAATGGACTCCCTTAGTTAGGAGAACAAGGAGGTGATGGCGATAGGCCTGTAGTTGGACGGGTCCGAGCGGTCGCCTTTTTTAGGGATCGGGAGTACCAAAGATGTCCTCCAAAAATTCGGGACTACACCTTGGGAGTAGGAGTACCGGAAAAGACGTGTTAAAACCGGTGCCAACTCCGGAGCACACGTCTTCATCATAATGGGAGGGACTCCATCAGGCCCACTCGACTTGCAAGGAGAGGAGTGCTTTGCGATCCGAGCGCTGTGTAAACCGACGATGGATCGTCGACGGTGTGTTCCCCCCGTCATCGAGAGTCGAGTTGGACGCAAAGAGAGAGCCTAAAACAGATGGGCTTTCTCTTTTGCTACATGGGACAGTGAGTCGTCCTCTCTGTGCAGAGGTGAAAGATATGAATGACATATCAGCGTATTATAGGTACCTAGTATACGAAGTTCTGCCATCTTGTACAATAGTAAACCGCGAGAGTCCAAAGGTTGTCGGTACACTTTGTGAATCCTCTGGTAGTTGTAAACTCAATCGAGGTTTGAAATGGCGATATTTTTGCCTTTATTTGAGCGCATCGAATTCACCCACTTGGTGGTCGTGGAGTTAACTTTTTTAGATGTGAAGCACCCGACGAGCATTGATGTGGGGCTACTATCGAAGGCGCCCTCAATTTCTATTAATAGATTTGAAAATTATATTAATTTTATATTACAGCTATTTTTTTTATTTTTTAAATACCCAGGGTTTGAACCCATTGGAAGTATAATGCTTGTCATAATTATATTATCAAGTTACTGATTTAGTTTAGTGACTCTAAGTGTTCCCCGCGACTACGCCCGCGTGGAATTTATTAGGATTGGGTTTAATGGGTTCCAATTGTTTTGCGCAGAACCCTAATTCTTTTTCTAAAATAAAAGTAGATAGCCTAAGTTACTCCTTATATCATCAGTGCCAATGAAAGTCCCGTCAAAACCGGTCCAGCTATTTCGGAGATTAGCCGAAATAAACAGATAGACCTGAATTTAAAAAAAATGTATTTGGTATATACTTTCATATGTTAAGCTGTCATTTTGACATTGTAAGCAGACACTTCAATTTGATTTATTTGTACAGAGATTTATATATATATATATATATATATATATATATATATATATATATATATATATATATATATATATATATATACCGTAAAACCTGCCAACATTGGCCACATTTTGCACGTAATCAACTTTAAATCCAAAAAACTGTTGGTAAAGTATTAGTTTTTCATATTTGTTTAACACCAGAAACCTCAAATGTTGATGTTAAATCACGGAAATTGCGAAAATTAGGACAGTTTCTTACCTAAAAATATATTTTTTTAGTCGGCCAAAATTACATCAGCTTTCTGTCAACATTAGCCACTGCTTATAACTCTTTTTATATATAAGTCTCAATGCCGTTTACTTTAAGAACTATGACAGAAATCTGGCCAAAGAAGACGTATAAAAGGCAATAATAACAAAAAGTTAAATATTTTGGCTTACAGCGAGGTGGCCAAAGATACCCGAAACTTTTTTTTAAATTTCCCCATACAAAATAGTTTTAGACTCAGGGTTGTCAATTTTTTTAATTATTATATATTGGTTGGGTGTTTTACAAAAAAAAAACATGTTTTTAATCAATCGCATTTTATTATATGAGATTTATTTGGTACAATATTAGCATATAAAATATGGTACTTTCACTAAGCAAGTAGACAACAACATAGACTATCAAATTATATCAAGTATTAAATGGTTATGAGTAAGTACTTCTAATATATATATACGTATATAACGTACTAATCTCAAGACTACTTAATCATCACGTTGAGGTGAAAGAGAAAACTCAAATTTATAAATAAAAATATATATAACAATAGGTACCAAGCTTAAAGTGTTTATTTAGAACCTAGGTACCTACTGAAAACAAAAAATAATAAATGAAAAACATACTTTAGCAACTTTAGGAAATGAGCGTGTAAATGACACATTCTAGTAAATACCAAAGAAATACAGCAATATACTTTTTGTGATAACACAAGACATAATATCAAATAGTTTACTACATTTTCCTTTTTGACAGTTTTTCTCAAACGACGTTTTTTCTTCCTTTTTTTTTACTGCTAGTCTCTCAGCTATGCTTTAAGTAGTCTAGCAATGCATTGTCTATCCCATATGATGCCACATCTTCTTGATACTCTGGTACACGCTTCAGTACTTCTCTTGGGTTCAATGGGTAGATCCCCGTTGCTCCGAATCCGCTTCGGATATTTTTAGATGAATATATTTCAACTTGATCAACTAAAGAATGTAAAAGTTTTGGGAAATGATTCTTATTCAGAGTAGTTTGGTTGGGATTTTCCATTTTGTACTTGAGTAATATTGCCCGCCACACTTTTTTGTGTCAAAGTGGTGCAAAAAAAGTGACGTCAAGGGGTTGTGTTATGTGTGTCGAGCTAGATGGAATGAAAACAAACTGAATATTGTGACACTCACATAATTCGATAACACTCACATTTAAGTGGCTTGATAAATTATCGCAATAATGACCTTTTTACCAGGTAAAGACTTTGCCCAATCCATAATAGTTGTGTTAAAGTTGGCATCCGAATTCCCCAGCAGCAATTAAAACTTTAAAAAATTTCGCTTCTTCGTCATCAGATAATCGCGTTGGACATCTGACAGACTTTGTATGAGACTTGTTTACTTTATTTAATATTATCTGTTTAGGAATCGAGAATTGTCGCGCCGCCTCTCTTGCTGATATCTGTTTTTTTTTCTAACAAGATTTACAGCTATTTCAAGCATTTCATTTGAATAATTTTTATATTGCCGGGCACCAAGGCGCCTGCGACTTTTTCTTGCTTTTTTTCTTGATTTTGGCTTAGATGTATCCATTCTGTAAATATATATGGACATAAATAATAAGCAAATATACATATTTTAAACTGTATTCTAGGTATTATACCAAAACTAATTGTAAAACTAAGTTATAAGAAAAAAGTACCATCAACTCATGAGACACCTACCTGGGTACCGAATTCTAAAATTATCAGTGGGCAGCCCTAATATTATTTTTCTGTGGCCAAAGTTAACGGCACATGTTTGCTACAAGTGATTGTAACATTGGCCATTTGAATTACTGATTAATAGAGGACTCATATTGATTTGAGATGTACACCATATTAAAACCAAGATTTCACTTAATAACATATCAAAAATTCCACTCACTTGGATCATTTTTCAAGTGCGAAAAAGCTTTATACTCGAGGAACAATTTGGGACCACCGGCAGAGACTCCTATTTGACAACTGTTGACAGCCAATTGAGTGAACTTAGTAACCGAACGTATGATTGGTATTGCCAGAAATATATTCTATTTTCCACAATGTGTTGTAAAATGTTGCTATATGAGATATATTTTTTACTACAGCAAATTTTTGTTATTTTTGTCAAGTGGCCAATGTTAGAATTAAAGGCCAAAGTTGGCGGGTTTTACGGTGCCAAATAGAGGGGGAGGGGATTAGATCTCAGTGTGTAGTGTATTTTTATAATAAAATAGCTGTATTATAAGTACCTAAAATATCGCTAGTCCGTGACCGGACACACTGTATATATATATATATATATATATATATATATATATATATATATATATATATATACTATAGAGCGGACGTTTACTGGATAACAGAGGGCACTTATTACAAAAAATATTTTCTTTCTTCTAGAACAATCTACAAGAAATAAAACAATTTAAAGATTATTTTGTAAATATACATTATTCTTAGGATAATAAACCAAAATCACGTTCATTTTTTTGCTCCATATATTGCTTTGTGACTTACGAAATATTATATATATATATATATATATATATATATATATATATATATATATATATATATATATATATTATACAATTAATGCACAACCGGGCATATTTTCTTTAAAAATATTTTTAAATTTATGAAACGAATGCGTCTTAGCCTTTCAATGAAAAAAGTCGAAGATATATCCTATAGGACAAAAGTTACAGACGACAATTTTGTTGCTGATGTCCGGTCTATTACTACTACTTAAAGGTCTTTGTATTTGTATAAATTACATCCATGACCCCCATTTCGTTCCACGGTTGCCGTTTGAAGAGACTATGAAGTAAAAAAAGTTCCTACAGAAGCGGCCCATATCCAAACTTTAATGGAGAGGAAGATACTAAATCTATAATATGTAGTTCCAATGTTTTACATTATTACGATTTGATAGGTGGGTGTATGCACTTAGTAAACGTTTTTAATATAGATAACAACTTTTATTTACATAAGTTTAATAACAACAGTACAATTTTTTATGAAAAATATCTTTCGCTTAGTAATAAATCATAAATCTTTTGTACTTAGTGTATCTATATAGCAGCTTTATTATACATACAATATTACAATAACATTAGTGAAACAATACACTAACACAAAGCTAAGGGACATTAAGTATTATTCAGCCTAGGTGTTTTAATTGAAAAATCATTCGGGTGATCTTTCTACCCCTAGTGAGATGTCTTGAGATCCCCTCCACACCTCAAGTCTCCCCACAACTCACTTTCATAATGCGTATTGAAAATAAATATGTTACGTTTTTTTTTATAGGATAGGGTGAGAAACGAGCACACAGTCCATCTGATGGTAAGTGGTTGCTGTGACCCATAGACATCTACATCCATTCTCGATTACGAATCAAATGCAGATGCGTTGTCACCCGTGAGGACTTAGTTGGAATGCCTCGTTTCCAGTAAAAAGGGTCTCCGGTTTTCTACACTCACCATACGAAACACACTATTATTTTACGCTGGTATTCTGTGAGAGAGTGGTCCTTCCCCAGTCGAGCCGACCCATTCGTGCTACAACTACTACTAATGGCAACGTAAAAAGAACGCTGGAAGAAAGTGGTGGGAGTGTGTTTGCGCATGGGTACAGTCTCGCACGAAAGTTATGTGCCTATTAATTTATTTTTTAACTAGGCTTTCGCTCGCGGGTCGTGGCTTCGTACCTATATGTTTGTTATTCTTATTAGTTATAACATTGAAAAATATATTAGATAAAATATCAATAAAATGAATTAAAAACATGTTTGAATTATGTATTATAGAATGTTTAATCGAAATAAAATTAAAGTAATGTTGAAACTCCTTCCATTAAGTCATCATGCGTGAGGTGAAAACCAGATGAGGACGCGGTGTTGGTGCTAGAAGGGCCATTTCATCGTCGTCGCTGTCGTCCCTCGAGCTTCCATCCTCATCTGAGTCGGAATCATGATCCCCTATGTGGATAGCAAATGTTTCTGTCATCATGTCCACCACATGATCGCTTTTACAGTAATCAGCCTCTATTTCTTTTACCTTCGTGCATAGCTTCCCCCATTCTGTTGCTCCCATTAAATTTACTTTTTCATGAATCAACTCAGTTAGTTATACGTGTCAGGTTCCAAGTTACATTTTTACAGGCAACATAACTTTTTATTTGGGACCAGGCCATTTCAATAGGATTCAGGTCCGGGTGATATGGGGGCAAACGAAGTACAGAATGTCCTGCTTCGTTCAAAATAGCATCGATATTAAATTTCTTAAATTTATCTTTGCATTTTTTTATTAAGTTGTACAACTCCGGCTTTAGCATGGTCTCTTCAAATTCAATACCTTTTTGACGAAGCCAGGTTTGCATGTCTGCTTTCTTTGAATTGGACGTTGGTGCAGCATCGAGTTGTTTATTGTGGTACGATGCATTATCGACTACCACGACTGAATTAGGCGGTAAATTTGGTATCAGTTGAGTACGGAGCCACCGCTCGTAATTTTCAGAATTCATATTGTCATGGTAGTTGCCGCTTTTTGTACCGGCTTTAAACGTCAGTAAAGCATTCGGCACAAAACCTGCATCGCCACCCGCATGCACTATGACTAAGCGGCTACCTTTAGATACAGGTTTTTTAATGCCCTTGGTGGAACCGTCTGTCCAAGCATGGTGAGACGCATGGGAACTATCGACGTATGATTCGTCAGTGTAAATGATAGGTCTTACTTCCTCTCTATATTTTTTAATCTTTCTCAGATATTCAATTCTTTGAAATCGAATTTGTGACTGCTCAATTAAGATTTTTCTATTGGTTTCCGTTTTTTTCCATTTAAAACCCAAGTTTTTCAATACTCGCCTGAGACTTGCTGCAGATCCTTGGAAATGTATGTCATCCTGTAACTTCCTTTGCAACTTGCCTATGGTAGGCAATTCTTTTTCAGTAACGTGAAAATTATGGATCATTCTTTTTATAACACCCTGGTCAAAGCTGTCAATGTCTGTTATTGGTTTTGTTTTTTTTTTCTTTTATTTTTGCCGGGAGTTCGGAAAACAGTAAGAAATTCCGAATCTTTTGAACCCTTTACTATTCGTCTCACTGTCGACTCGGAACATTTTGTTGCCTCTGCGGTCCGTTTCATACATTGTTTTAAATTATTAACTACATTATTATCAGCTTCCCTCTTCATAAAACAGTATACGTCATAAATCATTTTTCTCACTTCTCTATGTAAAACCATTTCGTAATTTAAAACTTTTGTGCGCGATGGTATTTTTAATAATATATAGGAACGTAACGTGGATACTACGCGGGAAGCAAAGCTCAACTGATGAACCAATAGCGCATCGGTAAACATGCGGCGCGTGGCTCACCCGCCCCGCGCCCTACCTCATACCACCAAGTAGACCGATAAATCGCCTATGCGCAGCTTGACCGCCAGCGTTCTTTTTACGTGACGCGTACTATACAACTGTAGCATAACAGTGCTTGACTGTGTCGGATTTTTTTAAAAAAAAAAAACTTAATTTGCTTAATTATTTTTGTAAGAATTTGTGGAGTTCGCATCATATAATTAGAATATACTACGCCAGTATATTCTAAGTCTATGGTTCGTATAACCGCGATAAATACTATTGTATAAGATTTAGCAATATTTTACTTAATTTAACTCAATTTTTACGAAATTTTACATTGTTTCTTGTGGAAAAAATTACGTGAGATTTGCCGAGACCTTCACTCTCCCCCACGTAAGATTGGGTACGGCGCGACCTCCTTCCCTAAATAACTCACGTAATTAATGAACGCCCCCTTATTACTATATAGCCAGGTGCATAACTACGAACAGGAAAATCTAACGCCTAACAGTTTGATAATGCTTTAACATTGTATGGTCTGTACCTTCTTTACCTATCAACATTCCATACCATCACCAAAACCAAAGGAAATATAGTATAGAAAAATATAATCTTTTTTGAAATAATACTAGTTTCTACGGAATTTATCGCGTATATTTTAACTTTTTAAATACCCGACGTTTCGAACGCTTTACAGCACTCATGGTCACGGGCAGGACTGAGATGTTCAACGTCCATATGTCATAGTTAACCGCGGTTACCATAGATTAAAATTTAACTTTTGTTCCGATCTATGCAGTATGAACTTATGGTATCTTGAAGTCTTGCAGTTGTATGCTTGGGTTGGGATTTAATTTTATTTATTATAGGATCCCAAGCAGATGGTAGCACCCAGCCATCTTCTCTATTGAAATTAGGATGTTTTTTGATTTCAATAGCCTCGCGAATCATCCTTGGAAGGAATCGGTGTTCTTTAGCGAGGATCTGCGGTCTATCAAATCTAATGTAGTGACGGGGGCGACGTGCTTGTAGAACTCCTCCTTCCACAATAGGTAGCCAGATGTAAGGCAGTGTCTGAGTAATACTGCATATTCTACGGGCATGTTGTTTTCTTCCAGCCTTCTAGTTACAATTGAGATGCAGTCTTCACAGTGTCTGAGTAATACTGCTATTCTACGGGCATGTTGTTTTCTTCCAGCCTTCTAGATACAATTGAGATGCAGTCTTCAACAGGTAAGCAAGTAAACAATGACTGCACATCAAAACTGACCATAGTTTCATTGTCTGCCAGATGTAGGTCTTTAATCTCGCTGACAAAATGGTAGGAATCCTTTATGTGTGCTCTTGTATGTCCCCTGAGTGGTGAGAGTATTTTCGCTAAGTGTTGAGCCAATCTGTAAGTTGGTGAATCGATTTGGCTCACTATGGGACGTAATGGAGCATTGGGCTTGTGTATTTTTGGTAACCCATACAATTTGGTGATTTGGCGCACGTAGGTATTATCCATTTTACGTCCAGATTTAATTTTTCGGAGTGTTTCTTTATGAGGTCACTAGTTGTTTTTAGTGTGCTATTTGTTGGGTCGTTTTTAACCTTTTTATAAGTACTTACATCCGACAAAAGTTCTTGTATTTTAGAATTATAATCTGACGTATCCATGACTACCGTGGCGTTTCCCTTATCGTGGGGGTTAACACCCATGATTCGTTATGAAGGACTAACATCATATCATAGCAAACCATGACAGGACCGCCAAAATTGAGTTATGTATATTTCTCGAATGAGGAAAAAACACGTGTACCAGCTGATATTTTTCTTTTTTTAATCTGATTCAACTTCGGATTTTAACTACGATGAAAGGACACATTTTGATGAAAGTAAAATGAAAAGACGTATTTGGGTAGATGAGTCTAATCTCTCTATGAATAAATAACACGCACCGCACGATTGCCCCGTCTAGACGCCTTCGATGACCGACTGTTAGTAGTAGTTACGACTGTAGTATGAGCCCTTGTTGTGAGCCGAGACCTTAAGCACATCCCATTAGAAATTTTGACTGCGTATAGCATATAGTTAAAAGTTATCAATAAATATACAGAAAACGTCAGTCTTATGTATAAGGATAAATTTACTTATCCTAATTCCTTACACATTTTACAAACTTGTTGTGTGTATAAAAAAATAAATGTATTTAATATTTATGAGAATGTGATAGCTCAGAGGATAAGACATATATCAAGGGACATGCATCAGGACAGCCCAGTGAGCTCTTCTTTGCTTCTAAAAACACCCAGAAATTAAAGGAGACTTGTGCCTAGAAGTTGACTGTACGAATGCTTCTACTTTTCGTACTATTTATTGTAACATTTCTACTTCTTCAGGCCTCTTATCCTCAACTCCATCTCCAAATAGGCTTTCATAGACGGGTCATCTACCATTTTCAATATCTTCTCTGTAATATCAGGCCCTGCATTCTCCATCTTTGACGCTAGTGCTTCTGCCCATATAATAAAGACACAATTAGCACATCCTGATCTGCAGCAGGCCGTGGGTGGGTCGTCAATTGAAGCCTGTAAAAGGTAAGAAGGTATTGTTAAGTCATTACATGTGAAATTAAGGTGTAAGTAAGGAACAATCAATCTTTTACAAAGTTTAAATTATTTTTGAAATGATAGCTTTGTAAGCGTTGTGGTTTTAACCTTGATAAAACCATTAAAAAAAGACAAATGTATACACATATGTAGGAATTAACCTGTGAGAGTCGAGTTGGACACAAAGAAGGAGCCTAACAGATCGGCTTTTTCCTTTGCGGCATGGGCCAGTGATTCGGGAAGTGCCCTTGGACAGCCTTGGCGAGAGACCAGAATGCACGGGTTCTCGAAGTAAGGCGAACTAGCTTCTAGCTCTAAAACCGGCCTTAGAACCGGTACCAACTCTGGAGCACTCGTCGTCAGCACAATCGGAGGGATTCCGTCAAGCCCACTCGACTTGTGGATGTCCAGGAAGAGGAATGCTTTGCGAACCGAGTGCTGTGTCAACTGCACATCCAGCATGGAGCACTCACACCGCGGAATGGTCGGCGATATGCTTCCCCCATCGTCGAGAGTCGAGTTGGACTCAAAGAAAGAGCCTAGCAGATTGGCTTTCTCCTTTACGGCATAGGCCAGTGAGTCGTCCACCCTGTGCAGAGATGGAAGAGATGGCTGTCAAAAATTCCCTTGGATGGCCTTGGCGAGAGAACAGAATGCACGGGTTCCAGAAGGAAGGCAAACTAGTTTCTCGCCAATTCTGCCTATGTGCTCTGACTTTGCCTTGGCAATGACTCTTTTGAAGGACCTAGAGGCGGAATTATACTTTTTTTTAGGGCGCTGGTGTTTACATCTCGGAACGTTGATGCGTCAGCCCAGGCCCGGTGGCACTCCTGCTTATAGCATAATACTATTATACAGGTTTGGTCATGTGGAAAGAATGAATGAGGAAAGAGTGACAAAGAAAATTTATGGTGCAGAAGTGAATGGCAGAGTCGGAAAGGGACGTCCTAGGCGAAAATTTATCGACCAAATTGGCGATTTATTGAAAACGGGCCAAATTAGGAGTACCCTTAACCGACGAGCATGTATGCGTAGGTGTATGGATTTCTCTTGAAGGAGGCAAGAGAGGTGTGTCAGGATCGTGCCAAATGGAAGTCTGTAGTCTCTGCCTACCCCTCTGGGTGACAGGCGTGAGTGTTTATGTTATGTTATGTTATTTTACAGGACCGACTAAACCATGGCTGAGATCTGGCTCCGATGGGCACCACAAAGAAAGGAATGAAAAGTTCAGACAGAATCAGCGATAATGTTGGGATCGTCCGCCGAGAAGCAAACCCGCCTCCAAGGGTAGGATGCAAAAAAACCGCGTCACATCCCAATCGGCCGACCTATAGTGCCAAACACGGCGGAAGCCTGCAGGATGCAACCGCGATCTCAGCATGATTGGCACCACACTCTGGACTGGAGAATGAAAACGAAAAGCTTGGCGTTCCACAAGGTCCGAGGAGCCAAGAGGGGAGTCGACGGAGACCTGATATTTGTCAGGATGATAGTTCAGCAGAAGGTATGACAGGGAAGGTGCATGAGCCTCCACATCTAGAATCCGTGTAGGCGAAGTAACCAGTTGTGTCAGACTATATGTCAAGGCAAAATCATGAACAGATCTGCATCTGCATGATCAGTTAAACGTAAATCAAGCCATTCGGCGTGGTGGGCGTTAAAACCGACGAGGATCACGATCTCTGCGGAGGGGATCTGCTGTGGCAAGGTATCTGTTGCCATTTGGACGTGGTCAATGAGTCGGCCTGTTTTGGCATTACCGCTATGGAACCCATAGAGGCACCCGTAGACACGCAGATGCTCGTCGCAGTCTACGCGTAGCCAAAGGATGGAGAGGTCTAAACCTTCAAGACTACCAAGACATTGAGAACAGATGTCCTCTATGACGTATACGCATACTCCAGCCCGAGGCACAAAGATAGGCACAAAGAGAGATACGAAGTATCAGCCGGAGATGACACCTGCGTGAAAGAGTCACCTCGGTCTAAATTGAGATGGTAGTGGACGGCGTTTAGGTTCGAGTGAAGTCCCATGCTATTTTCAGAAATTCACGGGTGATGTGGCAGGGGTCGCCTTGGTCTTGTTGCTCAGCTTACACCGAGCAGTTCTTGTGGTGAGAGGAATTTCACCACCACCCAGAATACGTGGGGCAGCCTGCACCGACGCTCAGGAGTGGAGTAGCTTGGTCGGATGCTTAGCAAGGGATTCTCCAGGAATGCTGGTACCCTCCTGGGGTAGTCTTACATTTAATTCCATTATCATGTTGATGGAGGGGGGGGTGAGGGGGGGAAATGGACCTACTTCCACCTGCATTCACCATATGAAACGTGGAAGCAGAGCTTCCACTTCACGCCAGTATTCTGTGAGGTTGTGGTACCACCCGGGCTCGAGCCTGCCCATGTGTGCAACAGCAAAAGCTGCCATGTGGCTCTACCACTGTCTTCCAGTTTTTATAAAATAAGGAAGGTCTGCCCCTCACGGGCTCCTAGTCTATAACTTTACGTATAGATGGCTATTACAAAGCAATTATACTCCAAAGAAAATTTTCTTTTGATTTTTTGACGTCTAAAAATAAGGATTGTAACATTTATTTGGCATCACTCATCATATAAAATAAATTATTTGCTTTGAAATATTTTTATTTTATAATTGATTTCATTTGAAGTTTTCACTTCTAGTGCATGTGAACTGCACACATTGATTTAAATTTAAATAAGACTGTAAAAAGAGTTACAACAATACATACATTATTTGAATAGATAGAATAGCCACATAATCAAATAAATTGTATGAGTTATATTTTTTAGTTTATTTATTTTTATAGAACCACCAACAGAATTACATATATTTTAAATTATTAGGTACTGGTTTATAAGGCACCCTCACCCCAGTAGCTGTCATCTTCCCTAAGAATATCAACATACTCTACAAAAAAAATCGACAGAAGCAGGAAAAAAGAACAACAAGACAAAAAGGCGCACCATGACTGCTACCGAAGAGAATAGAAAATATTTGTCACAGAGAAATTTGTAAAAATAAATTCTGTTCAGTTTGAAATTTCAAATAACTGGATTTATTTCATCAATGTAACTAAAAAAAAGTTGCAACTTACTCTTTATATTTTATTCCCCTCTTTCTTAATTTTTTATAGAATATGGGTGACAAATGAGCACAGAGTTCATGTGATGGTAAGTAGATGCTGTGGCCCACAGATATCTACATCTATCTTCAATTTAGAATAAAAATGCAGATGCATTGTCACCCTTGAGGACTAAGCTGGAATGCCTCAATTCCAATAATAAGGGTCTATGGCTCTCTACACTCACCATATGAAACACAGCAATATTAAGCTGTTATCTTACACCGGTATTCTGTGAAAGCATAATCCTTACCCGGTTGAGAAAACCCAATCAATTGACAAACATAATTTACCACAGATAAAGTATATATGAAAAAGAATAAAACTGTGGATATATATTATATTTTTCCCTTCATAAGTCCAAATCAACATTGAGAGCTAAACTCACACCAAAAATATTTGCCAATGAACTTGTATTTGTCACATGACTCTATAGGTATGCATGCATGCACTCCTGGCTGTAGCAAAGGAGACAATCATTTTTGGGCCCACTAGAAACGTCGTTTTAATGGTATTTACACCAAAAAAAGACACCAAATTATAATAGTAAATGGCCTATAGATTTTTCGAAAATGTAAACGGAAACAAGAAATCTGAAAAAAAAATTAGTTGTTTTGACATTCGTGTTCTGATCATTGGCTAAGGTAATGTATATGTAATATTATTGTCTTAGAGATGTGCCGTGATAACTCGGAAAAAATCGAATCGAGTTGAAATTCAGGTAACTCGATTTTGAGCTCGAGTTAAACAATTCAAATTAGATGAACGAAGCTGTGTCAATATGTCACAAATTATTTTTATAATTGTTCTTCCATACAACACAATTATTATTACTACACTTAATAGGTAGTTATATATTATTTTTGGTATGCGTATCGATATCTTCATAAAATAATATCACTCTAACGTTATGACGTAAGTCTTAATGTTATTAATAATTTGACTATCCAAAGTATATATAATCAATTTATATTATGTATAACATAAATTGATACAACATTATATACATATTACCTAATATCAATTTATTTATTACATAATATATCAATAAATTGCTCGAATTAGTAAGTCGATTTAATCACTAAATTGTAGACAAACACTGCATTGGCCGTAAGATAAAGATGCGATTCGAGTAGAGTTTTATGACTCGAGCCACTCGGGTTAATTTACGAGTATGTATTTATGTCATTCTAGTTGTACACTAGTTTTTGAGTAAATCAACTATTTACAGAAAAGTTTATCACTAGAGTTGAGAGTAGCGATTACTTTAGTTAAACAATTTTTAAATATGTACCTTTATAAATAAGTAATATGTGAAATTAAAACTATAAATCAATATTATAAATAAAACTAAATTCAGGTTTGTTTACAACATGCCAGATGCAAGTTTGAATTTGGATGCAACTTGTGATGTCACCTGCAGCGACTTATTATATATACAAGTAAATTAGTGAAGTAATATCTATATAGCACCCTCTGAATCTATACGATGCGCCGAGTTAACTCGGTAACTCGGTAAAATTTATTTTCTATCGATTATCGAGTTGGACAAATTCACTCGATTCACTCGGGTGAAATAAAACATAGTTGGAGTCGCATCATTATGGTAAGAACAAAATGGAGTTTTTATTTACAAGCATTATTAAACTAATGTTTAAGAAAATATGGATATTATCAATTATCAGAAAGGTTAGCCAAATATTAATTGACACAAGTACGTATGTTTTTCTCTTTATAGTTTTTGTGGTAAAATTCGCAAATAGAATATAAGAGTTTATTAATTTACACCTATTTTAAGTTGTGAAAATCTATTATTAAGTTTGTATATTTTACCTAAAACAAAATAAATACAAATAATAAACAGGTCTTAGAACCTTATTAGTTTGTTAAAAGTGACAAAGTATTAAGTTTATTTTATTAGTAAAATCTAAATTAAATACATAATAAATAGAATAAATGCACAAAATAATTTATTATAATGTTAAAAGAAAATTAGAATCTTTGGGTCGAGGGACTTAAAGAGGGTTTTGAAGAGCAACTCATATAACTACATTTGTGTACAAATAGGTACCTTATGTATTCAGCAAGTTGCTAAATGGCTTTTTCGTTAAGCCAGACACAGATCCTGGATTTATACCAGCCATAGTAGATAGGAAATATAAATGTTACATAATATATTTATGTGTAAAAAATGTAGTAATTATTTGTACTAGAAGCAAATATAAATATAAGTTTAATAATAATAGTTTGCATAAAAAAAGTGTAATCGTTGTATCTATTATGCTTAGACAGCTGTGTTGTTCACTGTGCAGAAAGGAATATTATTTTGTCATCTAGAATCAGATATACTTAATATAACAATAATATCTTTGTCTCCTATGTACATGAAACCAGTAAAAATAAAATATGAGACAACTTTTACGTGGTTGAATATCATAGATGTTGATCAGTAATTACTGCTCCTGTATTTGATCAGCTGGAGCTGATTAATGCTGTATAGTTTATAATAATTTCTTTATTATTTAACATATGAAAAGGCAGATATAAGAAAATGCTTACAGAAATATGTAAATACAGTTTATTGACATTAAAGGCATAGTCTTATCTCATATCTCTTATTATTAAAAATGTCCTTTTAATTCCTATATAATATAGAAAAAAATAATATATTGATAAGAATTATTATTTAGTTAAGACACCTTTACAATTGTCATTAACTTCTTTTCAGGTGGATCGCTTAGAACAAATCTGTATGCCGTGCAGGCTGAAAGCTTGCAGAGACAAAAAGTGTATGGATATTGAAGACAACAGTCTTATATCATATCTCTTATAATTGAAAATTCCTTCTGATTACTTACAATATCATAAATGTACATGTTACCATCAAGTTATTTTCAAAAAACCTTCAGAAATATATCTAACACTAAAATGTTTCTACCTATGTCCGTTATAGACAAAACATAAGAAACCATCCAACCAATGTCAATGAAAATGTTTGTGTGTATTTGGATGGATCCCTAGATGGTTTATATTTACATTTGGACCCGGTAGATGGCACTGTTGTCGAGATCCATAAATCACCAGTGCTGCAGCTGAGCCGCATCGCTAGTAATAAATACATTTAAATTAAGCCTGTGTTTTTGTAATCCTTACACAAACAGTTTGAAACATCTTACTTCCTCACTATTTATCATTGTGTAATAACATAGATAAGGCATGTTAATTCCTAGTAATTTTATTATGATGTATACTACTTACTAATCAACCAAAACATATTAAAACAATGTCTTAACACCGCTCCTGTCTATATATGTCAGTCAATCATCAAAGTTCAAAAAAATTTATTAAATTAAGTTTGTATAAAAGGGGTTATTATAGTATAAAGGAATTTATGGCTGACAATAACCCGTGGGTAAGGTGATCGCTACCAAGCTATTTCTAATTTGTTCTGTGTTGTTAATTATGACATACATGATTGTAAGCTGCCTTTTTTTTTAAAAGACCCACTGGGTATTTTGCTGGTTCTCTTCAAGTCAGAGGTTTTTTCCGAACCAGTGGTAAATTAAAAAAGTGACTTTCAATAAGTATTATTTATAATCTAAATTGAATAAAAGGTTTCTGTTTCTGTAACTACTACTGTTAATAGAATACTTAAATAAATTATGATTTACAATAATAAATAGAATTAACTACATTATATTTTGTTTTTTGTAATACAACCAGTTTAAAACATCTTACTGTGTGTTGGTAATATCATAAATATAAATAGACATTATCCCTTAGCCATCTTGGTATTTAGAATTACATTCACAATCAATCAATACATGTCAAACTTAGAATCCATACGACATTTGTGCATAGACAGGCACTATGTTTTGCCGGAACTAGTGAAAGGTTTTACATCGATTTTAAAATATTTATAAATGCTGAATAGATCTACAGCTTAGTTTTATATGTACTATTATTCAAGTGTGCACTATTTTAACTTATAATACCGATGAATACTACCAGAAAATCGCTTTCAGTTTGTTTTTAGGTTATTGTTAGATTCATATTTTATTTGTTAATTTCTCTTTGTAATACAACCGGTTTAAAACATATCTTACTGTGTGTTGGTAATATCATAAATATAAATAGACATTATCCCTTAGACATCTTGGTATTTAGAATTACACTCACAATCAATCAATACATGTCAAACTTAGAATCCATACATTTGTGCATAGACAGGCACTGTTTTGCCGGAACTAGTGAAAGGTTTTACATCGATTTTAAAATATTTATAAATGCTGAATATATCTACAGCTTAGTTTTATATGTACTATTATTCAAGTGTGCACTATTTTAACTTATAATACCGATGAATACTACCAGAAAATCGCTTTCAGTTGTTTTTAGGTTATTGTTAGATTCATATTTTATTTGTTAATTTCTCAGGACTCCGTTTAGATGCAGTAAAACTAATAATTTTATTGTAATCTATGGATTATAAGGAATAAATCGACATGCATTTCATTGATAATCTTTAAAATTTGTAGTGGGCCCATTCTCCATAGAAAAATTGATTGTCTCCTTTGGGGCTACTTTATATGGAGTCATGGACAGGAAGATGCTATTGCCCATTTCCACTTTCAGTTTCTGTCTTTTGCCTCAAAGGACTTCCACGGAATGACATGAAGTTGTGAGTTCTCTTACACTTTAGGTTACTAGACACAAATTATCCCCCCTCCTATAGTTACATTGCTCATGAGACAAGTTGTATTATAACATAAGATAAAATTATAAAATAGAGTTCATTAAATTCAGTTCAATTTAGTTTTAGCATAGATTAATATTTAAAATTTATAAGAAATAGGAGGATAAACAATTTATATAATTATATTTATAGTAAAGATGGGCCGAATATTCGTTTTATATTCAGTATTCGGCAGCTTTACCAAGTATTCGTATTCGGCCGAATATTCCGCTAAATCACCGAACATTCGTTTTCATAGTGTCCAATGTATTGAAATGTATAGAGTGAGTAATCCAATGGCTTTTACTGTTGAAAGTATATTTTATTTATGGGTTAAATCTACTTACTCTAGGGTGGCTCAAATGCAAAAATCTATACATTTATGTTTTTGAGGCACTGTGGATTTATTTCCGATTATGGCAAATACAAACTTTATAAAATGTTTTTGGAATCAAACAAAGAAACAATACATTACATTAGTACATTTCACTTTACCTTGGTCATCAGTTTCTCTAAAATATGTCCATATAGTAAATCTCTTACCTCTCATTTTCATGAATTAATTATCAATTTTCACTAAGAATAAAATTCTTACAGCTCTTTACTTTATTCACTAAGAATAAAGAGCCGTGGTAGCTCAGATGGTTAGTGCTCGCTGTAAATTTCACAGTGTGAGAGCAAACCGGGTTCGATCCCCGCTGGCACCAATGAAATTGTTAATAGCAAAGTGCTGATTTACAAAATTTTTTGAAATTTTTATCACAAGTGGTCGTGCTTTAGTTTACGGTCGCACGCGGAGGGGGGTGAGGAGGTGGTTGGGGGGTGGGGGGGTAGTGGTGAACCCCCCCCTAAAAGGGGGGGGATGCGGAAACGTATAGTTTCTGAAATATATCAAAAAAATCTATCCTAACCTATAGAATATTGATATTGATTAATTTAATATGGTATTTGTTTAAATCAAGTGGAGGAGGAGGCTCTAATCTTCTCTACCCCCGTCTGACGCTTTACATTCGACCTTCTTACTTACAGGGGTTCGATTCTGGGGCTGATCTACGTTCATCGGACTCAATTCTTACCAAACCTGACGTGTCACCAGTTTTGTTCTGGCCTGAACTCATACACATATATATATATATATATATATATATATATATATATATATATATATATATATATATATATATATTTTTTTTTTTTTTTTATATATTTATATTTATATATAGAGAACTATGTAGGCACAAATAAAACAAAAGAGCCAATACGCGAACGCGTTCATTGACTTTGTATCTGTAATAACGTAGTTCCATTACAACGACTGATATCGTTATGCATACTAAGTATCGTTTACTACTATATAAGAAATTTCAGTAATCTATTTATATACTCGTAAGGACTATAATTATTTGATATATTTGTTATGTAGTTATATGTATATTACTGATATCTAAATGTTTCTAAGAACTTTATTTACGCGATGCGCTAATCGAGCAAAAACACGATAGATCATATGTTATTAATGTGTGTGTTGCTTGTATTAATAATATGTTATTTTGTACACTAATTTTTATAAAATACTTCCTGTTTGCCTACCAATTCTGTGATAATAGAATAAAAAATGAAAAGAAAAGTTACTTCTGTAACATCTTCGGCGCTGCGGGAAGTGCAGCCCCTTCGCCCTTGCGTAGCAAATCGCAGTCACCCATGCTCACCTCCGCAGCTTCGGCTTATTGGTCCCGCTCGGCGACCAGCCTCAGCCGCTACGGCTCGTACGGGTACCTGCGATTTACTACAGCGGCGGGCGGCGTTTGCTCTCCCTCCGCGCCTACGGCTTTACAAAAACACTCTAGGGGTAGGGCAGACAAGACTACGTGGAGTCAGGGTGTGCTAATTCGGTTTTAGAATCTGTCGAAATGATTAGAACAATTATCTAACTAGCCGTGTTTTCGCGATTACCCTAGATATCTGTTCATCATATTATCCTACGACATGTTATAAAGTACACGCATAAAAGTTATATTTAACTATTCCTAGTAGTTAACCCATAAAAATTAAAAAAATTAATTTCTCGAAAACTATAAGTTTCCGCAGAAAATCCTTCTAGCATTTACTTCAATGACCTGTCACCTACCAATTAAAATTAAAATTATCACGAAAATCGTGCGACCGTAAACTAAAGCACAGCCCCGAGGTTATCCTGCCGAATAATGTTCGGCCGAATATTCGGTTCGGTAAAAATTTTACCAAGTATTCGGCCGAATATTCGTATTCGGTGAAATCCATATACCTAACAAATAACTTTTAAAAATTGTTTTGCTAGGTAAACCCTAAATTATAGTGACTTTTGTTAAATTAAAAAAAAACTTACATTTTGTGTGATTCTCTGTATTTCCTTTTCCTTTTCTTCTTCAGTTACTTGAAGAGTATTTGTACATAGTAAATTATATCGATACTGTCTTTTAAATACTGATGCTATAGACGGGAGTCCTAATTTCTGAAAATATTGGTTAACATGCGTATATACACTTTTTTAGATCGTGGCATTTATGAATTTTCTGAATAAATAGGACAAAGTAACTTACAAGCATAATAAACAAAAAAAGTTCTTAATACACGGAAAATTCAAATTTACTACCAATTTAATGAACATTTACTTTAGGATAAAATTCGTTTTTTGTTCTTCATCTTTAAATCCCATCCCAGCAAATTCCAATCCAAATACCTAGCTTATCTCGCTCAATTTTGCTAATACTATTGGTATTATTATATGCTATTAGTACATACTACATATCTTATCAGGGTCTCAAGTTCCAATTCCCAAACCATAGAGGAAAGTAATATATTCCCCCAATTGGATAATCAAAATCATGGAAGTTAGATAAGTCAGTAATCTATGGATAATATCAAAATAATCAAATTATGGAGTGTAGATGATAAATCAAATGTCAATTTTTTTATTAACTTGCTTTACGGCTCTGGGTTCTAGCCTTTTTGAGCCTACATGTCCGTAATTAAGTCGAAACTCCATAATGCAGACACTCAAAAATAATTATCGTAGGTAAAATCTCGTCTTCGGAGGGACAAATTAAATGTCACCTTTGTAGACTCCATGGAAGTTAGAGAACAGGAGAACGATCGCTACGTACTAAAGCATAGCCCGTCTGTCCTTGAAAATTTTAGAATTTTTAGCGGCGCTGCCGTCGCTGAGTAGTGGCTGCGAAGTAAGCTGTTTACGAGTACAAGTAGACGAAGTTAGTTGAATAATGTACAAATTTTATTCGCGGTGTTGGTGAGAAAACTTTCATGCTACGTAATTTTTTAAATTTTTGACAAAAAAAAACATTAAAAAATTGAGAAATATTTTATTCTGCGTGAATGTGCAAGTGGTTTAGCACCTGATCGAAAAAATAGACTAAAAATGACTTTTATTGAGCTAACTTAGCGATCGCAGCGCCTCACTTATGGTGTCATTTCTGGGACACTATTTTTTACGGCGATCGTTCTCCTGTTCTCTAACCTTCATGGTAGACTCCGCTAAAGAGTATAGTAATTAGTAATATAGGGATCTCTTAGAACAAAAGAATAATCACTACATTTACTCAGAACCATAGATAAGAGCTCAGAACGATTCTTTTTTAAATGTTATTTATAAGAATTATACTACTAAAATTTTACGAGAATTCGTTCGTTACTAAATTACGCCTCTCTAAATTAAGAGGATTCGTTTCAAATTACGAGTTTCCGTCTTTATCTACTTATGGCGTTTACTTCATATATTTCAGGCTACTTGTCGCCGCGTGAATGCAAGAGGCCACATTAATAAAAAAAAAATAATAGATATAAAAGTAGGTTTGTTTTTCGTTTTTTATTTAAAAAGGTAAAAATATTGTCAGTTTTTAAAAGTTATTAGCTTATATTTTGTTTCGTAACAATTTAGCATTTCAAATAATGTGACGTTCACGTGAGAAATGAAGTAGTCAGAAGTAACTAAAATGAAATGTAAAGTGTTCGTTTTCACCACAAACTAGTAAGAAGTGCTAGCATAGTATTCACTATAAATCATGTAAAAAACACAAATGTTTATATTCTACAAAGTTACAAAGTTGTTCTACAAAGTGACAAAGTTGTTTTCAATAAAAATAGCATTGGTCAAAGATAGCGTAATAAAGTATATACCTATGATATATTTTTTATTTATTTATTAGAGGCCCCTACTGAGTGCATATATTACTACATCGATATAATTATATTGCATATTTTTAATTTATTATCATAATAATTTGATTTATGTTTATCCTTCTATCGGTATCTTTGCACGTGTCCCGTTCCTATTGTCGGATTTTGCCGTCACTGACATTCACGGGCGTTGAACGTCAATACAATTTTCTAAAAATACTATTAGTTATTCATCTAGCTTAGTCGTACTTTGTGTACGGTACGTTGTACTGGAATTGTACACTGACTGATCGGCTAGGTCAGTTGAAATTCGTTTATTTCAAAAATAATAATTAGAATCGTATTTATAACATAGTCACGTTCGTAGCTTAGGTGAGGAAGGTAATAAAAAATCGACTACTGAAATAAAACCTAATACTAGATATAAAATGCATATTTGAAGTCACGTTATCCAACGTGATATAGTCACGATGATATTTCACTGTTAATTGTTTGTACGTCGTGGCCTCTTACGACATCCACGGGATGATATGGAAATTCATACAACGTCACAACACGGTAATGGATAATTTGTCAAAACATTTTATTTATTGACAACGTCTCGTAATCGTCGTTTCTCTAGCACTCACTTGACCTTCATCCAAATAATGCGATATTTTAATTGTTAATAATTTTTATTATTGGTTAGGATCATGGTAATGACTTTAAGTTATATTTACTTCATTTAAAAAATATGGTCATTGGCCTGATCTACTATACTCTTTGGCTTGACTATAGTTCTAACCATAGAATACTATAATACATAGTATTCTATGATTAGAATACTATAATATATCTTTGAGTATTCAACCAACTGGAGAGGCCATGCGCGTTAATTCCTAAACAAAATTCTGTCAACATCAGGGGGGCGCAAGAAAAACAATACAAACCGTATACTTAACTACAAATGCAAAATTAAATCGTGTCACTATAAACGCACACTACAGCATTTGTATTTGTGTTCATCGCGTTTACGCATACCATCAAATTATACACGTGGACTACGTCGATATTTTTATCGACAAACAAATCACCATAGTCCGCATAAGTTTTTATTTGATTATATGTAATACATAGGTAAATAATACCAAGGTGTTATTTAAAATTCTTTTTTTAAAGTATTTAAAAATGATCGTCGGAAAAAAAAACTTAGAAATTATTAAAAGAAAGTTTATTATTTTGCTACAGGTTTGTTTTACATTACGCAGGATAAAATTTAAAATATTTAACAAATCGAAATAGGAGGTTTAGTTAACTTATTTTAAAAATCAGATTTATGAAATGAAAAGTCTTATCAGTTTCTCATCTTAGATGGTGTTAACCAAGTTTTTGTTTTTATTATAAAGCTTCAATCACAAACCGCTATTTAAAAAAAGTTGTTGATTTTGAAGAGTTATTAAATGAACTATCTGGAAAATATTTAATAAATTAGGAAAATAAAAAAGTTTTAAAACTATATAACAGTTGAACTAAGTGAACTTTAAACAGATAGCTGTCTGCTTTAAAAATGCTTAAAAATAAAATGTAATATCTACCTAGGGCTAAGTATTCCCCAGAAAGATGTTTTGCTAAACTAATGTACAATTAATGGCCGACCTGGCTACACAAAGCGTTAACTGTTTTAAAACTTAGACTAGAGAGTAACCCTCTGACAAAAAATTGTATTTTTTTTTAAGGAAGAAGGGGCAAACGAGCGTGCGGCTCACCTGATGTTATGTGACTACCGCCGCTCATGATCAAGCGCAACACCAGGAGAATTGCGGGTGCGTTGCCGACCCTTTAGAAAGGAGTAAACTCTTTTCTTGAAGGTCCCCAGGTTTTATCGGTCCGGAAAAATCGCCGGTGGTAAACTAATGTATTGTATATTAGTGACAGATGAAATGAAAATAAAGCAATTGACGGAGTTGTAAAAGACATTTTGGTTATACCCATAATGCCTTAGGCTGCTAGCATGGTATTCCGTCAATTGCTTGATTTTCATTTCATCCATGACCAAGGGACAATAAATTTTTTTATCAGGGTTACTCTCCGCTCTCAATTTAATGCCCTCAGCGCTTCTTGAGTAAACCCTGGTCGGCAATCGATGGTAGTGTACTACTTAGTCAATCTGTAGTGCAGGAAAACATGTTCCAAAAGTTTTACGTGCATAGGGATATGCTTTTGGTGAGTAATAGTTAAGTGTTAGGGCAAAGTACTTCTTGAAAACTTGTGAAGCCTGTTTATGCTATTGTTTTTTATGTCAAGGCATTTTTCAAGGAATTCATTTGGCCTTTATTTTGTATAATATTTTGATAAATACTAGTTATCGATTATATTAAATTATATATCAGTTTCGTGTTGAAATTGTGCTGAAAATATAAATCATTTAACAAAATCCGCTACACATCTATATGTAGTGATTATTATTAGCATTCAGAAGTTGGAGATTTTAAAAAGTAATAATGGTAATTATGCACTGCTGAATGAACAAACAAATGTTTCTAATTCATCTTTGTTAAACATTTTAAGGCTAATCTTTAATAATAATTTTAAGATTAATAATAATAGTAACTATAATAACATCAATAAGAAAATAGTATTTAAAAAAATATTAATCATAACAATAATGATAATTAGTCGCAGGTTTGTTATCGCACGGCGCGGTCACTCGCTACTTTGGTGGGGAGCGATTGTATCGGCGTGTATAAATAGCAGCTGTTTCGGCTCGCCGCTCTGCGCCCTCCTTTCTGCCAAGGAGGGTCGCGTCCGTATACGGTTTAGGGACGTTAAGCCAGTCCCTAAAAGGTGGTGTTTAGTGGGTAAAAGTCTCCACATAACGACGCAGCCGGCTGCGTGGTATGCTATGAGCATTCCCCACCTCCCTCCCCCGCTTTCCGGAGGGTTGCCCATATTTGCTTCGGGCGCAAAAAAAAACTCGCCGCTCACTTAGCGGTCAGCCGCCGTAGAGTCTACATTATCAGAGGATGCCTCGTGTAGAGGCGAAACACGTGTCGTATTGTCGTCGATGGTGTGTCTTACCTGGAATAGTGGTGTTGGAAGTAGTGGTGTCGGGAGTAGTGGTGCTGGGACTAGTGGTGACGGAGTTAGTGCATGCAATTGAGGGAGGGCGGGAGGTGCTCTTCAATCCAGGTAAGACACATCATTGTATTTATTTAGCGGAAGGTTGCAAAGAAATTTTTATTTTTTTGATTATTATTCATCACAAACTGATTTAGTTATTAGGGAATATATTTTTGTATTATATTTATTTAAAAATAGATTATTTTTCACTTTGTGAACTATGATGGCCACACTTGGTATTGGATGAAAACATTCACAAAGTACGAGTTTTAATGATAAAATTAATTTAATATTAAGTTAAAAATACTCACAGATGAAAAGTCACATTGTCCTTTTGTATACTTGGCTTTTTTGATTGTTTTTTTCATGTAAATACACTGCAATTCAGTATTTTGTCGGAGCTCGATCTACTGGCACGATCACTTCGGAATGACGCTTGACGCGGAGCAACTAGTTTTATATAACGGGTATGAGTCGAACTCTCGTACCTTTTACAGAGGGGTACGCCTTGCGATGGCGTCTCCTTTGGTTTAATACTCAAAGTAATACATAGTATTCTATGGTTCTGACTAAGTTGGTCCAATACACTGTCGGGTATGAAGTGTAGAGGTAAGGAAAACAATCTCTCATGGGACAATAGTTGAAAAAGTGTCCATCTTCTCCACAACAGCGCTGGAGTAGCTACTGGAAACAGCTACATGAAACGAACTTAGCAGTTGTCCACGGTATAAAGTGTGCTGCTGGACTGCTCAGTAGCTCTAAAATCTTAAATAATTTTATTTAGTAAATATAACCTTGAAAAAGTCGTCTATCCCACTAATATATTTCGGTGCGTTGTTTAAAATTTGTCCCGTAGCTATAGTGGCTCCACCCTTATTTAACGGTTTTCTACGGACACTTTTTAATACACAGTCTGTACTCCTTACCACTACATTCCATACCGCTCTATACTGTCGGGGCTTGAGTGGTTATTTGACAGTGACAGATGCAAACAAATGTCAAAGAGTTTTTGGCGGAAACTTGACCGGAGGCCGTAGACACACGTAGACAGAGAATATTATCTCTGTCTACCCCGACACAGACACTACGCCACTCGCCCTATCCTCCGTTGATGCGGTGGTGGTGGTGCTGCGCGGGGAGAGGAGTGTTGGTATTCCGAATTGCCGCTCTCCTTACCCTCCGCAGCCAAATCTTGATAGGCGTGAAAGTGTGGTGCTCAACTACTCAGTAGCTCGGTACTCACGTTGTCTAACATAATTTCATGGGTTATAGAGGTCTCCGTGAATAATTTAGTAAATACAACCTAGGAAAAGTCGTCGTGAAATACGTTGAGACTAATTTTGAAAATAAAAATTTTGAAAACAATAAAATATTTATTATAAAAAAGAATTATGGTGAAAGTTAGTGCAATAAAAAGTACAAGCGGGCGTAAAAGAAAAAATCATGGAGAAAATAAAGAAGCTGATGAAACTCAGTTGCTATCATTTTTTCGACCAACAGTAAGTAGAATGATTGAAGACATTATTTAAAAAACCATCTTAGCCAAATTAGGTAGTTAGTTTTACAAAGTAGAGTAAAAAACTTCTTCACATCTTAATATTTAACTTTTCTTATTACACTTGCCATTTTTAATGATTTGCGCTATATATATTAGCTATCATTTTGCATATTTTGGACCTTTTGAAATATTTAAAATCCTATATAAATCTTGACCTAAACTTCCTATCAAAGAGATCCACTTCGTAGGTAAATTTAGTTTAGAATGTATCGTTCTAATGGAAAACAGTGGAATTTTTGTAGATGCGGTTGTAATGGACGGTGCGCCATGGAATCGTGGGGTGTGGAAGATATTCGGTGTAAACGAAAATAACATTAGCTGTGAACATCCATGCGACAGCTCACGAAGGTTATGGATGATATCCGATTTCAATCATTTAGTTAAACGTTTTCGAGCTCCAACTTTAGCAGGCGAACAATAAAAGCTCAAGACGCCTTGTGGAATTGTGAAAAAAAAACATTGGGAAGCTCCAATGGAATTTTCATCCAACGGATGAAAATTATCGTCGGCCAAATACGAAAATTGCTTTTATAAGCAAATCAATTAATAATGTCAGTTTATATTGACACCAGCGCATTTAAAACCAAAAGGCTTTTAAACAATGAATGTTCCAATATTCTTAATAAACATTTTAATATTCTTCTTTCATTGATAATTGAAAACTATGTCTCTATGATTAATTTCATACGTAGACTGTTAATTACTAAATAACTTTATCATTAATCTTATACTTAAAGGTATTCAACCATCAAATTTCTGTTACGATGGCATATTATGAATCGATTAATTACGAAGGACTAAAAGATTTAGCTCCGACGCAAAAATTTATTGATCTCGTTTTTAATTTAATACTAGCTATCATACTATGTAACTAGCTTACATCGCGTATACCACGAGAGGCTTTGTACACGGATGATACCCGGCATGGAGATTACCGGCAAAGAAAGGAAAGAATAATTATAAAACAATTCGAAATAATTGGAAATTTGAACTTTGTAGGTTTCATTGGCAAACAGTGACTTGAGGAAGTTCTAGCTCAACAATTATGACAGTTGGTACTGTGTGACATCTATCAGGTATACAATGTCTAACGTTTATGTAATTTTATGATTACATTAGAGTAATCTATTGTTATATCAATGATTAATAATTGAGTAGTTTTTTAAGCTTTTTCACTTGGTAAAGGAGTCGTATCTTTCAGGAAATTCTTGACTTCCTGTAATTTCTTGGAGATTGGGAAAGGCTTGGAAATAAAATATTAGGGTATCGAAAAGTACTTTAGTGGGTTTTAATGCAAAATTTTAGATATGCTGAATCTCGAATGTGGATACAAATATTTGATGACGGCAACTTTATCTCAAGACTCTTTAGAGATAGTTTCATTAATAAACATAATACTGTTATTAATAGTAATTATCCTATTTTGTATTAACTAATCATTTATACTACACTTCAGAAATTTTTTGGTCATGAGATACTTGTGTGGAGAGAACGATCACTCTGACCCTAAAATGTTTGTTCAGGTTTATCGACTGATGGCTTGCTTTTCCTTGATACGTCCTCCAAAAGGATGCAACGTTTCCGGTAAAGATTTGCTGAAAAGTTTACTTGAAGCTAAAGAAGTCTCAACTTCAACAACAAAGGACAAATAATCGTGGCTTCAAACTATTGACAATATGTTAGAAAGCGGCGAACCATTGTTCGAAAGCTCTTCTAATGACGAAGACCATGAATATAATGAAGCCGTAACCAGTGATGTCGTGCAATCATATATTGTTGAATACCTCGTTCGCAAGTTACGCAAACATACAACTTGTTAATTCTTAACAATCGATACAAATGAATCCAAACGAGGGTAAACAATTTCAACGCAATACTGTGTTAAACAAAATGGATTTGTACGGGGTTTAATATTTCCAAACAAATAATTATTCAATTTGACAAAACAATTGGAAATATGCGTATTTAAAGCTATTAGCGAAGCTTTAACAAATGTAGAAGTAATTCATGAAATATAAATTGAACTAAAGAAAAAAATATTATTGAGAGTTGATGGTTCAAACATCACAAAGATTTAACGAAAAAAATTATTGATATGTATATTATAATACGTGCTCATTTTAGCTAAGTCAGAAAATATGAGATATAACGCAGCCAAAGCTAAGACTAAAATGAATAGTAAAAATGCCAAATTACCTTCGTATGTATTTTTGGTGATTTTTTATCACTTTTATATTTTATTTCTTGTTAAAATATGTTTATATATACTGTATATATATTTTTCATTTTGAAGGAGTTTTTTCATTTTTCATCTTGGCGGACGAGTCGACATTTACCAGAAATGGCTTGTGGAACCGAAGAAATACCAAACCCTATGGTCTTTTAACGTATGGGCAGGTTTATTTAAGGATTTAGATCGGTAAGCTTTTTCATATCTAATTTTTTAAATAACTTAGTACTCATCTGATCTGAATAGGTACATAACCGAATACATCAGAATAATAAACACACATACACGATGGATAATTTAAGTAAATTTTACATTTGCGGGGAATCGTACTAGCTATTTAGTTTATTTAACCTGTGAATTCGAATTAAAGTGGCTAGGTGGAGACTGCACAGTGGCAAAATAGTAGGTTAAGTAGATAAGTTAGGTATTTAGACAAGTGTTGTAAATTATTAGTTATTATTACGATCGCGGGCGGCACATGAGTAGATAATGCCGTTTATCTACTCATGTCCCCGCAGCCGAGCGAATTCGGCGTCACGCGTATAATGAACCTTGTCCTCTAGATTTTAGGTATAGAAGTTTCACTGCCAGTTTTATGTTTAGGTATTTTGATGATTTTTTTAATGAAATTATCGTTTCATTTAGCTGTACTAACATGATAGAGTGTGAATAAAGCTAATTAAACGTTATAATAAAATGATATTTTTTCATCGGCATCGATTATCTTTTTGTACCATCGTTAAAGGTATCCTTACTACTATCGTCTGTCTTCGTTTCGTTAAATAATAGTTTGAAGTGGATTTTGATACTTAAAAGTGGTGTGATTTTGTATATTGAGCCCGGCCACATACATACAGAATTCCGTTTCTGGATTCAGTTTCCGAATTCCGATTCGGGATTCCGTACATACATCACACACAAACATTTTTTTAGGTGTAATATTTGACAGATTTCATAGCGGGGAAGTTATTTTGTTCAAAAATGTAAAGTCTAATGTTTAGTTTTCTACTATTAGTTATATTTTATATTAATTAGATTAAAAATAAATAAAGCAAACCACTGAGGCATTGTTTTGTGTATTGATATAATACTCTAGAAACTGATAAACTTTTATTTAACACTATCTTTTCCATTAAATGAGATTGTGTGATAAACTAACAAAAAAAGAAAACTGACAAAAAACTTCTGCAGTTCCTCTGAACTGAGTTGCTTCTATCTTGCACAATTAATACTTTTCACCCACTTGAGTCCTATATCAGTCTTTGAAAAACTATGTATATGAAATTAATACGCTTGCTTTCCCTATGCGGGACACAAAAAGTATTATTCATGATGAAATCCTCAATGTAGTATATCACCCATTCGCTTCGATTGTGTGATCCACTCTGGGAGCGTTCCGTAAGGAATTTACGAATATGTGTTGCGACTCATACAAAATCTATGGAAGACTTGCGTTCGGAGCGGCTTTTTTCGTGCGGGATTTCAAACACACAGGCGGTCATACGGAATCTTGAATCGGAGAAAATTCCGTACGGAATATTTCCGTACGTGTGTGCTGAGTCCTTGAATTTACATGGACTTGCTAAATTCAGAATCCCCAATCAAAATTCCTAAACGGAATCCCAAAACGGAATTGCGTTATACGTATGTGCATCTAAAAGTTCATGTTTTAGGGTTTTTTCAAGGGCGATATTGTAACGGTGTAAGCAGATTATTTACAGAAAATTACGGCTTTAGTAAGATGAGGTCTTTTTTGAGTGCACTACAATGGAAAATCATAGTTTTTAATGGTGGTTTTTTAGAGCGAAGACAGTCCCTCCATAACGTTTTACGAAAATATGCGTCAGAGTTATCTTTCAGGTCGAATAGAACCATTATTATAAGCTAAAATACTTTATTTTTAAGCGTTATTGTAATAGAATATATAGTAGTTTAGTGCATAGCAAAGCCTAAATTAAAAAAATATTTCGATTTAATATTAAAAAACAATACCATAAAATCACCAAAACTGTCTACTTCAATGTCATTTTATTCCATGTTGGGATATAAACTTATCTATTTTAATTATTTTATCAAAATACAGGAAATGTTAAATATCCAAAGTCATTTAAGCTCGTTTTATTTAGTCAATTATTTTATTATGATTATTTTAAAAATACTATAAATCATCACGCGCAGACGCCGTCCGATTCAGTACGCTTCGGATCTTTCCAATGATAGGACGTATTGCTTTTTCCCACTACCACCCGCGTTCGTGTTATAATTCACACCGATAGCTAGTGCCGCCAAGTGCCCGATTTATGCGGGACGTCTCGATTTTCAGGGGTACGTCCCGATTCACTCTTGATCGGGACATCAAATGTCCCGAATTTTCATTAACCTCCCAAGTCTATATTTCGATCGATCATTTTGACAGCAAAATTGAATATTTCTGTAAGCTGCTACTACATTAAAATACTTTTGCTTTGCGTATTTTCCCACCAAACTCGAACTAAATAGGCAACATCAAAGTTTGCTTTGCGCGTAATATGTTGGCATGGCAAGATACAGAAGTCAATCATGTTGGCTTGTTTTTTTTTCTCACTGCCTGATGCCTATCGCCGGTTTGCGTCATTTATTATTTCATTCTATTGCTAATAATCAGTATAGTATCTAACAGACATGCTGCTGTTTAGATAAGTACATTTAGTAAAATGCAAAAGGTTTGCGGAAAAGTTCTTCCATTAGTCAATTTCTTCAATCGTTTGTAGGTACTGTTGTTTCCAATAAATAAAGTAACATTATACGTTTGATACAAGGATTTTATCTAGGCTATCAAGGTGTGCAGTATTAAAATCGTTTGAATTATGCCCGTTTTTTTAAAGGGCTTTTTGAAGTGATTGAGCTGTGAGTTCATAAGATTTATTACTATTTTCACAATTATATTATTCAGAAAGTTCAGAGTGAGTAACTATGTTTGGACGAAAAATTGTTCATTCATTTGATCAGTTCTAAATAATTATTATTAAACACATTGCGAATTGTGTCTAAAAAACCAGTATAACTAATGTCGACCACAACGGCTATAAAAAATCTGTTTTTGTAGCTATTGTAACTGTCCCGATTTTACCTAGCTACATTATCAGAAACGATGAAGGCACAACTACAGAATAAATATTAGTACGCGCAACACAACCCAACGAATGATACTTTGATAAATTATATTATTTTATTTTATTATTAGTAATTCTATAAGTTTATTAATGGTAAGGAGTTTATAACCAAAATATTTATCACTATATGTATTGGACGGCTTCGTGTCAAAGTGGCTTAGCAACTCTCTGGGCTCTCTCTAACTTAACTCTATGGGCTGCGGGTTCGATTCCCGCACGGAACAAAAATTTGTATTCCTACAAATAATTGTTCCGTGTCTGGATGTTTGTCCTTGTGAAATTTATGTTCATATGTTAACTGCTTCCACGATATACCAAGGAAATATTCTTAGTGTGGAGGTAACGTTATTATAAAATGGTAGCTCAAGGGCGAAGTGCTCGCCGTAAACACGGAAAACTCTGGTTCAGTTCCTGCCGACACCAATGAAATTGTTATTTTGATGAATTATCTTTACATTATGAAACAGAATAAATGTATATCAAACGAAATCTATTTTATATAATATATATTTTTCAATTCTAACATATATTACTTACCCCTTTCTAGCTGTTAACTTGGCGTTGTGACATTCCTTAGTCTACTCAATAGAATAGAAAATACAAGCCAACTTTAATTTAAATTTAATGTAATAATTTATACATATTATTCCTTCCGATGTCAGAGCTTGATCGGATATGACTTAATTCTTATATACACTATGCCTTAGCACCGACCTCATAAGCTATTATGTGGAAATTATTTTATTCTTTTAGTCCCAATAGTATCAAGACATTGAGTTACTATCATTACGCGCGTCGAAAAAAGTGTAACCACTATCCAACTGCGACGACGTAGCTTTGAAAGTACTAAACATTTTAAATAAACATATATCTGTCTCACTTACACAAGTTGCGAAAACAATACCGTCGTTAAGATTAGATAAAGATAGACACACAAATATGCAAAGGCGGGTTGGTGTGGCTTACTATATGAAATTTTATCCAAATTACGCAATAAAAAGGAGTTTTCTAAGCTGCAGTTAATTGTTTTTATTTAAAAAAATATATTTTCTTATCACATGGGTAGATGTAAGCATAACTGATGAAATAAAACATTTTTTTAAAAGTATTTTTATTGTACTTAATAATCAAACTATATAAAATAGGTAATAAAATATAATTAATATAAAATTCATATAAAATTATAATTATTATAAAATGGGTAATAAAATATATTTAATAGATTATTCATGAATAAACTAAAATAAGAATAATTAATTATTATGTATAAAAGTTAAAACGTAGTTTTTATTATAATTTCCAAAATGTTTAAAATCAGAGGTAACAAAAATAACTTAATCCATTAGTTATAATATTATATTAACGTGGGATAATCACAAAGGCGGAAAAGTGGAAATATTGAACCTAAAAGCAATATTCGATAATTTTATTGAATTATTTAAAGTTTTTACGTTTATATGAAAACGTAAACTAAAACTTACGTGTGAAAATGATTCCGCTTGATTTATTATGTTTTTGTGACCTTGAATCGCATTCTTTCACTACGCATTTACGCATTTTTTGTCGCGGATCGTTCGGTTAAGCTCTGTCGGCGTAACATTGAACATTGAACTAGAGTTAGCTAGGCATATGGCTGTGGCCATATGTGCAGTGGCAACGCTTTGGCGCGGTAATTACTAATCTAGTGTAATATATAAATCAATGTATCAAGATGTTTCATGCTAGATACCACTGCGCTCGCCCCAACTCGAGTTGTCACACACACAGAGAGCATTGTAGTGTGCGTTAATATTACGTCGTTCCACAGCGATTTTGACTTGCGCATATTTGAATATACGCTCTTTTAAATGTCTGCGCATATAAAGAACCTAAATCTAATGTCATAGATTAAATCATTTTACTACATAGCAGATACGTCACTCCCATACCAAATTTTAATAATAATTCCAGACGTTAACTGCAAGCAGAAATATACATTCTAGACGCGTACTAGTAGTTGTGGACGCACCGCATCGAGGAGCGCGCAAAGTGTACAAAGATGATAAACTAAGTAAAAGACTAGAAATAATGAAATAAATTTTTTCATTTTGATAATCAAATATGTTTGAGATTTATAAAATGATAAATAGCTTTATATCCTTCTTCTCCTTGAATTCTCTGTTATTAAACTTAACCCCTTACTTAACCCCTGATACTTTTACTCTGTGATTCAAGGTTGTGTGTGGTTAATTGCTTAAAACTACTAAGCATTTTATTCACGAAGTGATTAGTTAGTTTGTGGTTGTTTCAGTCTGATTTTTGGTAAGCTTGTTGTTTCTTTTTTAAGCGCTTTTTGGTAAGCTTGTATTGTATTAAGTTACTTAACACATATACAATATTCAGTTTTGTTTTGTGTCTTTTCTCCCCTCATTGGGGAGGGGGAGGGTTAATTTTTAATTTAGTAGTGTCACAGATTAAATTTGTGTGACTCCTAAATGGATGGGATCCACTGGATGCGGTCCAGTGGAAGGAGCTGCCACTGGGGTGTCCCGGTCCAGAAATGAGCACAGTTCTCTATGTGAGGGTGAACTTGCGCTTTGTAAAGTTACAAGCGGTGTGCTGGCATGAAATACTGTCCTGCTCTGCTCAGCACACCAAGCAGTAGGCCAATAATAACCTACCCTTTTTTTTTTTTTTTTTTTTTTTTTGCGGATGGAAAATCATCTAATGACCCCTTTCGCTCTGGGTGGAGCGTAAGGGAGTGTCAGACTTTTACTGACTAAAAACCATCCGTGTTCCTTCAGTGCCCTTACGTTCCGGAGCCGCGGTATCTCTTTCGAACAGCCCGCAGCCCCGGCAGGCGTCGGCCCCTTGGGGGCCCCTTCACGCTGCTGACAGCTCTTTGAGGCGCGCGTGGAACAAAACGCGCCGTCGACACGGCCTGTCGTCATTAGACGGACGGACGACGAGCTACCCATTGCTCGCCGTCCACAGGCCCGCGCCTACGGTGGCCGGGGGCCACGACGTAGCCCCCGACGCCCGGGGCGTCTCCCGCGGCGGCCGGGGAGGAAAGCTGCTGCTCTCTCCTTCTCCCGCTCCGCCACCTCCTTCGCTAGCATCACTGCTTCGCAGAAGGTGGTGACGGCATCCCATTCCGTCTCGCTCCGGACCATGGCTTCGACCAGGGCCGGACGCGAGAGGTCGCCGCCGCCTATCGCCGCTACGAGGACCCGGCGGTGCTCCGCCCAAGCAGGGCACACCTCCACGGTGTGTTCCACCGTGTCCTCCGGTCCATCCTCGCAGTGGGAGCACCCGGGCGTTTCCTCCCGCCCGATTCGGTGCAGGAACCTCCCAAACACACCGTGTCCGGTGAGGACCTGCGTCAGGCGGAAGGTGAGGATGCCGTGGCGTCTCTCAAGCCACTCCTCAAAGAGGGGTCTTATCGCCGCTATAGTGGCGTGCCCAGCACGGGGTTGCGACAGTCGCTGTCTCCATGTCACCATGAGATCGTGCCGGAAGTCTGTCCGCTGCGCGACAACTTGCCGCGGCAGCGGGGTTTCCCCAAGGCATAGTGCCTCCGCACGCCATTCGTGCAGGCGCGCGAGGACTATCGCCTCCAGATCCCATGGCGGCAATCCGGCAAGGAATAATAACCTACCCTTGCAAGTGCCCGCAGAACTGTACGTCATTCAATATGTCGATGCCAAGATTCCGATGTTGGCTGAAGCAGCATGGGGATTGGCCTGAAATTAATGAGATACAACAAAGGGGTTCTTTGTAGCGGTAAACGCGCAAACCAGTGATCTTCTGAAGTTATACTCGACTCGATATTTATTAAAAAAACGACTTAGACACAAGTTTCTTCAGATACTAGATGACGTGTTTCCGAATTATGTTAGCACGGCTAGTGTAAAAAGCATCACCATTGTTACAACTAGTAACAACAACAAATAATTAATATAAATAAGAAACAGCGTAGATGATAGCATGCAGCCTTGTGGAACACTACCATTAATAGGCTCGTAGTCGGTGTATGCGTATGTGATCTAATGAAAACTGATGATCGTATGGTGGTACTATCGTCGCACCAAAATCGAAATACACCGAAGCCTAAGTCACGCTATCAAAGTTCCAAAGTACTATACTATATATAGAATAGCTCTGTACAAACACACAGAGCTTTCAGGCCGCGGGCCCCGAGTCCTATAAAGCTGTAAGAGCCGCTTAGGTTAACAGCACCAACATCATTGAAAGAGAACACAAAGCGTTGGACGCTCCCTTGGTTTAACACCTTGCCCGTCGGGAGATCTCCCTTTTTTCTTCCACGTCCAAATTGGAGACCAACAGATGTGATGTGAACAGGCAACTGCAACATTCGGAAACCTCAACTTCAAGCTTTCGTTATCGTCCCCCAGTACCCCATCCATTCACTGCCAAGCAGATATTGTCTGCATTTTTCAGATCACGCAAGCCATCTAGCTTCACAAGGTTCATCGCTTCAATGGAATAACTCTTCCTGTTCCTTCAAGCTACCTTATGCGCTATAGTGTTTGGCACGTCTCTGGGCCTTACTACTCGGCTCTGTTTCACGGCACTTTCGCCGATTATTTGCCTTCTTCTCAACTCACTGCACACTACAAGACGATCCATTACACATTCGTCGACAACTAGACTCCAACATCGACGGTTAGTTGGAGCAGGGGGAGGGGAGTGAAGTAGTGGTACTATTGTCACGTCACAAGCGAAATACACCGAACTCTAAATCACGTTATCAAAGTTGCGAATTACTGCGCTTTATATAGAATAGCTTTCTACTAACACATGGAGGGTTGACCGCTCTCCGGAATAAACACCTTGGCCGGTGAGGAATCTCCCCTTATCAATCCACCGCTAAATTCAATTGCCCAATTTTTCGGGCAGTCCATAGGTAGAAAGCTTCTAAAGAAGTGCTTTGTGCCAAATCCGATCGAAGGCCTTTGGTATGTCTAAAGTAATGACATCTATGAGTCAGGTAAATTAGAAGATTAGAACTAGAATCTTATGTTTATAAATGGTCGTTAAGGTCGTTAGTAATAGAAACTTCTTGACTTGTTTGGTCGCAGGACCAGCGACTTTACGTGTTTTTTGGGGCACCTAGGTGAAACGCGTTATTTCACCTAGGTGAAATAACACCATCTTTCTGACTTCGGGCTGACGAAAAACCCAGTTACTGAATTTTTAGCCCAATGAGCTGGCAGTTTATAATGCATTCTATTATTTTGGAGAACAAGGAGGTGATGGTGATGAGTCTGTAGTTGAACGTGTCTGAGCGGTCCCTTTTTAGGGATCAGGTGCACTAAAGCTGTCTTCCATAAGTTGAGGATTACGCCTAGGGGTATGAGTTCCTGAAAAGGCGCGAAAGAACCGGTGCTAACGCCGGTGCACCTGTAGTACAATAGGTGGGCCTCCAACAATCCCACTCGACTTGTTGACGTCTTAGGAGAAGAATGCTTTGCACACTGAGCGCTGTGTAAACCTCACAACCAACTCTAAAAGCAAAAACAACAACTTTATTCTTTGCAATAAAGAAATTAATTAATTTGCAACATTCCGCTAACTAAAAACAATGATGTGTTTGAAGTATGAAGAGCACCTCCCGCCCTCCCTTAATTGCGTGCACCAATCCCAAATAGCCTGTCACCCAGAGGGGTAGGCAGAGACTAAGATAAAGAAAATCTAATCCCAGCACCACTACTCCCAACACCACTACTCCCGGCACCACTACTCCCAACACCAATATTCCAGGAAAAACACACCATCGACGATAATACGACACGTGTTTTGCCTCTATACGAGGCATCCTCAGGTGATCTAGACTCTACGGCAGCTGACCACTAAGTTATGACTTAGCGGGTTTCTTATAATGGAATTCCGCAAAGTAATGCCTGATTCTATCAATTATTTTATTCTTTGCGGTGTGGGCCAGTGAGCCCTATACAGAGATGGAACAGATGGCTGAAAGAAATTCTCTTGGACGCCCTTAGCAAATTAATTTAATAAAATTAGAGGTAGAGAAGAGAGCTTGATCAGTTTAAAATCCTTAATTAATATCTAGCACAAGGCTATCAGGCACAAGACACAAAGACGAAAGGTACCAAATAACTCAAAAGTCTTATTTTTGCAATCTATTTATTTGTTTTGTACCAAAAATAAAGAAAGGCACCAAGTAAAATACTTGCGGCACTTACTGTATTTTCTACGGAGAATATTGTTACGAGCTTAGGGTTCGTGAAAATAAAAACTGCCGATTAAATTACCAAAATTAACAATTTAATTACCGAACACCAATTAAAACTTAAAAGACACTAATAATTAATCACACTTATTCACTTTATTTCGCTCCGAAGCTTCGCTTGTATCGCCAAATTCAATATTGCCCCGATCGCGGCTTGCAGCGGCTTTAAATACACCTTTTCCACCGAAACATCCAGAATATTCCAGCAAATACGGGCGCCGACCGACCAGGTGCAGAAAGTTCGAGTGTGGGGCTTCCAGAAAGCTTAATTCTTCTGTTCGATACTAGATGGCGCTGTTGGTGGAAACTTCAAAATAGACATTTTCTAGGAAGCCCTCCTCACTCTGGTCCCCGACACTAGATGGCGCTAGTGCCAGGTAACAGACGTCAACATAGGCGCGCAACAATATTATACCAAATTTTATTCTGTACATAAGCGGTGTTTGCAAAGCTCCCCCTCGAAACTTGCGCCCTAGGCTCCAGCCTGGTTAGCCTGTGGGTAAAATCAGGCCCTGACTGAACTTCGTATATATTATTACGGTGGACAAGTTATAACCCAACAAAACTTTTGTGCCGATTTGAAGTGCCGCCATTGAGTGTACCGGGAACTAAATTTAAAATAGTTTGCAAATAGCCGTTGTTTTGTTCAAAACGGCCTGCGCTCACAGACGTCACGGCATGCCACGGCACGTCAAAGGATTGCTTTTGTAGAAAAATAATTTCGTCGTTATTTTAATGATCTTAGTACTGACATTTCTTTATCTAAAAATGAATAGACCAAAACGTCTTGCGTGACACCGCGGCATGGGGCTGCACGTCACCGCATTCCATGGGATGCCGTAACACGCCGCTGCATCACGTGAAACGCATGGGCACTTTATGTTGTTAATGGAATGTGAGTGCTAAGTAATCGAAACAAGATTGAATCTAGCCCGTTGCGGAAGCGATCTCAGTGACGCGAGCACCCGATACTCGAGTGCGTTTTGACTTGTTTGGTCCCACCGACCGACACGAGCTGAGCAGTCAGAGACGGGGGTCCGCACACCCCCCTCGGACTGCGGTTAGATAGCTCAAAGAAAAACGCCTAAAAGGCGACATGATGATTGGTAACAATATCAAATCATAAACCATCTCATCATGACACAAGATCCTGAGACAAGATGAAGCTGTAAGAGTCGCGTAGACTAACAGCACTAACATCTAGACAATAGAGACTTGTTTGGTATGCTGCGAGATGCCACAGAATCCTTCGGCATGCCGAAGTATGCCTTCACACGCCGCGCCATGCTGGCCTTAAGAGTATTTTAAAGTTTTAAAAGAGGAAAAGTGTGTGTATTGTGTAGTTCAGTTATGTTTCATGTTGTTAATACAATAAAATTAAACAATGATAATGTAAAATTCGTAACCGTAAAGTTTGGTAACATTTCACAATAAAGAGGATTTACAAGTTATATAAAAAAACTAAAACTATTTGATAATATATTATAGGCTCTTAAAAATCTATCACTTTTCTTATTAAATGTAATTACTAACATGTTTGGTTTTAAATTACCTATTTTTGATAAACAATAAAATTCAGTAGGGTTGACGAGTTTCTTGTCGACTTCGATACCGACGTTTTTTCTACCTAATGTCTGTTTACAACGATGAGAGTCGCTGACATCAGACAATTATCATGCAATTTAAAGTTTGTAAAAGTCTAATTGTACTTAAATATATTGTTGAAACAGGTACAATATTTTGGCAGATTTTTTTTTATCACGAGGACTAAATTAATGTTTAACAATAAAGTATTTACAAAATAATATTAATTATTTTGTAGTATTTGTATAATAGAGGTTAGTGGCAACAATGCATTAGTGACAGTAAAATATAAAAATATAAATAACTCAAAACATTCGTCGGTCACGATATCTTACTATTGAACTAGTACAATCATCTATCAGTTGCTTCCATGACCTATAGAAGCCTAGACTCTAAGCGCTCCCGTACACTATGCCGCCGCCGCGACGACACCGCACCGCCGCCGCGCCGCTTTATTTTACCATTGCACTATACAGTTGTTATGAATTATTGTATGAATATTGTTATGAATTATAGTAATACATTGCTAGCTGCGAAGAGCATGCGCGTAGCACTCGCACGGATATGTAACGTATCGTAGTGTTGGCTCACTACATGTACAGAAAATGGCAAAAAGAACGTAAGTATATTAGAAATTTGTGGGTACATCCTATTCTAATGCGACGGGAGTAGTATGGTGAATTTCATACACTTTACGAAGATCTACGAAAAGATGAGGGCAAGTTTTGTGATTATCTGCCGATGAACATTCGACAAATTATTAGAGTTATTAAAAAATAAACTGCAACACAAAGATACAAATATGCGGGCAAGTATATCTCCAACGGAAAGATTGGTTGCCACATTGAGGTAAGTTGTCATGAAATCGTTATTTTAATTTGTTTGATTCAATGAAGAAAAATCAAAATCATTTATGATTGAATTTGCCGGACTTGCAATGCTCTGTAAAGAATTCTTTTCAATACTATAAGCAGATGCCTGAGATTGATTCTTTGAACTTGGTACAGCGGCAATACTACAACAATAGTTAGCTGGAGAAGCAATTGCTTCAGGTGTACGTAAATGATGAGGTGCGCTATAATTATTTTTATATTGAATGTTTCTTATGATATTTAATATTTGATACTGGAATTCGACAATATCTTCATCTTTAAAGAGTTCCACGGAAGGGGCTATCCCAAAAAAACTTACCCATAAGTATTATGTTATATCGCTACAGCCTATTAAAGTCCACTGCTGTAAATAGACCTCCCCCATAGATTGTCCCATAGGGGTAATAATTCCCATAGAAAAAACATCACCCTATTGTCTTCTTCTTTTTCTAAATTTTCCATAAACTTCATCATTTTCTTATCCATAGGATTAATTTCCTCTTTGTTTTTCTTTTATCTTCCAGCATATTTGATCCTGATTCACGTGGGAACTGGGTAATTTTTTTAGAAAATTTAAATTGTCCTAATATTGATATTTATGAATTGGTTTGACACCTGATCCAGATTTCGTTTCACGCATCTTTTTGCCGCATTTCATCCACGCGTCTCTAAGGTTCTTCCATTTCTGGGTCATTAGTTTATCTGAAATAATTATTAATTATATTTACTTTATATTTTGCAGGTACTTAGCAGCAGGAACTTCATTAGCAAATCTTGAATATCGATTTTGGATAGGAAAATATGCAAATGCTATGAACGATTGTCTTGAAATAGCAAATAAATTTAAAGATGCTGCAAATTTTCCTCATTGTGTTGGTGCTGTAGATGGGAAGCTTATAAGAGTAGTTAAACAAAACAAAAGGAGATCGATGTTTTTGAACTACAAAATATTACTTCTCCATTGTGTTGATGGCAGTCGCCGATAGTGACTACAACTTTATTAATATAAACATCGGTGGGAAACTTCTTTTTGGTTGTACATGGTTAATAATACATTAAACTTGCCGTAGCCTGCACCTTTACCCAGAAGTAAGATTGTTTTACCATATGTATTTGTAAGCGATGAAGCTTTTGCACTACATCAGAACTTACTGCGCCCATATATTAGTCAACAACTTGATGCAGAAAAATCAGTTTATAACTATCGTTTAACAAGAGCGAAACGATATGTGGAATGTACCTTTGGCATACTAACTAATAAGTGGCGAATTTTTCATCGACGTTTAAATGTGTCGTTGGATTTGGATGTTGATATTGTAAAAACATTTGTTTATTACAAAATTTTATACACAAAAAGAGAGTACAAAGAAGGCATCTATTAACGGGTGTGGTGAATTACAGGAACTTCTGCCATTAGGCCCAGTAAAAATAATTCCAACAACAGCTAATGATATACGTGATAAATATAAAGAGTATTTTAATACCGAACATGGAAGTGTACCATGGCAAAATAATTATTGTTAAGATGTAACACGCGTTAATAAAATTTTATAAAAATTACACTTACCGTATTTATTTTTCTCTGTATCGGATAGATCCCCAAATTTCCCATTAATTATATGGCAGATTTCAAACCAAGTTTTTAAACTTTTATGCTTGTCTTTATATAGTTATAAACATTTATCCCATATCACTTCTCTGTCCTCCACTAAAGTAATGAACGTTTCGTAATTAAAATTATCCATGATAGTTTACTAAAAATTAAGTGCATACATGTCCATACGTTGGCGGCCTGTTAAAGAATAAGCAAAGTCAAACAGTGGCGAATGGCGGCGCTGTGACTGCGCGGTGGTGACGCAGGGGCGGTGCGGTCGCGAACGTATACACAGCATAGAGGCACAGTGGCGGCGCGGTGTCGGCGCGGTGGTGGCATCGTGTGCAGGAGCGCAAAGAGGATTCTACCCATGATAGAAGCGTCCGAGTAGCCAGCTTTGCGTCGATCATAAACTAATAAGAAGGCGTCGATGTCGATCATCCGAACGCTCAAGGTCACTTCCGTTACATATTACAGCATAATTTTTCAGCTGCTAGTAGCGACTTTAAGTCGCATCCAACAGTATTGTTTCAGTTTTAACTGGCTCTCTAAGTTGCTACTCTACAGACAAACGTCTATAGTACATTATCGTATTCAGTATACAATATCGTAACATTTCTAATTACGACAAATAAATTCATCTTGCTGTGAAAATCGATTAACAAAGAACACGAGAGAGAAGCAATTATACTTTTTATATTTTTTATAGGAGAGGGGACAAACGATCATACGGCCCACCTGATGGTAAGTGATTACAGCCACCCATGAACAACTGCAACACCAGGTGAATTGCATATGCGTTGCCGGCCTTTTAAAAAGGAGTAGGCTCTTTTCTTGAAGGTCCCTAAGTCGTATCGGTTCTGATAAATCTCTGGTGCTAGTCGATTCCACAAGGAAATTTGGCAAGGTAGAAAACTTTTTTTAAATCGCACAGTGGTGGACCGCTAGTCATCCAGATGGTATGGATAGTATCGCGAGTTTTGTCACAATGTGCGGTGGTGAAATTTTGCGGTTGGAATTAGTCCGAACAATTCCTCAGAGCACTCCCTGTGGTAAATGCGATCAAATATGCAAAGAGATGCATCATCTCTTCGCAAATCCAGTGAGTCAAACCGATCGGAAAGAGCTCGGTCGCCGACGATTTGAACAGCTCTGCGCTGGATGCGATCAAATAGAAGGAGCTGGCACTGGGGAGCCCCAGACCAGAGATAGGAACAACCGACCACCTCTCATGGCCCCACCGACCCTCAGGTCATACGAGCCGAATATCGGAAGATGCGCGCGTTACTTGCACCTTGCTCTTTCCCGCGTTCACTATCTTGACTCTCTACAAATATTTAATCTGTTCTTTGTCCCAATTTAACGTCATTCTCCCCATTCTGGTGCTGACGGCACAATAACGCCTACGTCTTTGGGCCTTCCTACCAGCATTCTCTCTTGGCTTATTCTGCTATCGTGCCAACTCACGCAACAGCCCGTAGTTCACCCCATCGCTGACGAGATCTGAATAGTAGATCGGTCCATGAACCGTTCGAATTAGTCCATCCATTATTTTCGCTCTTAGGGCAGTCATCATACAAAGGATATTCTCATAGAACATGGTGAACATCCTCTTCTGTCACACCACACTCACCCATACTAATTTCACACAGTTGCATATCGCACAGTCTCATCCGAAAGCATCCATGACCGGTGAGAATCTGGGATGTTTGATAGTCCGGTGAGACCCAGGTATACCTGTATCTCAACGCCGCCTCCGGAAAATAATGATGTAGCTCGCGTCCTTTCGTTTCACTCATCCATCGATCCTGCCAGGCGCTGAACACTCCAGTCCAGATTTCGCGCATTCGTCTGCTCAACTCCTCTTTGAGCGCGGTCAAACGTGCTATACCTATCCTACCAGCACGGATGATCTCCAGCTCAGCAGGGAGAATGCCAGCCAGCACCAGTAGGGCCGCCGTGCTAGTGGATCGGTACGCCTTGGTTAACAATACAAGGGCGGATCGCTGCGACCTCAGTAGTACGCTACGAACTGTGTACATGTACCCTCGCTCGTATCGGCACTCTGCCGCGTACGTAGGCGTGGACACAGACAGTCCTCTATAGATTAGTTTTAAGCTCGGGTATCATACACTCCACTATAATATCGATACGCGAGTTATCTTGCCGAATCTCTTGGTAATGATAGTCCCGAGTCCAAAACTACGCCTAGTATCTTAGCGTTAGTCACAGTCTTGATAGATTTCCCACCAAGTTTAATTGCGGGGGGGGGGGGTTCGCTGAGGTTTCCCTCTAACAGTCATGGTGGTTGTCTTTGAGGAGGAAAACATCAATCGATTCCTTAGCCCCCACTCCCGTACAAGGGCCAGAGTCACTCTTGACCTAGATTTCGGATCCCGCTCTCGTTCCCGATTCAATCAAGATTGTGACATCATCGGTATAGGTAATCATGGCTACTTCTTCAGGCAGGGGGAGTCGGAGTAAGTCGTCTATCGGCACGTTCCACAGTGTTGGGCCCAGCACGGAGCCTTGAGGATATCCCATGGTCGAGGTCTTCCACTCTACCCGGTCCTTGTTGTAGAAGCCCACACGCCTGGATTTGTCCTTCTCTTCCAAGTGACCACGAAATTGCACGTCACTCAATATGTTGACACCGAGGAATCCGATACTGGCTGATGCAACAAGGTGAGTGCCTTGAAACTGAGGAGATACGACGACGGGATTCTTTTTAGCGGTAAACGCGCAAACTTTTGTCTTCTGGGGATTGAACTGGATTAGATTTAGTCGCCTCCACTCCGAGACTTTGTTCAACAAAGTATTGACTTCCGACACAAGTTTATCCCGGTACTCAACGAAGTTTTACCGAGAAATATTGGCACGGCCGGTGTATAAAGCTTCACCAGTGCTGTCGCCCGCATAGCAATGAAGCAAGGCCTGTAGTTTGATGGATCAGAGCGGTTACATTTTTTAGGGATCGAGTGCACGAAGGCTGTCTTCCATGATTTCGGGACTACGCTTAGGGAGTAGGAGTACAGGAAAAGATGCGTTAAAACCAGTGCCAACTCCGAGTCACACGTCTTCAACACAATAGAAGGAACACCATCAGGCCCTTTCGACTTGTTAACGTCTAGGGAGAGGAGTGCTCTGCGCACCGAGCGTTGGTTAAACAGCACATCCTGCATGAAGCACTCACACCGCGGGATGGTCAGCGGGGTGTTCTCCCCGTCATCAAGAGTCCAGTTGGACGCAAGGAGCGAGCCCAGCAGATCGGTTTCGTCCTTTGCGGCATGGGCCAGTGAATCATCCTCTCTGTGCAGAGATGGTAGAGATGGCTATCAGAAGATCCCTTGGACAGCCTTGACCACAGACCAGAATGCACGTTTTCTTGAAGGAAGACGAAATAGTTTCTCGCCAATTCTGCCGACGTGCTCTGACTTTGCATTGACAGTGACACTTTTGAAGGACCTGGAGACGGAATTATACTTATTTTTAAGAGCGCTGATAATTGCATTCCGAGACGTTGATGCATGAGCCCAGCCCTGGTAGCACTCCTGCTTATCGTTTAATGCAATTTTGAAGGAGTGACGAAACCTTGGCCTCAGTTCTGCCTCCGATAGGTACCACAGATGATGGAATAAAAAATTCCAATCCCTGCAGCATCACATCATCTACAGAATCAGCAACAACGCTGGGATTATCCGGTGAGAAGCAAACCAATTCAAGTGTTTTTAAAATCAATTCAGTCCGTTTACATGTTAGACCTTATTTTTTCCAGACAGTAGAAAATGTCATCCAGTAATATATGCAAGCTTGTATTAACGCTTTATAATAAACAGCTTTTGCGCTTTGTGATCATGATGATGATGAGTTGAGCTGTTATCAAAATCTCCCAAAAACTTCACAAATGTGGTCACGACATCAGTCTGTAAATGAGACTGTATGGTCTAAGATCTTTGCCTTCTTTAATTCGCAAATTGTAACAACAACATTATCAACTCTATGTTGCAGATGTCGCCAGATGCCGCCGACCGGAAGCATTTCGTCCGTCAGTCGTTTCATTTTTGGTCTATAGCATATTTCTATAGTGCTATAGATTTTGGAAATTATTAGTGGTTTTGTAAGTTTTTTTTTTTATATTAATTGGTGCTGTTGTTTAATAGCGGCGGTTGTTAAATTTCTACGTATCGTTTCTAATACTATTTAATGTGAGTTTCTTTGGTGGTTTTTATGTTTTTGAGTGTGCTTATCTGAAGACAGGGACAGCGTTAGTGTAAAATGACGATGCCGATTAATAATGTGATTGAGAGAACCGGTGTAACGTGCGTCAGTGTCGTTGCACCATTCTAGATAGATATAAATATCTTTGTCTCATTCACTACTGTATTAATAAAATTAACCTTTATTAGATTAGTCGCTATTTTTTATATTAGCCGCGGAAAGGGCGGTTCCTTGAATCCTTGATTTGTCATCAGTTTGCGGTAACCAAGGTTGTTAGTGATTATCGGATAATCATGTATCCCATCCTCTCAGTGTAGTTACCATCAATCATGCTGTTACAAATAACACTACGATTTTAAAATTAGTTAAATAACTATCGCCAATTGCAAACAGGTATTTGTACTTCAGACTACATCAAAACATGTGAAGTTTAATTACGGCAGCCAAAGCAATAAATGTTGAAACTAATATTTGAGTTTAGGTCACTTCAATTCACTGTAAAAATTTGTGCTTGGTGTGTCATATTATGGGAGTTGTTTGGAACATTCAATATTTGGATTTCTGTGCAAAACTAAGTAGTGATCATGAAGCAACACACAGAGGGGAAAGTTATTTCTAATTTTGAAATTTCAAGTGTTAAGGCGGCCTATGTATAGGAAGGAAAAGTGATTAACACTTAAACTGCCATCGGTCATGTTTAAATGCAATACTCTGTACAAAGTGACTGACACTACAGTCAAAGGTTTAAAATACAAAAAATAAATAATTCTTATAATACTATTCAAAGGCTGACAAATTCATCCTTGTGAACTAGTGTTTTTGTAAGGGGCAACTCCTAACTTGCTGCTTGAATTTTTTATTCACTTAGGATCTTTATTTAACATTATATATAGAACATGCCAAAAAGTCAATTTACTCTTTTTGTAAAGTTTAATAAAACAAATGAATGGGTTTTTCTGTTACAATTTCTTTTCTGGATTCTTTTTTAAATAATAGACTTTTATAAAGATGTTGACAAAAACTATTGGTAAATGATTTATGAAAAAAATATCTGCAGTAAAATCAGAGTGACTTACATAGCCCAATGGGCCATTGAAAGAACTATGATCAGGCTACAAAGCTCAAGACTTACATAGCCCAATGGGCTATTGAAAGAACTATGATCAGGCTACAAAGCTCAAGACTTACATCGCCCAATGGGCCATTGAAAGAACTATGATCAGGCTACAAAGCTCAAGACTTACATAGCCCAATAGGCCATTGAAAGAACTATGATCAGGCTACAAAGCTAAAGACTTACATAGCCCAATGGGCCGTTGAAAGAACTATGATCGGGCTACAAAGCTCAAAGAACTAACAACTGATGGGGAGAAAGGTTCTTGCGCGGCAGCTTTTTTAGATAGATTTTTCAGATTTTTTCAGATAGAAGTTAATGATATAAGATGAAACTGATCTACATCTAGTATTAGGATTTCAGATGGTTTCTATGGTGTTCATAATTCTTTTAATGCCTTAAGTTTAAATTTTAGTCTTTGGTTAGTCTGTTTTGTCTTGTTTTTGATGCAATAAAACTAGCATTTCAGAGGCTATATTCATGTATGTTCATGTATAGATTAAGTTTGTTATATAACATGATGGAATTGACATGTCTACAGGTAAAAATACCTAAATAGGGTGGGTGCACCAGTAACAAACCAATTAAGCAACATTTTGAAATAAATTTTGATGATGTGACTCAATTATTGCAATAATCATTGCAAAACAAAATTAAGTAGATAATAGCTGTTAAGTTAATTGCTATTTAAAAATGAATTTTGTTCTATTAATGAAGAATAATTTTATTATTAATATTTATGAATTTTTTTTTATTAGTCACAATTTTAAATCGTAGCTATGTAATTATTAAACAGAAACAGATACTTTTTTATTCAATATAGATTATAAATAACAATTATTGAAAGTCACTTTTAATTTACCACTGGTTCGAAAAAAAAAACCTTTGTCCTTTGTTTTGTTGCGGTATGGGTCAATAGGTGAGCCACATTCCCCCTCTTCTATAAAAAAAAAAAAAAAAAAAAAAAAAAAAAAGAACCAGCAAAAAAACCAGTGGGTTTTTTTTTAAATAGCTTACAATCCAGTTACAATCATATTACAATTAACAACTCAATAAAAATTAGAAATAGCTTGGTCGCGATCACCCTTAATGCTACAAGGCTTATAGTGTTGTTTTGGTTTTCATTTTATTTATCATAGTTGTAAGGAGAATATTTCATGTCACATCTATGCCGGTAGTTGTTGGGAGCACTATGCTCGAAGTTGTTGACGAGTACGTTTACCTGGGACAAATAGTCCGACTAGGTAAGTCCAACATCGACCGAGAGGTAAATCGATGGATTCAACTTGGCTGGGCAGCGTTCGGGAAATTACGACACATCTTCTCGTCAGGTATACCTCAATCTCTGAAAACTAAAGTGTACAACCAGTGCATGTTGCCAGTGATGATTACGGATCTGAGACGTGGTCCTTCACTACTGGCCGTATGAGGATGCTCAAGGTCGCTCAGCGAGCTATGGAGAGGGCTATGCTCGGAGTTTCTCTGCGTGATAGACTCAGAAATGAGGATATCCGCAGTAAAACCAGAGTGACCGACATAGCCCAATGGATTAGTGGCAATGCAAGCCGAAGTGGCAATGGGCCGGCCATATAGCTCGAAGAACCGATAACAGATGGGGAAGAAAGGTTCTCGAGTGGCAGCCTCGTACCGGTAGGCGTAGTGTAGGGCGACCCCCCACTAGATGGAGTGACGACCCGGTAAGACATGCAGGAAGTCGATGGATGCAGGTGGCTCAGGACCGTGCTTTGTGGCATTACTTGGGGGAGGCCTATGTTCAGCAGTGGACTTGTGAAGGGCTGTAATGATGATGATGAAGGAGATTATGTTTTCAGTATGTTTCTCTAACTTTCGCGCCTTTATTTATCTCAGCTATCACTTTTATGACGTCTTATATTTGAAAAAAGTTATTTCTATGGCCTGTAGAATTAGTGTAGGGGATCAATTACTGGAACGAACTTGTAGTATTGATATTACCAGTAATTAACCACTGGTTAACAACTGAATCATTGTGATTTTTTTTAAGAATTTACAATAAAAATCTTTTGAAGCATCTGAAGTGGCTATTAATGTAAAAGAATAAATAAAAAAATATTAAAAAGCTTAACCACCAGTGTTGACCAAATGGAATATTACAGGGAAATCATAGAATTTGTGTTCCAGTGGTTTACCATTAATTGATTTAAATTGGCATTTTCTGATAAAATAAGATGCAATGTTATTGTTATATTCATTACATTACGCAGTTAACGCGAAAATAGGTTACAATAATTGATATAAATAAAGATTTAATAGGCTTACAATAAATTACTGTCTTACGTGTACTTAGTAAAATGGCCATCCGGAACGAAGTTATTACTGATTATGTGTTTTTTACTGATGTGCATGGCACATATATCGCTTTTAGTTATGATTATATGATTGGGTATGGCAAGGCTACAAAATGTAAAAAAATTATGGGAATTCAAAAGAAGGTTAATATTTAGGTTTGAAGATTGAAATGGGCTACTACTCGTTCCTGGTGTTGGACTAGCGTACCCACCCTAGATATTAAACTGGCTTTTGTTATGCTAATCCAGTGTGATTTACCATTTAAAGTGTTGATTACAATTTAAAGTGTTGATATATGATGGGTAAGGAAAAATATAGAGAATGAAATATTTTGTGAGTGAATTACATGGCTAATTTCATAATTCTGAAACATAAACGCTGTACTAGCATTAGACTCAATACACAATCTCATTGGTAGCTTTTAGAGTGGAAACTGGAGGTTCTATAATTCTTATCATAGTAAATAATGATAGTGTAATGGTTTGATACATTAAATATAAAAGTGAACTTTATAATTACATTATAAAAAATGGTAGAGAATTGATATTATGAAATGAATTATGTTTTAAGAACAATTTTAATGTGATGCCTATCTAAATATTATGATATTGAAATTAATATGAGAATTTTATTTCAATTTTATGACATAATAACTTTTTTTAGAATCTCTAAAATGTCCGGTGAGCCTGAGGTCGCGCGCACACCTGAAGGAGATGAGACTGAAGAAGAAGAAATCAAATCCTCTTACAAACCACCACCAGAGAAGACAATTGAAGAAATATTAGCAGCTGACCAAGAGGATGAATCCTTAAGGAAATATAAAGAAGCATTATTGGGGCAGGCTCAGGCTGGAACTGTAATTGTTGGTATGTTTTCCCTAGTATTTTATCCAAATACGCCACACATGTGTTTGCTAGTTCCGTTCCTATGCTGGGCCAAAATCAGTTATTGTGTTTCTGTCAAGAAATTCTCATGAGCAGCCCGGAGTCAAGAAGCTGACTTTGTTCCACCCCTAGGCCTTGAAAAGTACAGCGAGCCATTGGTCCTGTGCCTGGTCCCTTTCTGGTTATGTCAGATCACTATGCCATCATACCATGTGAGTGAGGGATAGAAAGTACACCTTTGCTTGCACACACTTATGCACTGTAATCCTGATTGGCCGCCTTGACTGAAAGTCAGGATTGAAGGACATTTGTACAAAGGGTCTTCTGATATTATACTAGCTGGCACTTTTTACTTGTAGAGTTCTTCCCATACTCACTGTTAGGTTTAGGTAAGCTGGTTGGTGAGTGAGCCCAACCACATATAATGCTGCTGATGTTATTCAAATAAGAATAAGCATGACCTAGTGCCATATTGTGATGTCTTAGCTGTCAATTCTAACCAGTTAAGTAGGGTGAGCAAAGCAGATATTTTACAATAATATTTATTTACGAAAGAGCCATGAAAGTTTTAATCTGAATATAGCACTTCAATTCTGCTCATATCTGCATCAGTCTGAGTAGTCATTAAAGTCATCATCAGTATGACTGCTGCACAATGCCTATGTGAATATCTATCTAATCTCCCCTATAATAAAATAAATCATGTTCTTTTATTATAGGGGAGATTAGATAGATATTGTAGCAACTTAAAATATTCCACCGAAAAATACTTGTAGCTACTTAATATATTCCAAAGAAAAATAGGCATTTAAATACCTGTAATCTTCAAATACCTTTGCCAATAATGAAAATAAAAAAAACAGTTTTAAATTATTTTAAAACTAATTATGATTAATAGATTTGGAAGTACTAAGATTCAGTTAAATAAAATAGGGAAAACGAGTAATATGTAAGCAAGCAAGCCATACTTTACAAGAAACAGTTGGCAGATTGAGGTCATTGACATTACTATTCTTAGTTCAATCGAATTGTATCTTCATCAGTCTGTAACAGTCCAGATTAATGATGGCAAACAAATCCCATGCAATACTGCTGACCCAAATTTTACAAAGAAATAATGGAAAGCATTAGTGCTCATCCAATGCAAGTTCATCGGATTGTATGTATAATTTTTATATTAGTAGAATTAGTGCAGGCAAGTTTTTTAAATGCCCTCTAGCTTTTTTATAGTAGATAATTATACAATCCACCTGGTGGTAAGTGGATATTGCGATTCATAGGCTCCACCCCTACACCAATATTTAATAAATAATCAAAATTATAAATGCACCATTACTCTTGAGGACTAGATAGAACACAATACTGCCTATGAAAAGGAGCTCTCATTCTTGTCACTCATCATATAAAACAGCAGCATTAAGCTGCTACACAGGTATTATATGCAAATGCACCCAAATGAAGTGGAGATGGATGGGTCATATGCTACGGAGCACCCAGGATAAATGGAGCAAAACATTGACAGAATGGCACCCTAGAAACGGGAAACGAAATTGAGGTCAGAATTAAAATTGACATTGGGTTATAACTGGAGAAGAATTTCAAAAGATAGAGAACAATGGAAATAATTGGAGGGGAGGCCTTTGCCAAGAGGCGCACCGTACTCTGAGACCTATTATAATAATAAAACTGAATAAGATAGGAGTTTTGGGGTATAAAGGCGATATTATGGAGGCCTATACCAAGAGGCACACCATACTCGGAGACATACTATAATAAAACTGAATAAGATAGGAGTTTTGAGATATAAAGGCGATATTATGGAGGCCTATGCCAAGAGGCACACCATACTCGGAGACATACTATAATAAAACTGAATAAGATAGGAGTTTTGAGATATAAAGTGTATATTATTATTATTATATGCAAATGTGGTCTTTCTCCAGTCGAGGTAGCTGATTTGTGCATGGCTCATCTTCATCAGTTGTTAAGTCTGCTGCTTTAAGTCTCGTTGTAGAGAGAATTTGCCTTTGTCACTAGAAGTATAGAGTTAAGATAGTCTAGAAGTCACTAGAAATGTTGTGTATTTTCTGTTTGGTGTTAACGAGAATTTACCGTCATCTGGAAGCTACATATTGCCGCCATATCCCATAATCGAGTTTTGGCACCCGTGATAAAAAGGGGGTTGATAGATTTCTCTTAAGCCACCAGCACAAGGGAAGCTTGGGTCTATGTCCATATCAGAAATGACCCAGCAATGAAAAGGGAGTAAGTGATGCTTGTTAAATATCCCGACAAGGCTTTATGTAGATAAAAGTGTCTGTATATACAACACTGATAACACCAATCACGAACAGATAAGCTTTGATAGTAAATTTGACAAATTTAATAATCAATGACTCAGTGTGATAGCAAACACATTTATTAGTTTCATTAACAATATCGTATATATTATATACAACTTGTAACAAAAACCCTGTGGTTCCCGTTAATTTCGTCATCAGAATCAGTATTCAAATGTATAGAAATAAGTTTACTTCAGAAAACATGACCATAAAAAATTATTTAAATAAATGTGTATTTGAAAATTATATGTGGTATTATTACCTGTAACTGACACGCACATAGGTAAAGCGAGGTCTTTGACAATATTCTTACTCCCCGGCCAATAAAGGGGTAATAAAACCACATAAAATTTTCAAATAAATTTTCTTAATTTATTTACATTTTTTTAGGGTCACGTTTTCTGATTGAAATATATATATATATATATATATATATATATATATATATAAAGAAGAGATAATACAATTGTTTGATGGTATTGAGGCATTTGAAAGTTGTTGCCACAACTTGGAAACAGAATTTTCAATTTTAAAATATGTTTCACTGATCTATATAATATTGTCGTAAATCTCTAAGGCTCCAAGAGATTCCAGAAATTGGAAAAATACCCAGATGTAAAAGTCTTAAGACTAGTTGTTCGAAGCGTCAAAGCTGTGTGACATTTAGTACAATGGGTATTGTTACGAGCTTGAGGTTCGTGACAATAAAAATTGCCGATAGAATTACCTAAATTAACACTTTAATTTACTTTACACTAATTAAAGTTAAAAACACTAATAATTAATCACACTGATTCACTTTATTCCGCTCCGAAGCTTCGCTTGTCTCGCCAACTTCAATACTTCCTCGATCGCATCTTGCAGCGCCTATTTATATAAATTAGCACGGAAATTTCCAGAATATTCAAGTAAACACGCGCAAGGTACCGAGAGTTCGAGTTTCAACTAGGCGCTAGTGCCGTCGACTAAGGCGCGTAACACTGCCCCCTCCTAAGACATGCTCGTCCCGAGCATTATCGGCCCCATAATAACGCGCCAGACGATCTACATGGACGATCTTAGGAGTCCCTCTTGCGCCTTTCTGTATCCGGTAGGTTACATCGTTGATCCTGGTCACAATCCGGTCGGGCCGTCTCATTTAGCTTGAAGCTTAGGAGATTTCCCTTTGCTGCGGACGGGATTATGCAACCACACTAACCCTTTGTTGTTCATTTTGCGATCGTACCGGGTTTTCATCTTTTCAGACATTTGCTGGCCCGATTGTCTGACGTGCTCATAAATGTCATTCATTTTGTTCCGCAAGTCATTTGCATAATCGGTTATACTACGTGGAGCATCAGGTGGTATCCCGGTGATCAGGTCTGCAGGCAGCCGTAATTCTCTTCCAAAGTTTGCGAAAGCTGGTGTCACTGCTGTACTTTCGTGAACAGCGCTTCGATATGACAAAACGGTTGTATGTGCTTGTCCCAATCTCGTTGCCGATTGTCTACAACTTTTGCTAGGTACCTCTCCAATGTCTGATTAAATCGTTCTACCATTCCATCAGATCCTTGATCGCTGTGAATCTCTAAAGGTACTCCAAAACGACAGAAGACTTCATGAACTAGTTTATCTGCAACTGTTGAAGCTTCTTGATTTGGAATGGCGAAGACTTCTGGCCACTTAGTGAAGTAATCCATCACAACCATGAAATACTTGTTACCGCTTTCACTCTCCGGAAACGGCCCCGCCACGTCAATGGCTATTCTCTCCCATGGTGCACCAACATTGTACAACTTCAATGCACCTCTACTACGAGTCTGAGGTCCCTTTACAGCCGCACAACTTGTACATTTGCGACACCAGTCCTCGACATCGTTTCCACAGTGGACCCAGTAAAACCGTTCTTGGATCTTTAGTAGAGTTCGTTTAACTCCCAGATGGCCACCGGAACAATCATTATGGTACAGCTGTAAAACATCCGGTACTTTAGCTTTAGGGACAACCATTTGCAAGTGACAGCTGTCTCTCCGAACATTTTCCCATTTACGGCACAGAACTCCATCCTGAAGCAGCAAGCTGTCCCATTAGGCCCAATAGCTTTTAGTGGTCGAACTCATCGCTGAGACGTCGCTCCACTTGGGCTTGGGAGCACTGGCCTTCATCCATTCCAGAATCGGCTTGATGTCCGGATCTTCCTGCTGTGCATGCGGTATGCTGTCCTTCCACTCGTTGCTGAGGTGGTCTGTCCTGAGCATCCTCACGGATACCACTTCCTTACTCTCCTGCCTAGTACAATGTTTGCAATCTTCAGGACAAGGTCTTCGTGATAATGCATCTGCGTTGCCATGAGATTTCCCGCTGCGATGTTCGATCTCAAAGTCATATTCCTGCAGTAGTTCAATCCACCTCGCAACTTGTCCTTCTGGATTTTTAAACTACAATAGCCATTTTAGTGCAGCATGGTCAGTTCGTAAGTGAAATTTCCGCCCCAGAAGATATTTGCTAAAATGCTGCAATGACTTTACCACCGCTAGCAATTCGCGTCTTGTGACACAATAGTTCCTTTCCGGTTTTGACAATGACTTGCTGAAGTACGCTATCACGACCTCTTGGTCACCATTCCGTTGAGACAACACACCGCCAAGTCCTATATCACTTGCGTCTGTGTCAACTATAAATTCTTTGCTTGCATCAGGGTATCCCAAAATAGGTGTTTTGCACAGACGTTCCTTGAGCTCCTGGAATGCGATATTGCAACTGTCATCCCAGCAGAAATGTCGCTTCTCCTCGGTTAGCTTATGCAGAGGTTTGGCTATATCTGCAAAGTTCTTCATAAAACGCCGGTAATAGGAGCACAAACCCAAAAATGCTTTAACCTGCGTCTTGTCTTTTGGAACCGGCCAATCCTTGACAGCTGCTATTTTCTCTGGATCCGTGCGGATACCTTCTTCCGATACTACACTACTACACATACCCCAAAAAGTTGACTTGCCGTTTGAATAGTGAACATTTCGGACTCAACTTGAGGTTGGCACTCTGAATCTTCATGAGCACGCGTTCCAGGTTTTGAAGGTGTTCCTCAAACGTACGACCGACGATGATGATGTCATCCAAGTAGACCAGACAGGCATCGCCAATCAGCCCGGTGAGTACAAGTTCCATCAGCCTTTCAAACGTTGCTGGAGCATTGCACAACCCAAACGGCATTACCTTAAATTGCCACAGACCCTTTCCCGTCGAGAACGCGGTTTTCTCCTTGTCCTTAGGGTCAATTTCAACTTGCCAGTAGCCACTTTTTAGATCCAGCGTGCTAAACCACTTTACTCCTGTAAGCATGTCCAGCGTGTCATCAATTCTTGGCAAGGGATAGCTGTCCTTCTTCGTAACGTCGTTCAGACGGCGGTAGTCAACACAAAACCGCATGCTGCCATCCTTCTTCTTTACCAGCCCTACGGGTGAACACCATGGACTAGTTCAATAACACCATCCTTCACCATTCCTTCAATCATGGTTTCTGCTTCCTTTTCACGTGCTTACCGGCAGTCTTCTTGGTCGCTGACGGATAGGCAATTCTTCTGTGTTTATTTTGTGTTGAACTAAGCCAGTCTTTCCTATGTCAGCATCGTTTGATGAGAATACATCGGCGTACTTGAGTAACAACTTCTTTGCCTTGACCATTTCGTGGCCACTCTCGTTTGTGCATCCTTGATAGGGGTCTCACTCGATAGATATCGGCACCGACGTAACCAATCCACTTCCTCAAGTACCAACCAGCGTGCCTTTTTCTATAATCTGTTCCCGGTCACAAAGGTTCAGCACACGTACTCCTGAGATGTCAGTGGTCCTGACCAAGGTTCGAGCTACTTTCCATGGAAGTTCATTGTTTACCCTTTCCACAAGTACACAACAGTAAGCTTGCCCAGCGTTTCGAGGAAGACTAACCGGCACAATCGTTTCTGATCTCGGCGGGAGAACAATCTTCTTAATGTTGTGCACGTTCCCTGGTAACGCACCTTCCATAAAAAGTTCCTCCTGTCCACATTTCAAAACACCTTGCTTAACGTCGATCTCACAACAATTATTCCTCATAAAGTCTAGACCAAGGATGCAGTCCATTATATCAGCCACGATGACATTATGCAGGTAGATCACGTTGCCTAGTTTCAACTCCATCTCCTTCTCTCCACGGACGGGTATACGCTGACCGGTGGCTGTTACCAAATTAATGCGTTCTCGGTTGTATGCGGAGTCCCCAAGGAACTGACTTATAAGTTGGGAACTAACAACCGTACGAGAGGCTCCAGTATCTACGGTCAGTTTACACGGCGTTCCGTTGACCTCGCCCTTGATGATTAGACTGTTCCCATCATGGGTTTGTGAGATTGAGATCCTTGGGGCTCTTTTAACATCAGCCAGCACCCGCCCCGCAGTTCTGGCTTTTACTCGTTACCCTGCTGCTGCTGGGCGGTGCTGTTGGCCGCACTATCCTCCTGAGGTCGTTCACCTTCCCTTTCTAGGGTTCGCTTAGGGCAGCTGGATCGAAGATGGCCCTTTTCCCCACAGCCATAGCACCTAGGGCTGTATCCTTTGTTGCGGTCGCGTACTGTAGCTGCTGCAACCTCCCTGATGCGATGGGAACGATGATCCTGCCGCACGGCTTCCACCTCCAGTGCATGGGCCAAGGCGTCCTTAAGCGTGTCGTGGTGCCTGAGTCTCACAGCAGCTCTGACTTCAAGGTCGCGGATGCCGTCGATGAATGTCTGAACAAGGTTCCCTTGAATGAGCGCAGGTACAGACTGGTATGCTTTTCGAACCATCTTCTCCACCTCAAGGGCCCACTGCTGCAGGTTTTCGTTGCTGCGCTGCACGCGATCTTTAAGCTGCGCGCGAAAGACGTGTTCCAGGTGAGCGTCGCCATATCTCGCCTCCAAGGCCTCAAGAAGCTGCTCGTTGGTCACTTTCTTACCGAGAGCTTCCAACACAGTTAAGGCTTGGTCGCGCAGGCCTAGGGTGAGTGCAGTCATGGCTTGGCTTTTATTCCAGCCGTTCGCCTCCATGACGGCCTCGAACTGGATTTTGTAGGCCGACCAGGAAGAGGTCCCGTCGAACGGCGGCACTTTGAATCCACGTAGCGAAGATGTTGTAGCTACTACGGGAGCTGTTGTTCCATCCCCAAGTTTGAGGTCGTCCAGTGTTTTCTTCACGTCAGCCATTACGTTGTCAACCCGATTGTTTACTTGGTCGATTCGGGTTTCGGCCTCCGACAGGCGGTTGTCATGTTGAGCAACCTTATCCTTCACCTCCCGTATCCCTTTTCCGAAAATAGCGTGAAGGTCCTTCATGAGGAGCATCTGCTCTTCCTTATCGCGTTGGAGTTGCTCTTCTAAACGACGGGCCTGTTCCTCCTGCCGGCGGGCCTGTTCCTCCTGTCCGTCCCGCAGCTGCTCTTCCAATCGGCGGGCCTGTTCCTCCTGTCCGCCCCGCAGCTGCTCTTCCAAACGACGGACCTGTTCCTCCTGTCGGCGAGCCTGCCCCTGCAGCATCACCATCAGAGCACCTAAGTCAGGTGCTGCAGATGTAGGAGCTACTGACAGGCCTGCAGCCGGCGGCTGGCCCTCCGACGTCTGCGGCGTTGCACCACCAAATCTTCTTTGGTCCGTCTCCTGCTGGCGTTGACTTCGGGTACGGACACCCTCCGTTTCCTCCTTAGGTAAAATCGGCATGATTTTATCCCACTTCTGACACCAATTGTTACGAGCTTGAGGTTCGTGACAATAAAAATTGCCGATAGAATTACCTAAATTAACACTTTAATTTACTTTACACTAATTAAAGTTAAAAACACTAATAATTAATCACACTGATTCACTTTATTCCGCTCCGAAGCTTCGCTTGTCTCGCCAACTTCAATACTTCCTCGATCGCATCTTGCAGCGCCTATTTATATAAATTAGCACGGAAATATCCAGAATATTCAAGTAAACACGCGCAAGGTACCGAGAGTTCGAGTTTCAACTAGGCGCTAGTGCCGTCGACTAAGGCGCGTAACAGTATTACACCTGCATAATGTTACTGTAATTATGCTATGCTACTGTGCACTTTACTAGGCGTTTTCCTCTACAACCTCTGTGGGATTGTTTACCACCGGCGATTTTATCGAACCGATACGACTTAGGGATCTTCAAGAAAAGAGCTTATTCTTTTCTAAAAGGCCGGCAACGCACCTGCAATTCCCCTGGTGTTGCAGTTGTGCATTTAGCGGCGGTAGTTACTTACCATCAGGTGAGCCGCATGCGCATTTGCCCCTTATGTAAAAACAAAACTTCCTGTGATGGAAGGTGCCCATGTACCACATTCTACTGTTACAGATTTCTGAATATAACCATCCTAACATAGTGCCTATGGGTAGAACTTTCTGGCCTGATTTCGGAAAAGCAAATTGTTCAATAATGTCTCTTCAGGCCGAATTTTAGTCTTAACATCTGTATCTCGCAGGGCAGGATTATTGACGGCCTAGAGTTGGGATTTAATGGATGGCGCGTTAAGAAGCTTATTGACGACTTTGATTTAGTTGACCTTGGTTTGACGGCTACGTGGTGCAGTAACTTAGCATTGAGTCGCGGCGTTGGCGGCCGCGCACCCGAATCCCGAACGATACAAGTTTTTTTTATGTTTTACAAATAACTGTTCCGGGTCTGGATGTTGATTCTTCTGAAATGTATGTATGTAAACTGCCTTCAAGATACAAGAGAAAATCCTAGTGCGGGGGGAATGTTTTTAAAAGAATAAAATAAACGATTTAAGGCTTCATCGCCTTATTTGACGCATCTGTAGCGTATTGGTTAAGCGTTAGGTTGCGGTACAGGGCCGCAGGTTCGAATCCCGAACGAAGAGTTTTAATTTCGGGTGTGGATATTTGTCCTTGCAATATTTGTGTAAAAAAACTGAAAAACATATAAAAAATTCTTCGCTGTTATTACCATAAATATCTCTATAAATAAAAATTAAGTGCTCTCCGTTAGTCTCCCAAAAAACTTAAAAATGGCTCGATCGATTTTGATGCATTTTTGTGTGTTTGAATGGGTCGCTATGTGGTTTATATTTACGTTTGAAGTCGGTAGAGGGGGCTGTTGTCGAGATCCAGAAATCACCTGTGCAATGCCGGGGTGGATCGATAGTATACAATATAATTTTCACCACATTTCACCCTTCGGTTAAGCATACTATAAACTCTATACTTGTTCCCCAGTGTAAACTTGGCCCCTTTGTAATCTCGACTTATCGACCCCTCCTTGCTGTAACCCTTCCTTCAGAGTGTTGTTTAAAATTCAAGGTGATTAAATTTTGCGTTAGAGGAACACAGTGCAATTAATGTAGACGGTTGTTAAATGTATTGACCCTAGTTTTGTCGATCAGTTTTCGTTTTACAACCAATATCCGTCAATAACCATTTGTCATCATAATGCAATGAGACAACCCTGGTGCCAGAAATTGCTTGATAACTCGCACTATCTAAAACTTCATAGTGTTCACGGAATGGTCACGGGAACGGTATACACACATCCGTGATCCCACCATCGCCGGCCGACCCTCAGCGGCCCCTCCAGTTGCGGTGAACTCCTTCCCCTATTTCTCCTCAGGCGAAGTGCGCTCTTCCACGGCCTCCATCTCCATATACGCAATGAACTCCCTCCCCCTCTCAAATTTGTTACACGGAGGCCGTGGGACTAGGGAAAACCAGTAGCTGTAACTATGTCTTCCCGTTTTTCCGTCCCTAAACCTCGCATTTTTTTTTGTGTACACTGCGCATAACAATAACTTTTCTAATTATTTCCTTTAAATTTTTTGTCGAAGAGACTCCTTCGGACTTCGGTTTTAATACTTTTTATTTTGGCTTTTTTCTGCTAAACAAAGATAGTTTTAGTGTCAGTTGCACTACCTCATAGCAAGATTACTAACGACATAATGGTATGGAAATAACTAAATCAAAGTAATATAGCTGTTTCAAAAGAGTAAGGTTTCTAATCTTCTTTACAGCATATGTTACAGAACTATGTATGTTTGCAAGTTTAGATATATGTGTGCCCCATTGTAGCTCTGCGTTTAGATTGATTTCCAGAAAGTGTTGACTGTTCCTGACCTAAACACGAGTTTTCCTTTTTTTCGCCGGTTAAAGTTTAGAAATTTCGATAAAATTGTAATTTACGTGGTAGAACCACGCTGCAGCTATATATATTATGGTTGTAGCACGATTGGGTCGGCTTGAACGGGGTAGGACAACACTCTCACGGAAATCCAGTGTAAAATAGCAGCTTAATGGTGCTGTGTTTCGTATGGTGATTGCAGAGAAACGGACAACCTTTTTACTAGAAAGGAGGCATTCCATCTTAGTCCTCAGGGGTGATAACTCATCTTGCATTTGATTCTTTATCGAGAATAAATGTAGATGTCTATGGGCTACGACATCCACTTACCACCTGATGAACTGTGTGCTCGTTTGTCACAAAAAAAAACACTTCATTAATTTCATTTAATCCTCATACAGAACCCAATGACCCACGGAAGGTGATAGTGAAGAAACTAGCTCTCTGCGTGACGGAACGCGACGACCTCGAGCTGGACCTGACTGGGGACCTCACCGACCTGAAGAAACAGGTTAGTGCTCGGCACATTTACGTTAAGGTTGATAAACGAAGAATGTAAATTCAGGTGATGAAATCGTAGCAGTTTTAAAGAAAAAAAAACTTAATTATGACGTTAATTGAACGTTAAAGTGGCCCAAGTTGTAAGTCATTTTAATTCTGTGGTGATAACTGTTATGCTTACGACTATTATAAGTTTTATATACGGTGAAAGAATCTGGCAGCTCGTCGGTAAAGTAGCGGGTTAATGTGGCTCTGTCATCGTCGTATTCGAGGTCAGATGATTTTGGGAGGAATATAGTTTACCGCTACGGAATATAGTTTAAGGCTACAGGTCGTCGGTCTCAGCGAGAATCTCAAAAGTTCGTCAGACTTCGACATGAGGGTTTTTCCATCACATGTCTTAAGTTTTGTAATGTGACCCTCCCAAGCTTCCCAGCAGACTTTGGAACCACTGTTTCGCTCTATTGCCTCTTGAATAAGGGTTTCATTAGAGCGCCACAGATCGCGTCGTACAGCTTTCCTTACAAGTCTAGTGACTGGTGACAGCTGTTCCGATGGCACGGCTATTGTTGCCTCACGTCCCTTTTGCATAGGCTGAAGTGTCTCGTCTGAGAGCTTAGACTTCCGGCCTATACCTATGTAGCTCGTCAATGTCCAATGTGGGTTTTAGGGCATCGAATCGATTCCGGAGTTCCAACTGGAAACGTTGGGATCCCGCTACAGTTTGAATGGAATGTTAAATGAAAAGGAGCTTAGATGTAGAAAATAAATGAAATAACAATCATAAAATGGCTGCACGCCAGACGTTTGAAAGTTGATGTTTTGTTAGCGAAGTTGTCAGTAAATCCATTCACATTCCTGTCTAAGCGCATAATAGTACTATTCTTTAAAGAAGTAGGAAGATGAAGGAAGTTCTTTTTCTTTGTTTTCCTCGTATGTTTTTGTTTGTATAATGTTTGTGTATTATTTTTGCAGTTATCTATACAACCAGTTTTTACGATTCTCTTATTGGGGCAATCTATATAGGTACTTGTGAAATAGAACCTTATTATAATAATGTAAAAACCATATTTAAACTTTAAAGGTTTTCAGCGATTTAGTTCTTTAAAGGTCGGATCATTAAATTACCGCTGTCGTTTTGTATAATTACCACGTGTTTATTTGCTCTGTATATATCTCGCTTTTGTGTATATCTGTTCGGGTCGAATTTAGTAATTGATTTTAAGTTAACTTCCCGATGAGGCTACAGATTTGATATTACAATATATCTCAGAATCGGATCACAATATAAGAATATGAAAAAAAGTATCTTATACTTTTTAGTCCGATTTACGTATACCACGTTAACTTTTGTTCACACAATGGGTGCGTTTGGCAGAAAAAAGCACTAGCAAGCGCTTACAAGCGCTAAAATTGTTTTCGGCCAGGACACGATTGCTACTTCAGTAGCGCTGACATAATCCGCTGTAAATTTGTTTGTTTAAGTAGAGTTTAAAAGTTGTTTTGTGCAATATTAGTTTTAAGTAATATAATGACATGAATAAACATATACACTCACCGGCACGGAAACTTGGCCAAGCGGTTATCTCGCGATAGCAAAAGCTTTAAGTGTTTCTGATGAATGTTTGTTATGCAAGTATGTCAAAAAATGTTTACCCTCAAGTTCAAGAGGGTAATTCATTATGTTTAAGTGCACCATGACGAATTCTTTAATTTTTAGTTGAATCGGGTCATTTGAGCGACTAAGTTCACATTTTAAATTTGTGTATTGTGAAAAGTTTACTGTAAGGTTATTCAATTGTTGTGATCTTGTGTCTTAATTAAATAACTAAAGGTGCTTTAAAGCCAATAAAAATGCCATTAACACAGCACAAGTTGCACAAGCAGTAGCATTAATTGACCAAGGGCTGACACAGCGTGAAGTTGCTATTGTGCTTAACGTACCACGGTCCTTAATGCAGTATTCACTGAAACGATACCAGGAGACAGGCCGCTACACCCGCAGGCCAGGCAGTGGGGGCGTAAGGTGCACATCGGCCCGGGACGATCGTTTTATTGTTATGGAGATTTTGAGAAACCGCTACCTGACCGCTGTTGAGATACGCCAGCGGCTCCAAATCGCAAGAGGCGTTAATGTTAGTGAGCGTACGGTGAGAAGACGAATGGAGGAAGTGAATTTAAAAGCTCGTAGACCAGCACGAGGTCCAGAACTTCTCAGACAGCACCGAGTAGCCCGACTTCAGTTCGCAAGAGAACATGTCAATTGGACCCACGAGCAATGGGCTAGAGTGTTGTTCACAGATGAGTGTCGAATAGCTTTACGTGCTCCAGACGGTCGAGAACGAGTGTGGAGAAAAAGAGGAGAGAGGTTTCTACCCATTACCACCACCCAAACTGTGAGTTTCCATGGAGGCTCAATAATGGTATGGGGAGGTGTAAGTTCCGACGCACGTACAGAGTTGGTCATCGTCGATAATCGGCTTACAGCTACTCGATACATCGAGGAAGTTCTTCAGGAGCACGTAATGCCTTATTCGGGATTCATTGGACACGACCAATTCCTCCTCATGCACGATAATGCACGCCCGCACGTCGCACATTGTGTAGAGGAATATCTGGAAGAGGTTGGAATACAAAAATTACAGTGGCCAGCTCGTAGCCCGGACTTAAATCCAATTGAGCATGTATGGGGTATGCTCAAAAGAAAGATAAAGTCCAGCTCCAAACCGCCACAAACTCTAGATGAGCTCCGAAATGCAGCGCTGGCCGCTTGGGACAGCATACCGCAAGTTGATGTCAGAAACATCATTCAAAGCATGCCAGATCGAATGCAAGCGGTTATCAGGGCTAGAGGAGGAAACACCCGATATTAAAACTGATAGACAATAAAGAAACAGACTTAATTTTTAACTTTGTAGTGTTTTTAAAGTGACAATGGAAAGATGTTAATTTTAGTGAAAACATGTTATCTTGAAAAGAAAAATTTCGGTGAAGTAAACATTAAATTTCTATGTTCTAAAACCATTAGAGACACTTATTGAATGCATCTACCCTTAATTTACTGTTAAAAAAACGTTTCAGTGCAAATAATCAGCAAATTCACGAGTGGCCAAGTTTCCGTGCCGGTGAGTGTACATGTTATTAAAAATTCATGATTGGTAAGTTTTTAATATGAATGCTTTACAAACATATATTTAAATTAGGTTAGGTTCCCCGGTTAAAACTAACATCGTGTCCTAGAGGAAAATAGCTACTTACGATTTGACAGCACTTACCGCTTACGATCGCCATTTTGCTTACAAGCGCTTGCTAGCGCTTTTTTCTGCCAAACGCACCCATTAATTTGTTTTGTATCTTATTCTCTGACAGCTATGGTTAAAATTTTACTTTGTGTGGCAGGTACGCTGTCAGTACGAAATAACCGTATTTAACGTCTACCGTAACTATCGAACCAGATTCATCAAATTGAGATTTCACCTCTTTAATATAATTACGCATGTAATTGATTAAACGGTCCAGTAGAGTCGTTTTAAAAGTTCGAAGTAAAATAGCTGTTAGCGTTAGGGTTGCCAGATATACTTTATTTTAAAGGACTTCGTCTATTACAGACCCAAAAGTTGATTTGTCCTTTAATTTGACAAGGACAAGACAATATCGCGCGTATTCAACAGTCTCTCTGCTAGTTGAGGTCAAAGAGTTTAGAAGTCACTGAGGTGGAACAAACAAACAACACTGACACGAACTGCGTAACATTGTATTTTAAAATTGTTTTTTTTATTAATAAATTTTGCTACTGATACTCAACAGCATTTTATTGGAAACATTATATGATATTCTTTATTCACATCCTATGTCATTTATATACTCTTATCAAATCCTATAAAACGGGAGCTGGCAACCCTCGTTATTGTACTACGATATATCCGATGCAACCAAATTTACTTCAACCAATTTTTTTTATGAATATTCTGCAAAATACATACTATTTAAGAAAGTTTAGGAACCGTATAGTTTTTTTCATACCTGTAGTAAGCGATAAAGTCACTTGAGGGCTGTGGTCACGTTTAAATATTTTATTAAACAGGATATAAAAAGGGTTACTATAATGTAAATGAATAAATGGTTGTTAATCACCACTGGGTATAAGGTGATCGCTTTTTAGCTGTTCCTAAATTAGTTTTTATTTTTATAGGGGAGGGGGCAAACGAACATACGGCTCACCTGATGGTAAGTGATTACTGTCGCCCATGAACAGCTGCAACACCAGGGGGATTGCAGATGCGTTGCCGTTGCCTTTTGAAAAGGAATGCAAATCTCTGGTGTTAGATTTGATAATTGTACAACCTGTGCTTTGTTATTGTAAAATTTTGAAAAAAAAAGGTCCCGCTGCTATGACAAAAAGCTGTAGAATAAATAAATCCCAGCTTCAGAATAAGGAATATTTATTTTACTCTTTTTAGATCATTTGAACACGGCTTTTAATTTTTAAAGTTATTTTTTTATCCCTTTGAATAGACTAAAGAATATCAATGTCAATTTCAATGTCGTGTCAAGTGTAATAGTGTCAAGAAGTGAAGTTTTCACTTCATTCTCTATTTTGCCCTTAAGAGTGAAGTCCGTTCAGAAGAGACTTTCCTTCAGGGATCTATTCATTTCGCGTCTTTCTATTATCTAGACCTATTTAATGAAAGAAAAATCATCAAAATCAGTTGACTGTTGTCGAAGATCGCGTTACGCGTATCGCGTAACACAAGTCGAATTGTAAACTTCCTCCTTTTACTGTATTCCACTAATAATTTCTTTTTATATTAAATACCTATAATCTATATTGAGTAAAAATATGCCATATTATTCTATTATATTCTATTCAAGGTTGAATGCCACGTTATAACGGCTGGGGGCCACGGGTTCGAATCCCACAGAAAGCAAACATTTGAATGGCCTATTAGTAATTGTTCTGGGTCTGGATGTCAGTCCTGGTGAAATTTGTGTATGTAAACTGCCTCTACGATACGGGAGAAAATTTTAGTGTAGAGCTAATGTTTTAAAAATATCTGGCAGGGAATGCCTCAAGGCATTAAGTCCGCCCTTTGTATTCTTTAGTTTAAGGATGCAATAAAGAATAAAAATAAATTAATGAAAGTATAATTGTAAATATCAAGCGTGACGTATTCTTAGAGTCTACGCGTCGTAGTGATCATTTCAATCTGGTAGTTTTTTGTGATATATGTTATGTAGGCTCGCCCTTATATAAATCTGGATTTAATTTTACTACTAAAACAGTAAATTATAGTAGTAAAATTCTTCTATCTTTACTGAATAAAGAAGGTTTGATGTAATAGATCTTGATCTATTTATTTAGATCTACATTGCATCAAATAAACATCAGGAATAAAAGGTTATCTGTCTTTGATAACTAACAGTACAAATTTATTAGGTTAACTAGCCTTGAAGACATTATCCATTATTCTAAATAATAAATTGTGCCCGAGATTTAAAGAAAATATCTATAAATTGATTGACAATTCGGTCTGACCTATTTTGACAACGATCATAAGTTTTTTTTTTATGGAATAAGCTTGACAAACGAGGACACAGCCCACCTGAAGGTTAGTCCATCTATCCTCAATAAAAAATCATAATGCAGATGCGTTGTCTCCATTGAGGACTAAGATGGAATGCCACCTTTCAATAAAAAAGGTCTCTGGGTCTCTAGACTCACCATACGAAACACAACAGCATTGAGCTATTTTACGTTGGTATTCTATGAGAGCGTGATCCTTCTCCGGTCGAGTCGACCCATTCGTGCTACAACCATAATATAACTCTAATATAGCTAGGCTCTATCACGTGCAAAATCACAACGCCCTGATATTGTCAGAAAGTCAAATTACCAACTGTGCAAAATATATCATTCACTCTCTATATATGATGAAGTATATTTAAAGACCCTGTACTCGTGCCAGTCATACACATTTACAATAATAATAATAACAACCAAAGCCTCGCAAGTGAAATTTTCCCCGACAATTGGAAAGCAGCTACTATAATTTCAATTTACAAGGGTGGTCCCAAAAACCTCATTGAAAATTATCGGCCAATTTCAAAGCTTTTCCAGGCATGTAAATATAGATATAGACTCAAATTTTTTAGAATCTCATACATTAATATCCCCTAGGCAATTTAGGTTATCGAAGAGGAAAATGCACCGAAGATGCAGTGTCATTGCTTACATCTGTGGTATCATCAAGGGTTGATAGCAGACGTAATTGTGTCGGTGTCATTTTGGCACTTAGCGAAGGCATTTGACATTGTCTCAGTTCCCATACTTAAAAAAATGGAGAACATGGGAGCTATTTATCGAAAGGGACGCAGTGAGTGAGGGTTGGCTGGTTATTAAGTAGATCATAGACAACTGATTTTGGCGTTTCACAGCGGAGTGCGGCTAAGTTTCATGGTGTGTATTAATGATATATGATTTTTCGGTTAATCTAACTTACTCGCCTACTGCGAAGACTACAGTTAAATCAAATCGTGTACTATCCCGGCGCAAGACTGTCTCTTTTCTGTGTACCTAATAATAATTTTATGTAATCGGTACCTACCGTTCGGCCTAAGCCTAACCTACTTTTGCCTATTGTAACGCTTTACATCATTATAATCGTAGGTTTTCCCGTTACGTTAAGCACATAAAATATATGTATAATTATTTTCTGTAGGCCTCCTTATAGATTGCCTCATTGGGGCCGCATATATTTGCCATAGTTGCCACGCTTGGCAGGCTGGTTGCCAACCGAAGTTTTTTATTCGTTAGTTGTTATTGGAAGACGTTTCTGCCCATCTCTTGGTTTGTTTCCCTTTGTCGCCATCTTACATCATCGGTACGATATGGGTTAGATATTACACCGTCACTATACATGGACCGTTACAGTTACCGTTAGGCCGTATTCTCACTACGCCAAACCAACACGACATCAACACAACATTAAAAGTTGTGTTGATGTCGTGTTGTCCATCCCTTTTTCACTAGCACGACTCCAACACAACACGACTGTCACATTTTGTATTCATTTGTCGAGTACGCACGCAATTATGTGTCCTGCCTTCAATCAACGACAACTGCTAGCTATTTTACTATACTTAAGAAGAAGAAGGCGGAGAAAGAATTGTTGGATTCACCCTTTACTACGTGAGAGATATGTTTATGGAGCATTTTACGTGCTCTTTGATAAGCTACGGGAGCACGAAAATAAATTTTTCAACTACTTTCGCATGTCTATAGCAACATTTGATTATATACTTCACCATATAAATGATGCCATATTACGTCCGTTTTTTCATTATTAATTAGGTTAAATAAAAAAAAACAATTTCTAGACACGCGCGAAAATGTTCGAGGATGGCGCGCACTCGCAAGGAATGTTGTGTTGGTGTCGTGTTGCCTGCAGTGAAAAAGTCCCTATAGAGTTTGCAAGGCGGCTATGTTGTCACAACAAAAAAGTTGACCCGATCTAGCGGACAAGACAACATAGCCGAATTGTTGGTTCAAAGTTGTATTGGTGTTGTGTTGTCCCCGTGTGTGAGAAAACGGCGCATACATTAGTATGGCGGTTGGAGTTGTCACAACATTATGTTGTGTTGATGTTGTGTTGGTTTCGCGTAGTGAGAAAACGGCCTTACAGTGTATTAAAGTCCACTGCTGAACATAGGGGGGTGCCCTAAGATTTCCTCATAGGGAGGATATTTGTCACAGTTGGCACGCTTGGCAAGCGGGCTGGCAACCGCAGTTTTTAGTTTTAGTCGTTATTCGTTGAGACGGGAGACGCTGCTGCCCGTCTCCTGACTTGTTTCCCTGTGTCGACTCTTATGACACCCACGGTACGGTATGGGGTAGTGGACATTTGTAAACCGCCACTACACGGTCAAACATTAAGTTACTAAAAAAATATATTCTCCTTCTCCCACCGTTCATTGCTAGTGGTCTAAATTGATCACCTAATTTAACAAAATGATCAGCGCGTTTATTTGGCTCATTTAGACTTAATGCGATTTCATTGTAAATAAATGCACTAAATTAATGCGTTTTTAAACGGAGGTGTGGCGCAATGGCGTTGTAGAAAAGCAGACAAACGTTTCTGACAGGTGCTACGTTACACGTCGTGTACTCGCCATGAAACTACGTCGTTCACAGTTAACTTTCGATCCCGAATCGTACTGCGTCTGGCTTTTGTCCAACATTGTACTACTTTTGGTACTTATACTTGGGGTGTTTTTTTAAAGCATAATAGCTTTATATAAAACAATACAATATTCTTTATTTTACACCGAGGAAAGATAAATATAACAAAAAAGAAACAAATATCTTCCAGACAACCCAGAAGAAGAATTAAATAAAAATAAGGAAAACAGTAACGGGTAAAGGTAACAGTTAAAGGGTGCACTAAATCAGAAGAAAATACCGACTTATGTACTAAATAGACAACATTCTTTAGGAAAAATGATCATAAATAAGAGAAGGTAAAGAAGAGATCATAAATAGAGAGAAGATCTTTTAGTAAAGATTTAAAAAAGGAAGTATTTTTAATCAAAATTAAAAAAAAAACTAGGTATTCTAAGTCAGCGCTTGAATACTGTCCTAAATGATGGTAAGTGGTGGTACAGCAGAATATGATGAAGCGCACTGATTGTTCATTCTTGCCATAAAGACACACATTGTTCGCAAGACAGATGCTGGCAACTTATTATATATATACCTTTGCTGTTCCTACGCATGAAAAACGATGAATCAAACCGTTTGATTTGAATGCGTGGTAAGTCGACAACGAAATGGTAGAGACTTACCAAGCGTCTGGTTGTCCGATGACATATAAGTAATGTGTTTATTTCGGTGATACGTTTCGCGCATGTCAAATTAACAATTTCATTGTGCCGGCATTGGCCGAACCCATGGTGCTTGTAGCCGGGTTTGAAGTGCGCGATATTGTTAGGTTCGCCTTCGTGGCACTCCGAGCTGTCATATTCTATTTTTCTTTCTTCTTTCTGTCGCTGATCTGAGTTATATGTTTATTGTAAATGGGATGATCGTACCGCCTCGCCATATATTGAAAGCCATAAGATTTCTTGGCCTTTTGTCATAGAAATGGGATAATAGTTTCTCATAAGTGGGTGCTGCGGCCCATTGATACTTACATCTATCATCGATTATGAAACTCAATTCAGACGCGTTCATCACTTTGAGAACTAAGATGCAATGCCTCGTTACCTGTTAAAAGGATTTATTGTTCTATACACTCACCATACGAAACACAGCAGCATTATGCTGCTATTTCATGCTGGTATTCTATGTGATCTTAATAGTTTTCCGGTCGAGCCGTGGCCGAGCCGAGCGTGACTCTTAACACGTATACTTTATAGTTCTTGCAATTCACGAGTGCGGTCGACCATTGTATGTGGTAGGTACGACATGTACATGCACAGTGTGACTGTGTGCGTGCCTGGCGGAGCGGGCGTCCGCTGGTGACTGACTGCTCCGTCAAACCACATCCAAAGGTCGAAAGCACTTGTGAATTGCAAGAACTATAACATAATAACTACTATATATAACTATATATAATAATAACATAATGTGTATAACATAATGTGAACGGTAACATACATGATTGTAAGCTGTTATTTTTAAAAAAAAGTCCCGCTGGGTTTCTTGCTAGTTCTTCCCAGGACAGAGGTTTTCTTTGCGAACCAGTGGTAAATGAAAAAAAAGTGACTTTCAATCAGTATTATTTCTGTGACCTGGTGCTTGCCAAAGTACGTTTTCATTAAACAGTACAGTACTGTACAGTAGCACATATTTTATTTTATTAAACAGTATGTAAGTACACATCACATTGGCCTTTTTTACATAGTATCTTTTGAAAGACCATCAATAAATGTACGCTTTTTTTAGCACAAACAAATTTGATACTTTTTCAGTGATATGACTAAAATCTCATTTCTTAAAAAACGTACTTTTGCCCTTTTAGCACCAGGTCACAGATTTATAATTCATATTGAATAAAAAAGTTTCAGTTTCTGTTTCTATACTAGGTGATAGAACACTTTCTGCCTAGCATTTTTTTATAGGAGAGGAGGCAAACGAGCATTCGGCTCACCTAATGGTGATTACCGCCGCCCATGAACAACTGCAACACCAAGGGAATTGCAGATGCGTTGCCGGCCTTTTAAAAAGGATAACATTACGTCCGGGTTGGTAATACACTCTTACCTATTACTGTCGCCAAATAGCAATGTTTGTTGTGTTTTGCCCTGTAGGGTATTGAGAGCCAGCGTGATTCCAGGCTTTGAGGCATTCCATCTAAGTCCTCAAAGGTGACAACGCGTCTGTAGCCTTCTTTGGTTTGAAGTTGGTTGTAGGTGTCCAAAGACCACAGTAGCCACTTACCATCAGGTGGACTGTAGGTTCGTTCGTCACTTTATTTTTATACAAAAAATCTTTCTATAGTTTAAACAATACTTATATTGTTATATCGTTGCTCCATGTCCGATCACAACCGGAAAAACAATCCAAGTCAATACTGATAATGTTTATCCTTCCTCCGTCGTTCTATATACGCATCGAATATAGACAATGAGTGGCATAATAGGATAGGACGTTTAGAATAAATGTAGAGATAAACAAGTATATTTGTTACAGTTTATGTTGTTGTTTAGTTTGGATCCCATTTTGTAAATAGTTATGAATACAGCATTAGTGGACCGGGTCAATCTGGTAAGCTCTCACTGAATACCCACGCAAAATATTGTTTCGTATGGTAATGGTAAGTGTAGAGAAATGGAGACGGTTTTTATTGTAAAAAAAAAACAACGTATCTTCATTTTGATTCTGAATCGATAATAATAGATTTAGATGCCTCTGGGTCACAGAATCCACTTATCTTATCAGGTGGATTGCGTTCTCGTTTGCCGCCCTACTTATACATTGCAACCTTGATATAACAAATCTGAAAGGGGTTAGAAAATATTCGTCATACAAAGTAATTTGTTACAAAAACCTTGTTATACTCGTATATAGACGTTAGTTTGGTCTAAGATTCGTTTTAGCAAGGTAAGTAAACTTAAAAAAAGTAAAACACATTGTAAAGAATCTCTTAAAACCTTAATTTATTATGACAATTTGAATTCCTGAATTGTTTTACAATAAATTCAACGTGTCTGAACCTGTCGTAATATGAATTCTGTTTTTTTTTTATAGGATAGGGTGACAAACGAGCACACAGTCCACCTGATGGTAAGTGGTTGCTGTGGCCCATAGACATCTATATCTGTCCTCGATTACGAATTAGAATGCAGATGCGTTGTTACCCGTGAGGACTAAAATGGAATGCCTCGTTTCCAGTAAAAAGGGTCTCCGGTTCTCTACACTCACCATACGAAACACAGCAGCATTAAGCTACTATTTGACGCTGGTATTGTGAGAGCGTGGTCCTTCCCCGGTCGAGCCGATCCATTCGTGCTACAACTACATTACTATATAACTGCAGCATGCCTCTACCACGTATGACCATCGTGTGGCCATCTTTTGTTGCCAGCGTAAGATAATTCATTATCTTATCTCGTCCCGTCGGTCATGGGTAGGAATGCCAGATCGGAAGACCAAAATATCTGGATAAATTTTGAAAATGTCGGGATTTTGGGGTTGTTGTCGGGAGAAACAAATATTATAAATAAAAATGTAAAATAAAAAGTTTTTTTTTTTAAATGAATAGGATACAAAAAGGTAACACTTAGCTACGGTATAGTAATATGGGGAATTTCTTTTAGATATTAATAAAGTTTTCATTGTGCAAAAAAATGTCTACGTTTGGTTAATTATTATGCAATGTCTGTATTTTTTTGTAATTTTATTAATCTACTTAATAATGCTTCATGTTTTTAAATTTCAATCATTTTGTACACCAGAAATGGTTGTGTTGTACTATATTTTTTATAACAAATATATAACACACACATTATGCAAATAAAATAAAAATTGTTGACACATAACTTATTTAAGTACACTTAGTTTTTAGATTGCCATATGTATTTCGTGTTGAACTTTACTGAGTCCATATTTTTATATCCTTTATTAGTATTCAAAAAAGATTTAAAATTCAAACGATTTACTTCAAAGTTCAGTTAAATTACTAACTCAGACTTAATTAAATCAAAAGCAGCTGTGATGTGAAGAGAAGTTGTTTGTCTGGAGATTTTGAGTTTTGTCCGGGGTATGGAGATCATTTAAAATGTCGTAAGATTCCAGACGAATCTCGACCATCTAATCATCCCGGCAACCCTAGTCGTGGGTGTCCTTAAATGTTTTTGTGGCCTTTGATATTTAGCGGTATGACGATATCGTATCTATACGGTACGGTACGGTTTTTTATGTGGTAGAGCCATGCTGCAGTTATATTTGTAGTATAGTTGTAGCACGAATGGGTCGGCTCGACCGGTCGCTAGTGTTACCTCCGATCCGTACATATAAATAAAATTGAAGTGTCTGTTTGTAATGTCAAAATAACAGATTATTACTAAATTCATGTGTAAGTATATACGGTAGGTATTGATAACAAAAAAACAATTTTAAAAATTTTTATCTGTCTGTCTGTTTGTTCCGGCTAATCTCCGAAACGGCTGGACCGATCTTATAAGAAGTAACTTAAAGGTATTTTTACTGTAGAAAGAGTATGAGATTTCGTGCAAAAAAATTAAACCCATGAAATTCAATCGTAATAAATTCCACGCGGACGAAGACGCAGAGAACAGCTAGTTTATAAATTTATTTTCCAAACACGTGTCAATCACTAGATTTCGGAGAGTAAAACGCGGAAACTATTATATAGTATTTTCCTTACTTAGGGCCATAAAACAGTATTATTTCAAAATATTAACCACATGAGCACGAATATAATAAGTGCTAAATAGCGGTCTTGATTGTGTACACGTGATTTAAAATACCGACAATAGTGAGCGTACATATTTATTATTTTTTAATTATAGCATAATATATTCGTTCATTTACAGCCTATTAAAGTCTACGACTGAACATAGTATAAGAAATACATCTTACGTGGTAAAGCAATGCTGCAGCTATGTGATGGTTGTCGCACGAATGGGTCGGTTCGACCAAGGAAAGACCACGCTCTCACAGCGTAAAATAGCAGCTTAAGGCCCACCACATACACACGGAATTCCGCTTTGGGATTCCGTTTCGCACACATACCAAAGGTAGTTTTCCGTACGGAATTTTGCGGCCAAAACGGGATTCCGTATGTGTGCGGCCGACTCGTTCGTTCCGTTTCGGAATTCCGTATGTAGTATGTGGCGAGCCTAATGCTGCTGTTTTACGTATGGTGACTGTAGAGTACCGGAGACTCTTTTTACTGGAAGCGAGGCATTCCATCGTAGTCCTCAGGGGTGACAACACGTCTGCATTTTGATTCTTAATCGAAGAGAAATGTAGATGTCTAAGAACCACAGCTTCATTTATTATCAGTTGGACTGTGTGCTCGTTTGTCAACAACATTTTATACAAAAAAAAAAAAAAACTATTAGTAGACTGCCTCATAAGTGGGAATTTTTTCATATTTGCTACGATTGGTCCGGTTGGCCACCGCAGTTTTTTTTTCTAAAGACACTGCTCCACCTGGTATTTTTTTCTTCTGTCGCCTCTTTTTTTTTTTTATACGTTTATGCGCCTCTTACTCACGGGACGTTATGGGGTAGTGGATATTCTTACTCCGATATTAACACGGTCATGTTTGTATGTATATTACAACTGAATTATATCAGCAATAAATATGCTGGTAATGTCACTTTCGACGTTTAGTGTTACTCTAAACTCCCTACTAGTAGCATTAGTATAAAAAATATTTATATAGCTGTTTGGTGACGTTACATACCACGCGATTTCACATCGTAAAATCTAGACACTTAAATGTAAATAAAATTAAAGTGTATGTCTTCTATTAAGCTCCGGTGGGTTATTTATTGCATGCTATTAAAACATGAATAACCATTTTTATAGTATTTGCCTGTCTGTCTGTTCGGATATTCTGGACTGATTGAGATGAAGTGAAACTTCACGAACAGATAGAAGACAATGCCAGGGGTGATCTAGACTGTATTTTGTCCGGTAAACATGCTGGATATCTTTTTGTGGAATTGAACGTTTATAAAGTAGTGTATAAGGTACGATCAAAACTTTTTGCTTTGCTATTTTACAAAAAGAGATCTTCATACTTACATCTCTTAATCTTCTCTCTCTTAAAGTTTTGATTAATAGTGATGAATGACATACCAACTAATTAGGGTTGATTTCGTCAAAGAAAATAAAATAACAGGCAACTTTTTCGTTTCAACGTATGACAAATTTTAATGGATTTATTAGCGGCCAAACCCGATTTCAGGCCAAAATAGTTTGTCCTAGGCCAAATTGGTTTATCTGATGCGTATTAGTATATACTAGTTTAGCCCAGGACAATCTATTTAGCCTAAATACTTGAGGCTTAACTAGTTTCGCCAAGGCAGAACTGAGTAAATGAAAATAATTTTTTGTTAAACGTTGATATTCCCAACGTACACTGCTGTGTTTTAGTAATTGGTCTTAACTGTTTTAGTTTGTCTTGAATTCTTACTCATTATTAAATTTAAATAAGGGTTTTTACAATTTTTTCTATAATTATCTACTTAAAAACATTTTATGCATGATCCCTGTTTTGTAATTTCAGTTAATTTGTATGGTCTAATCTTCTTAGGTTAGGTAAGGTTAAACTAGTTAAGCCTAAAGTATTTAGGCGAAATCGAAATAAGATTGTCTTGGGCTAAATTAATAACCCTGACATGAGTCGGATAAACCGATTTGATCTAAGACAAAATTGTTTTGCCTGAAATCGTGTTTGGCTGCTAACAGAATGCATGTACAAAATTTCATTGACTTGATTATTTAAAAACTGCGACCAAGTAGAGTAGAGTAGGGTATAAATTATTACTGAATGGCGCACGCTTGTTCGCCTGTCACATTTTGTCGATTCGCGTGCGTGTTATATCACTCGTTATTAACGCATTATAATAAATGATACGATTTGTGTTGTCACTTACTGACAATGTTCGTTACGATTGACTAATATTGTATGTCTTTGGCAGATAGCCAAATTTTCACTTCTTCACTCATTATATGCATTAGACTGTCGGTAAAGTCCAGTCGGTTACTCCAAACTAAAATTCAGTAAGGGCTTTTTTAAAAGATGATAGTCTATTACAGAGTAGTAACGGTGTAAGAATATCCGCTACCCTATATCATCCCGTGGGTTTCGTAAGGGGTGACAGTGTCTTCGTAATAACTACTAAAAGAAATTGCTGTTGCTAACCCGGTTACTAAGCGTGACAACTATGACAAATATCCCCCTTATGAGGCAATATATGGGGTAAGCCTTTGTTCAGCAGTGGACTTAAGTAGGCTGTAACCACAGAAATAGTAATAATAAGACAATAGAAATGAATTAGCGCTCGATTACTTCCAAATCCGATGTCGCCACATCGTACCGTATTATAAAACATTACATTGCTTGGCGAGTTTGTAAACGTCGAGTGTGTCGCGTATTACGGTAGAACAAAAGCAGCAATGGTAATTGTACGATACGAAAAGTAATAAATGAAAGGTTACAAAGGAGTATTCATCTAAATGTAAATTAGTTAAAACAATGCTAATTAGTAAATAATCAACTTACCGATGAAATGTTATGCCTTTATTAGTTGAATTACACGTCCTTGATAAGTTTTTACAACTGATTATGCTGCAGTTCACTATTATAAATTTATAATAACATAAATTCACGTACGACGTTCCCGCGCAATTAAATCACAAAATGATGAATGATGTTCGTCAACACATCATAGCGGCAACAAGGTTACTTGTCTATGTGACTTCTATTGTCTTATCATTACGATTTATGTGACTGTAACGGTAATAGTCAATCTGATCCAATTGAGTTTTTAAACCATTATTGAGATTAAAAATCTACTACTACTAAGAAGGAATGCCTCCTTACCAGTAAAAAGGGTCTCAGGTTCTCTACACTCACCATACGAAATATGCTGCTATTGTGGTATTCTAAGTCTTTCTTCCTTTCTGCTGAGGAGCCTGCATGGGTAGATACTACCTTATTACCTGCATTTGTCGCCAAATAGTAGTTGCTTCAACTGCTGCGTTTAGGTATGAAGGATAGAGAGACAGTATAATAGGCTGTGAGGCATTTTATGTTAGTGTTCAGTGGGGACAACGCATCTGAAGCTTTCTAAATGGCTACTGTAGTCCATTGGCCTCTGCAGCCAACTTCAATCAAAGAACACCACTGATACGTTGTCACCCCTGAGGACTAACATAAAATGCCTCACTGCCTGTAATTATACACTGGCTCTTATCACCATTCCGATTGGAGCACATCAGTGTAAGCATTCCTATCGTCAGAAATAAGTACGAGGGTGATAAATAAGTAAATACTTGCCAGAAATTTACATAATTATCACCCTCGTATAAGAAGTAAGTATAATAAAAAAATATATATGTAGTATTATTTCTGTAGATAAATTATTACTTAATTTTTTTGCTATTAATACCTATCTAATAAAAAATATTGTATAAATTCACCTTTCATAAATAACTTCCTATTAAAATCCTTCGGTAACTTATAGAATGATATATCTGAAACCTTTAGTTGGTCATTTAGCATCCACCCACGCAACAATTATAGTAGGAACGACGTTTTGTAATTATAATTTATCAAATAGGTAATATACGCAATATATATAATTTTTAAATTACATCAAAACTTTTTAACTATATTATACCACAATTAATTATACTAAACACTAAACAAAAACTATTTCAACAAGTATTTGCTAATAACTATTTACGTAAACAGCGTTAAAAAATCGCCTACCACGCGCTAGCCCCGACTGAAGCGTGGGGCGCCTCGCGATTGATGGTAATTATTTCACGCAGGTAGCAAGAATGACACAGGCCTGCCATCACCACTGCAGCGTGGCTCTACCACGTATATGTCTACAATGGCTCTAATTCGTTTAGCTCTAGTCTTAACTACTAGACCTAGTTTAAATTAATAGTGTACTTACGGGGTAAAGAAGATGTTATAAGATTTAAAAACAGTGTTAATCATGATTCCAGGTGTTCGTGATAAAAGAGGGCGTGCAGTACCGGATAAGGATCGATTTCATTGTACAGCGCGAAATTGTTCACGGGCTTAAATATGTGCAAAAGACGTACCGGTTGGGTGTGCCAGGTGAGTCTTAATTTGAGTAATATATCTAGTAGCGAAATAAAAAAATATTTTAAATTTAAAATCATCATATACGCCATTAACGTTTTATGTATGCTAAAATCATAGAATACTATAATACACAATAGAATGTCTGTCAACTTTATTTTGTACGAGAATTGGCGTCGCCAAACCCGATTTGCTGTGTTGGCAGACTGAGTAAATTTACACATTTTAGACTTTTGATTAATGTTCAACATCATCGTTAAAAAAATGGTTTAAATTTTAATACATATTTATTTGTAAATAGGGTGCAATTTGGCATTTTCTAAATAATTAGCATGCGAAATTTGAATCGATTGTAACGTCAAAACACATCTCGTGTTGACATTTATACGTGTGAATTGACGTCTTAGTGACATTTTAGTGGCTACGCGGGTTCCGCCCACCCCTCCGTTTTATTATGTACGTATTATAGTATTCTATGGCTAAAATAATACATCAAAAATCTATGGGTATTCAAACATGTAGATTTTGATAGATCCCTTCATAGAAGTGGCAAGTACAATTACACAGTATTCAAAGCGGTCATTGGACCGCTTTGAATATGTTATTATAAATGTTGAATGTATGTGTATGTATATATATATATATACGAAATTTTTTCTATCAATACGATACAACTACTTTTCAGCCAATTCTGAACGTCTGAGGAATCTCTATATAATAATAAGAATAGACTTATTACGAACTAAAACCGATAACAGTACAATTATTTTATGACTACGACTTAGTATTCTCACTGTGATAGTAACAGCATTATGATCGTAGTGTGTTAAGTGTCAAGTTTTAATAGCGTATCAGATATTGAAAAATGCTTCAGAATTTACTAGCTTTATAGAATAATATGTAAATAGCGTTCTAAATCGTAATAAAAAACTAAGATAAATCAATTCAAAGATAATCGCTGATTCTTACTGCGTAGTTCGATATAAAATTATTTTAATATTCGTAGGTGACACCTCACATAAGCATAGTTTGAACCAGCCGATGGACAACCAATACATTATTTTATTGTTTTATATGCTATGTACTGGAAAGGATACGGTAATAACATCAATGGCGAGTACATCACTCACCTTCGATTTGCCGATGATATAGTCCTTATGGCAGAATCGCTGGAGGACCTTAGCACTAGCTCAATGACCACAATGGTGTCTCCCAACGGATAGGTCTTAAGATAAACATGGACAAAACAAAGATTATGTTCAATGTCCATGTCACACCTATGCCGGTAGTTGTGGGGAGCACTATGCTCGAAGTTGTTGACGAGAACGTTTACCTGGGACAAATAGTCCGACTAGGTAAGTCCAACGTCGACCGAGAGGTCAATCGACGGATTCAACTCGGCTGGGCAGCGTTTGGGAAATTACGACACATCTTCTCGTCAGGTATACCTCAATCTCTGAAAACTAAAGTGTACAACCAGTGCGTGTTGCCAGTGATGACTTACGGATCAGAGACGTGGTCCTTCACTGCTGGCCGTATGAGGACGCTCAAGGTCGCTCAGCGAGCTATGGAGAGGGCTATGCTCGGAGTTTCTCTGCGTGATAGACTCAGAAATGAGGATATCCGCAGTAAAACCAGAGTGACCGACATAGCACAACGGATTAGTAAGCTGAAGTGGCAATGGGCCGGCCATATAGCTCGAAGAACCGATAACCGATGGGGAAGAAAGGTTCTCGAGTGGCAGCCTCGTACCGGTAGGCGTAGTGTAGGGCGACCCCCCACTAGATGGAGTGACGACCTGGTAAGACAGGACCGTGCTTTGTGGCATTACTTGGGGGAGGCGTATGTTCAGCAGTGGACTTGTGAAGGGCTGTAATGATGATGATGATGATATGCTATGTACATTTTCTGCCTTAAATTTCGATTGGGTAGCAAATAGCAGTGCGTGCAATAGACTAGACCAGGTGTAAATTACTACACCTGGTAAATACGAGATAATTTGTTTACCGACGTGTATCGCAGGCCATATGATGTTTCACCTTCTCTTATTTACTCTTACTGTACCAGGTGGTGGTGTCCTTTTCTGTCCAGGACTCCGTCTGGGCAGGTGCCATCCTCTTCCTTATCTCTGCCGTCACATAGAATTGCTTGCACTGGTGTGTTGTGAAGGGATATATAGGGAGCCAGTGTAAACACAGGCTGTGAGGCATTTCATTTTAGTACTCAGGGGTTACAGAGCATCTTGTAGCCTTCTATGTTTGAAGTTTGCTGTGTCCACGGATTGCGGTAGTCACTTAATACTTACCTTTAGGTGGACTGTAAATTCATTTGTCACTTCAGTTCTATAAATAAATAAATGCATATACGTATATACATACATACATACATACATATATATCTATATATATAATAAGGCTTGTTTTGAATTCCGTTGGTTTCCGAAAATTTTGAAGTCGTCGAATTATTAGAAATTATAATTCTTACTAATCCTAAGAAGCACAACAACACAAACACGAGGTAGAGCCACGTTGCAGTTAAATTAAGGCTGTAGCATGAATGGACCACTCTCATGGATTGCTAGCGTTAAACAGCAGAATATCGCCGTGTTCCGCCGGGAGAGTGTAGAGAGCCGGTGACCTTTTTTATTGGCAAAGATACATTCCATATTTATCCTCAGGGGTGATAATGCATTCCGCTTTTTGATTCTTAATAGAGATAATGTAGATTTCTATTGGCCACATCCACTTGCCTTGTGAAAGGTGTGCTCGCTTGTCACCCTTATTCTATAAAAAATATACCTAACACTAGATGGGGCTTACAAACCAAACATGAAGGTGATATGGTCATCCAGTTAGTATGGTCACTTTGTTGTAACTCAAAAACTACAGCCTTGTTTGCATAGATGGCTTTGTGATACAATATATCTTCATTGGTTAATCAAATAATTAAGGGTCAAAAGGGCGATTCTTTGGGTATGTTCCGAAATACAAAACGCAGTGTACTGTCCAATGCAAATGACGTCATCATTTGACACTTTATTGTAGTAGCGTGCCGCCGCCATATTGTGTCGGATATCCGGCCATAATAAAACAATTTTTAATTGTGTGTTTGCCGAATGAAGCATGCCAGAATTTGTTTCTATTTATTCAAATACAAAAAATTATAGAATAATTTATGGTATATTTATTAGGAGGATATAATGATATTTGGAGCACAAAATGACAAATTAATCGCCAACACTTTTCCAAATGGCGCAAAAGTATGACGTCATATACTGTCCAATGTTTGGAACGAATCACCAGTATAGCGTCGATTCATGACGTCATTTGCATTGGACAGTACACTGCGTTGTATTTCGGAACATACCCTTTATCAACGCCATTTTGACAGTTGACATTACAGTAAATATTTTGGTCGATTTTAGTATGCTACACCATACTAAAATCGATTAAAATACTATAAATATAAATCGAATAAGATACGACTTTTTGTTTTTGTCTCTGTCCCTTTCCTAGTTTTGGGTATATATGGCGGCAAAGCCTCAGGCGACCATATGCTTACGTACAACGTTAGTTACATTCTAATAATTCTGTCGTGTATCTTACGTTGTAAGACAGTATGTACCCGAATAAAGTCAATAATGACAATGTTTTATCTTCCATGCATCCATCTGGACAGTGCCCGGTACGTATGGACGGCTAAACAATTTGTATTCTACTTGCGTTTTATTAATAACATCGCTATAAATATGCGTCGACGCACAAATGTGTCACGTGTATTGTATGCAATGATACGCAGGCGATATTCGGCGATGTTGTAATCTCGGACCTTGATACGATAAAGTCTATTGTTGCTTATCATGGTTTGTTGGAGTACATCGCAGGCCGCGACATAAAATAATTAACATAATTTTTTTAATGCTAATGCTAATAGCTAATACGCTAATCTAAGGAATAATATTGTTAATACAATAAAGTGGGTATATAGAACCGAGTTTGGTAGCTCAAGGCTTAAGTACTTGCTTTCTAAAGATGCGAATAAACAATCTAAGATGTATTTATATTAATTATAATTGAATAAAATAATATCTTGGAACTAGTAATGCTAGGAAAGTAGTAGTTGGTAAATACCAAAGTAATGCTCAACATTTAGTACTTAGAATAAAAGCTGCTCTCATTTGCAATGGCCCTATGGGACGTCATTTATTGTTAATGTAAAGTATAATATTTCTCGTGCCATGCAATTGTATTAATTAATTAATAGTGCGGAAGCAACCTGATTTCCATCCCCGTCGGCGCCCATGGTGTAAATTGCGCGTATTCAATTGCTGATTTAAAAAACATCTATAGAATAAAATATTTCGAAGATATGTGAAGAAGAAAAAAATCTTCGTACTGACTTATGAAGCCTTTGTATAGAATTTATTTTATTCTTCTTAGCCTTTGAAGTCGGCTTTTAATTTTTATTAAAAGTTAATTTTTTCGGTCAACTTTAACAAATTAGCTTGTAATTTCCTTAACGGAATTGACCGTGAAAACAACGTCACAGGTCATCAGAGTTGAGTTCGATTAAAGAGGAAATAGCACAAAATGACTCATTGTACATAGTAGTAGTGTAACTAAATTGCTATGCAATGCTGTATTTTGAACTTCTTTAAAGGTTTACGGTAGGTACGTAAGGTAACATTAAAAATATAATTCTAAACACAAAGTAACTGCCTAAATATTTCACGCTGCTGGGCTTCTCTAGTTTCTCGGGCCAATGACTGTTTACGGTTTTCATGTGCCCTCTTAATTTTTTTTTAATTTATCTAACATGTTGATTCGACTCTTGCTTGTGGTTACTAAGATTCATTTCAACACTAATTAATTGTCGTTAATTGGAAAATAATAATGTATTGACGCAATGTCTACTTTTTATTAAAGTTTTGAATTGTTGACCCTTTTGAGTGGACTAAAGATTGCACAAGTTCAAAGTAACAACAAGTTTAGTTTAGTTTAGTTCTTCTTTCTTTTCTTTTCTTCTTTTTTTGAAGAATATTAATAATGCTATAAACATTACTAATATTCCCTTTAACCACTGGTGGTAAGCTTAAATTGCTTGTGTTACGAGTGGTTCACGCCAATAGGCCAATGGCGGATTCGAACCCACGACCTTTTTGAGTTTGCGGTCCACGCCCTGCTATTAGGCTACTGTCGCTTTAGTTAAGAGCCGTGGTAGCTCAGATAGTTAGCGCTCGCTGTAAATTTCACAGTACGGAGAAACCGGTTCGAGGCAAAGAAATGTTATTGCATTTAATACCGTGCTCGGGAAGGTGGTTCTGGTGAAAAAAATTGAAGAATGTGAGTCGTCCATGAATGTTTTGTGTGGCTTAAGTAATAACATTATTGCAGTTCCAAAAAAGCTTTAGTCTTTTAGCCATAGATCATATATTGCCAATAGATAAAAACTACGGTAACAACAGGGTTGCCACCTTAATACACTTGATTACCTTAAGCACAATATCCAAAAACCCAATGGACAGAGTGGTGGACACTTCCTTGCCCTAAAACCCTGTCAGAAATAAGGGGAGGCCTGTGAACAGCAGTGGAACGTATATAGGCTGTAATTTAATAGTTTAGTTAATTTTGAGGTTATTACTTTCGTTCGTAGGGATGCAATTTTTTTCTCCAGATTTATATGGAATCAAATCTAAAGTATTACTTATTTGATACAAAATAGTAGTCAACATCGGTTCACAATTGACGTATATATCGCGTAATATACATACAACAAGAATGCAGTCGAATTGCAAAAATCTTCCTTTTTGAAGTCGGCTTAAATCAAAATTATCTCGAAATTAATTTAAAAAAAAACATGTGCAGTTCACACGCCGTAGAATTAACCTTCAAAAAACTAAACTGCGAGAGAATGAGACCAATGCAGAGTATCGGGAGTAGGATAATTGTAGGGTTTATTTATTATAATATTGCTACCAAATTAAAAATATATTTTAAATTATAGAAACAGAAACCCGCTGGGTTTCATTGACTTTTAATAAGTATTGTTTATAATCTACATTGAATAAAAAAGTTTCTGTTTCTATAATTTAAAATATATTTTTAATTTGGTAGCAATATTATAATAAATAAACCCTACAATACGGTCATGTTTACAATTAACAACACAAGACAAATTAGAACTAGCTTGGTAGCAATCACCATGGATAATACATATATTATAGTATATATATATATATATATATATATATATATATATATATATATATATATATATATAATCTTATTCTTTTGCTGGTTTAATACTATAGATGTAACGTTTATCTCTTTTGTTGTGTCGCTCTTTCGAAACTCGACCAAATTTCATATCACAACAATTCTAGAGATGTTTCCACTTCAAAAATGTGTACGTTTTTATAAAATAATAACTTTTAATGTATATCTATTATATAATATAACAAATAGGTAATTTTCAATTTTGCAGTTGACAAAATGACCCACATGGTTGGCTCATACCCTCCCAAGACCGAGATCCAGTCTTACACCACTCCGCCCGAAGACGCGCCATCGGGAATGATGGCACGGGGCTCCTACACGGTCAACAGTCTCTTCACTGACGACGACAAGAACATCCACTTGCAGTGGGAGTGGAGCTTCGAGATCAAGAAGGATTGGAAGGATTAGGTTGGCTTATTGGTGCGAAAGGGAGCAAACCGGATTGGACATTTGCAGTGGTATTTTCACCTGTGTATAGATTGGTTTTATATGTGTTTACTTCTAAATTTATTTATATATTATGTTGTCTCGCTCTGTGATTTTGTTCCGATACATAAAAACGTAAAACGTCTTAAATAAATTCGCAAAGAGTTCACAATTATGTACTATCATATTAATGGGAAATAATGAATGTCCAGTTCTGTTTGTAACTTTGCGAAATTACATAACGCATACTTCGAAGCATTAGAGATTTCATTAAAAATTCATATTTGTAAAGTGACTGAGACATCGCATGCTTATGAATTCAAAACATGCGAATGTCCTCATACTTGCGTTTCGTAATTTTGTCATCAGCGTCGATAGTGTATGCCGACTGAATAAATAGCGTATTGCCTAGAATGTAAGAGTCATTAGATGTCAACAAAACTCCATTTATCCGAACTTCAGCATTTTTAGTCTGTAATTTTTATTTTTTATCTGTGCAATTAATTAAACTTGATGTTTAACGGTGTTTGGTGAATAGACATTTGTTTGTAAATACAAATAATTGCATATTAAAGGAGATTAAGGCGTTTTTACATTAAAATATATAAAATTTCAAATTTTAGAACAATTTACTCCATGCATGTAAAAGTCTGACAATTCCTCAATAATATGTAACTGGTTCAATAACATTTATCAATATTTACGATCTGTGTCATATCCGATACTATTTTTATATGATCCGATACTAATAGAATTAGTAATTAGAATAAACTTACCATAGCTAATTTTAGTGCAGGTAAAATGCTCTCGATATGCAATAAAATTGTAATGTATTAGCTTTTAATGTTTTTGTATATCACTCTTGTGATTTTGACATCGTTTTGCTCTATCTAACCTTTTAAGAATTTATATATAAATATAATATACATTCTAAAATTAATGGAAATGCCCGAATTTTATAAATTAACACCATATGTTAAATAATTATGTCATAAAAATAAATATAAATCGTCTTTCAGTATGATATTTCAGTAGACTATGTGTTAACAATATAATTGCAACACAGTATGTTGTGTTGCTACATAAAAACAAAAACTAATCTAGTTGTGGCTGACTCGTGGACACGGCCGTGTGTTCAACGTGAATACGTGCACGTAACGTCAAAATTTATATTAAATGGAAATTTATGTCACGCAGCGACCTCGACCTCGAACGAAGATAAATGTGGATATCTATGGGCCACAGCATTCACTTCATCAGGTGGACTGTGTGTTCGTTTGTCACCCAATGCTATTAAAAAAAATTGGATGTAGATGTGTAACACTTAATCCGATTTTAATCACCAAATCTAATAACCTTTCGATTTTGTTATCATAAGAATTCTGAATTGTCTCCTACTATGGAAGCAAATTTAAAGACGTATTCATTTTAAAATATGAATATGGTGTTAAATATCAATACAACTGTAATTTATTCTTTATTATACTGAAACATATGGCGGACAGAAAAATATATTATGCAACTAGCGATTCGCCCCGGCTTCGCACGGGTGATTTGTGTGGATCTCGACAGTAGCGCCACCTACCGAGTCCAATTGCGAATCCTTTAGATCATCCACGGATTCACTCAAACACAAAAAATTTCATCAAAATCGGTCGAGCAATTTTCGAGTTTTTGCGAGACTAACGGACATTTTTATATATATTTTATAAGAACAATAATGTGTTCGTAGAAAATGTACTCTCCTGAACCATTTGTAGGCAATATATAGTCCAAAGCATTTAAATGGGTCTTTTCGACAGAGAAAGGAACATGGTATAACAGAATTCCAGGATTATATCATGCTAGTATTATTAAAACATTTAGAATAGTCCTAGTCAGAGACCCAGGTACCCGCGCAACTAGACATTCCTTATTCTCAGCGATGGTAACGTATCTTGACTAATTTTTGGGCTACACATTACCTCGTAATTTTTTAAGGAACTAGAAAAAGAGAAATCAGACCTACAATCATTTCTAATATGGCCTATTGAAGAAAACATTGAGAGTACTTTATCTGCAATTTTTTCAAACGATCCTAATCTCGTTAATCGAGCTCACAGCGTAAAATTTTGAGATGCACTGATTTGTAACATTAAATCTTTGCACATATTAATTTTATTCACTATATATTCTGGCTTAATACTTTGTAGTGTCAGACAATAATAGCAGCGTTAATAAAAAGTAACTTTAATCAAAGTTTGAGAATATTATATTTTTAAATTTATATTCTATTCAGTCTTCGTAACATCAAACATTTTACTTTTATATTCGCATAAATTACCCTCAGGACTTTGTTGGTTGTTATTGGTTTGTGATAACTATAAAAGATTAGTTTCTACGGGAACATATATATATAGCAATTTATTTTTGGTATAAAGCTCTTTTTATACATTTAAACCATTTAATAGAAATTCAATGACATATATTTTCATCATTTTTGACGAAAATAAACTCTAAAATTCTCTTAAAAATATCATTATTGTCTTTGCTTTTCATGCTTGTGTCGAAAGTGTGACAGGTATACATTGGGTGCGTTTGGAGAAAAAAGGCTGAAGGTTTAAGAAGATAGAGGAGAGGGGTCTAATTTAATTATGTTTGTAAGTATCTTTTACATATGAGTTTATGTTTATAGTTTTTTTTTTGACTTCTATGAGTTTGCGTTGTAGCGCTTTTTTCTGGCACCATTCTTACTATTTACCACCCTAAAATTGGTATAAATCAAATATTTCAAATAAAGAATTAGTATTAATGTATTAGGTGCATTATAATAAATTCTATTTTTAATACTTCACAAGTAGCTTCTAATGTGAACACAATAGTGCCAGAGACGCGTAATAGTGGCAATAAAAAAGTATTAATATGTGTGTACGGATTTTCCTTGAATAGATTAAAATTAGATCTTAAGTGACCATATTAAAGTACATTTTATCCCTCAGGTCGTTTACTGGGGCATATGTTCGTGGGTATTGTGCAAATATAGGCTGAGAAGACGATGCTTTAGCATGAGAGACATTTTAAAACTAATTTAAGAAGGTGCTTCGGTGTATTCCACTGGTGCTCTACGCCGAAATATAAAGGCTCACAAATCTGTAATAAGGACTTTTCACAAATTGTAATGTATTAAAATTATGTGTAACAAATATTTCACTGATCGTGTGCTAAGAATAAAGAAGGTTTGTTGTTTCAAATACTACCGAATTTATTTTTCGTATTATTTTTATCTGTAAGCGTTTGTGGTGCGCTTTTCGTCGTTTGTTTCGTATTATTAATTTTAACCAATCACGTGTAGTATTTGTTGATTACACATCGCTGATTGGCCAATAAACTTGGCCTTATAAAAATTAAAGGCACAACATCTCCAGTTGTTTTGTGGTGTTAAAAGTGTATGTACAGTAAGATGTCTATATATTTGAACTTATGAATGTAAATTATATTCTATCAATATAATCATATAGTTCATTTTCGATTGCCTTATTCAGTAGAATAATGGTTCGTTTAGCGTTTATTTCGTGCTATAATTAAATTTATGTATTTTATTACAGCAGTAATGAATTCTTATTGCAATAGATGTGTAAAGTTTTAAGCAATGTAATAGTTTGGCCAAAAATAAAGCTTATTTATTCAGTGAGGCCTTGTCATTTTCGTTCCTTTCAAAATAGTTACTGAGATTTTTATTTTATTTTGATAATACGTTAGAATTAAAGCTATTTAAAAGTGATCAAAGTTGCTATGTAAGGAAAACTTAAAAAACAAACTAATTTTAACTTTACCGTCATAAGTCCGTAACATTAGGCAAAATAGTAACAATTTTGGTATTTTGTAAGTTCATTCATTTATGCATTACATCCTATAAAAAGGCCCTTTGCTAAACATAAGCTTCCCCATAGATTTCCCGCATAACAGGGATAGAGTTTTGGCAGTATCTTGACCGGCGGTGGATCGATGCTCTTGTATTCTTGTTTACATAATGGTTTGAAGTAGATTATGATACGTAAAAGTGGTGCGGTCATGTGTATAAAATATTGCACATGTGACTGTTAGTGGAAACGATGAAACAAGTGCTTCGATGGTGATGTGAATCTCAAGAAAGGGTGTATCGTCAATCGTCATCGACTGTCTGTTGCATGGAGGTTAGAGAACAGGAGAACGACCGCTACGTACTAAAGCATAGCTGTTCTTGAAAATTATAGAATTTATAGCGGCGCTGACGTCGGTGAGTAGTGACTGCGAAGTTAGCTGTTTATGAGTACAAGTTGATGAAGTTAGTTGAATAATGTACAAATTTTCTTTGTGGTATTGGTGAGAAAATTTTCGTGCTCTTAATTTTTTTTTGACAAAAAACATAAAAAAATGTAGAAATATTTTATTGTGCGTAGATGTGCAAGTGGTTTAGCATCTGATCGGAAAAATAGACTGAAAATGATTTTTATTCAGCGAACTTAGCTATCGCAGCGCCTCACTTATTGTGTCCATATTTCTGGGACACTATTTTCTACAGCGACCGTTCTCCTGTTCTCTAACCTCCATGGTCTGTTGGATCAAACTGCCGTTAATGATGCATCAACATGTGGAGTGATTATAAAACAATTATTTTAAAGGTTAGAGTCTATTAAAAATGGCAAGTGAAAAAAAAATCGATATTTTAAAACGTTATCGATAATTATCGTGTAAGAAATATCGATATATCGTCATGTTTTGCTGGGATAAGGGGAAAAATTTCTTACTGGAAGTTTGCACGTCGACGAAAAAAAATCAACAGTACATGAATGCTTTTGCATCTGCATTTCTTGTTCAATTGTTTTTAAATTTTAAAATTTATCGAAATCGGTACGAATTTGACACTCTAAAATAAATATCGTACATCGATAGCGATATAAAAATATCGGCAATAAATAATATTTATAATTTTGTGAGAAAATTCCGATAGGTCGATATTTTTATCAAATTACCAACGAAACGGAAAGAGGGATATTTCCCGTAGTTGTCACGCCTTGGGTGTTGGGGACCCGTTCTTTATTTTATAGTTATAGGAAGACGCTGCTGTCCACATTCTGGTTTGTTTCGCTCTGTCGCCTCTTATGTTGAAAAAGTAACGATATGGGTGGGTGGGAAGTAACTACATGGTCATAGGTTACTGGTTATCGGTATTTGGTTAACAAAATGAAATTAAAATACGACGAACCAAAATTTCTACGCAATTACGCCACTGTTATTAGTAACGCACGAAAATTATGTCAGAAAGTGGTGGGGTGTGGATACTAAAGATATAGTCCACAGTTATTAAAGGAAAATTAAAAGTATATTATAACAAAGCTATATTCATTTTTCTAATTCTTTGAGTAGTAGCTCAGATGGTCTTTTCTTATAGCATAGGATGACAAACGAGCACACAGTTCACCTGATGGCAAGTGTTTGCGGTGGCCCATAGACGTCTATCATGACATCCTGATGACTAAGATGGAATGCCTCGTTTCTAGTAAAAAGGATCTTCAGTTCTCTACAGTAACCATACGAAACACAGCAGCATTTAGCTGCTATTTTACGTGGGTATTCTGTGAGAGCGTGGTCCAGCCACGGTCGACGTAAAAAAGTTTAACGCTCGCTATAAATTTCACAGTATGCGAGTAACCCGGGTTCGATCCCCGCCGGCACCAATGAAATTGTTAATTGCAATTTTAAGTGCTGATTTACCACGTGCTCGGCGGTGAAGGAAAACACCGTGAAGAAACATGCATGTCTGAGAAGTAAGAAAAAATATTTCGAAAACGTGAAATTCGCCAACACGCATTGGGGTAGTGCGACGGATACTTCCTTGCTCTAAGGCAGAAATGGGAGGTCTGTGCCCAGCAGTGGGACGCTTGCGTGTGATACTTAAGTCTAGAATTATTTAAGGAAAATTAAAAAGGAACTCGTATAATATGATATATTCATTTTTCTAATTTAGCTATTTTCAACATTATTTAATTTGTAGCCAGCAACTTTTTTATTTGTAGTTTTATGTGTAACTTAAAAGTTTAATTTTTATATCGCAGTGCAGGCTGTATAACTTGTGGCGTCATGATTTAGCCAGCCCTGTTCTAGAATATAATATAGAAAGAACGTCCATGACAATAACCATCAATAAAAATAACGTACTCTTGTAGTACAAGCCGTGTAGTGGCTGTGTAAGGATATCTTTATCATATCGTGGGTGTCGTAAGAGGTGACAGAGGTAAACAAATCAGAAGATGAGCAGCAACGTCTTCCTAATAACGACTAAAAATAAAGAAACTGCGGTTGCCAACCCGCTTGCCAAGCGTGGCAACTATGGCAAGTATCCCCCCTATTATCTACGGGAGAGGCCTATGTTCAGCCGTGGACCTCAATTTTTTTATAGGACGGGAGTAGCAAACGAGCACATAATCTAAAAGTAATCAAAGTGCAGATGCGTTGGAAGCCTCAAGTTCAGATGGAATTTCTTCACCATTTCATTTTGATCCTACTTTTTTACAGAATAGGTGTGACCGAGAAGCACCCAGTATCAAGTAGCAGCACCTGATTGTTAGTGGATGATGAGGCCATAGATATCTACATTTATCCCCGATTTAGTATCAAAACGCAGAAAGTGTTCTCACCCTAATAAGATGGAATGCCTCTTTTCCAGTAAAAAGTGCGTCCGGTTGCTATTTTGCAATGATATACTGTGAAAGCGTAGTCCTTCCCCGGTCGAGCCAACACATTCAGCATGACTACTACTTATTAGTATTATGCTAATTAATATTATAATATCACACTTGAATGAAAGATGACTAATTATTCTCACATACTTGTATATTCAAATATATTTTTGTTGTGAGTTGATAGGAAGTTGTATTGTTTACTTCATTTCTATTGATAAAACATCCACGTAATTCGGTCCAGGAGCGCAGTGGCTAACGGTTTGGTCGCGAGTCGCGGGTTCCAATTACGCACGGAATAAGCGTTACGCTATACAGCACAACTACTTACAGGTAAAATAACATTGAGTTATGTTATGCACAAGAAATAAAAATTCAATATGTAGCTTAATTAATTTATATTCTTAATTGTACATTTAATTTAAAATCTCCTCCAAATTAACGTCGTATACCCTGCTTTCGACAATCTGCGTTGTGTAGCTCGCTTTTTTAAGAGCTATAGCAACATGCTGGTCCGTTTTTTGTGAGGGACAAAATGCAGTGAGGCGAGTGGGAACATAGTTGGCACTGAGCATTTTGAGCGGCATCGCTATGGTCATGCATCCTCGTTCTGAAAGCATACATTTATTGTAAGACAATGATACCTTCGAGGTAAGAGTGAAAAAGTTTTGTTAAGCTAAGTCAGTGTGCTTTATCATCTTCGGCTGTGTCACTACTTACCATCAGATGGGATAGTTGTTAAGCTCTGGCTTAACCTCTCAAACGACAAGCGTCCAAATTTGACCGCTTCGATATTCCGTCAAAGTTCAAGAGGTCAAATTTGTTTTTTTGTTGTTTTTTTTCAGCTTGCAAATTTTTTATCATCATTACAGCCCATTGCAAGTCCACGGCTAAAAAGGTTTACCTTAAAGAATGCCGCAAAGCGTGGTCCTGGGCTACCTGCTCCCATCGATTTCCTGCATGTCTTATTAGGTCGTCACTAGATCTGGTAGAGGCCGTCCTACACTTTGCTAACAGACCTCGAAAATCCTTCTTTCCCATTGGTTCTTCAAGCTATATGGTCAGCCCATTGCAATTTTAACTTACTGATCCGTTGGGCTAATATAGTTACTCTGGTTTTACCTCGGATATCTCAATTATGAACTGTATCACGCAAAGGAATTTCGAGCATAGCCCTCTGTATAGCTTGTAGAGCCACCTTGACCATCTCCATACGGCCATCAGTGAAGGATCACGTTTGAGATCCATATGTCATCGCTAGCAAGACGCACTGGTCGTATTTCACGCGTTCCGAGGTAAAGACTAGACGAGAAAATACGAAAGTTTGTGTATATTTTCTCGTAAATATGTGAAGTCTGCCGACTTTTGGAACAGGATGAAGATCTCCTCTCAGCTCTATACCTTGATAGAAATCAGGAGACCTAACAATGTGTTGGGGTTTGCTTATATTGTATTTTAAATTCCGGGTCCGAGTTCGGGGTCACGCTGTGACCTTGGACTAAAATAAGTAAAATTGAACACAGTATAATCCGTTATAATAGTTTAATTCATTCCCCCTTGTGACCACGACTAAATCTAGTCCAGTTCAATCCCCAAAAGACACAAAACTGCGCGTTTACCGCTTAAAAGAAACCCTTCGGCGTATTTCCTCAGTTTCAAGGCACTCCCCCCGTTGCCTCAGCCAGTATTGGAATCCTCGGCATCGACACATCGAGCGATGTGCAGTGTCGTGGTTGAAAAGTCACTTGGAAGAGAAGGCTAAATAAGTCTAAAAAGCTTGGCGTGCTCAACAGAGCGGTACAGTATTTCATGCTGGCACACCGCCTGCAAATTTATAAAGCGCAGGTTCAGCCGCTCATTGAATACTGTTCCCGTCTCTGGGCTGTGGCTGCCCAGTGCCAGCCCATTCCATTTGATCACATCCAGCGCAGAGCCATTCGAATCATCGGCGAGCGAACTATTTCTGACCGGCTTGACTTACTGACACTACGAAGAGATGTTGCATCTCTGCGTATTTTATCGCATCTATCACGGGGAGTGCTCTGAGTAATTGTTCGGACTAATTCAAGCCGCATAATTTCACCATCGCACATCGCGACAAAACTCGCGATACCATCCATAACATCTGGATGACTGGCGTTCCACCACTGTACTATTTATAAAAAGTTTTCTTCCTCGCATAGGTGTGGGTGTGGAAATCGTGAGTTTTGTAGCAATGTGCGTTTGTGAAATTTGGCGGATGTAATTAATCCGAACAATTCCTCAGAGCACTACCCGTGGTAGATCTATCTACTTTGTCTAGTCTATCACTAATACTAGACCTAGTTTAGACTATTATTGTACTTATGGGTATTGTATAGTAAGCATAGCTGTAGCGTGACTCTACTACCTAAAATCTGCGAGGGTTTGAGAGATTTTTTATATTTAAGTTTTTATTCCTTTACCTGGAATTTTTCTCCTTAAGTTGACATTCTCAATCATATAGATACCGCTTTTTCCAAGCACGTTGGCGACGGTCCTCGTCGTGAATTCTCTCGTTTGCTCGGATTCTAGCGATGGAGCGTCCGTCGCAACGCCGACCACGTGGCTCAAGTTTGCTGCTATCCATTCAGCCAGTTCGTAACTCAAACCTGTCAGGAATGTTTATTATATTGCTAAGTCCTTATGTCCATCACATTGAAATTGTTTTTTATTTTTTTATTTATCGGACCTTGAAAGTCAAATGCTGGATTTAAGCCTAGAGATGATTTATGTTAAACGTGACGCTGACGACGAGATCAGATGTTTTGCATTTATGAGTTGGGGTATTTTATGCCTTGCGTAAACGACATAAATGGTTAGAAAGCCATATATTGCAGTTGTCTTACGTATGTCGCCCACGGGACGAAGTGAGGTAATGAATTGTCTTACGATCCTACCACACGGCAATATTTTACTATTATAGTGAGGGCTCAAGAATAGAACGCGCGAGGTTAATTTCTACGCAAGTTTAATCTTTACAGGTATGTACTGCTTACCATACTATTATGTTAATTTAATTTTTTAACGATAATTCAACATGATTTCGGTGGTTAAGAAAAAAGACGTAAGGGAATCAGCATGTTTGAGAAATTAAAAACAATTCGAGGATACGTGCATTCAGCCTTGATCTGTGTCAGTTAAGTTCTACCACCAAACAATTAAATGTGAAAAAGAGGTCAAGTTCGCTGAAATTTCGTTAGATATTTAATTGTTATGAATATACATCCTTATATGTTTCTTCATACTAGTTCAAAAGATAACTGTTTTTTTTATAGGGTGACAAACGAGCACACAGTCCACCTGATGGTAAGTGGTTGCTGTGGCCCATAGACATCAACATCTATCCTCGATTACGAATCAAAATTCAGATGCGTTGTCACCCGTGAGGACTAAAATGGAATGCCTCGTTTCCAGTAAAAAGGGTCTCCGGTTCTCTACACTCACCATACGAAATACAGCAGCATTAAGCTATTATTTCACGCTGGTATTCGGTGAGAGCGTGGTCCTTCCCCGGTCGAGCCGACCCATTCGTGCTACAACTGTACTTCTAACATAACTGCAGCATGGCTCTACCACGTATAAAAGTTGCCTGGCTTTATCGCAAACTTTCATAGAATGTGACATTTTGTTTTTCTGATGTTCACGTGAAGACTTTGTAATGGTTAATTTCTACATAAATGTGTAAAACAATCGATTGTAAGTAACTACAAATTTTCATAAAAATAAAATTAAATAAAAGCGTCGTTCGCGGTTGTTGGATTTGCCAATAAAAGAGTAAAGATCTGAACGGGCGTCAAGATCCATAGTAGTTGATGAAATTATAGAACTTATAATAATGCCCTTCCTCCTCAATCCTGAACAGGTGCCCGCCTTATCGTGTTAAGTAGCCGCGATGAACAAAGAGGACACTTGGCGGACCTGAGATGCTGCTTAGAAACTTGGCGATCGTTTAGATCTTTTAAATATTTATTCAGCGAAGCGACTACCCGAAAATTCTTTGTATAGCACTTAGCCCTTTTCACATTTATGTTTTTGGTGCGATATTTTTAATTTTGTAAGAAAGTTTTATTCTTTTATTAATCCAAATAAATACATAAATAACTGGAAACATGGACCTTAACAACTAATAACCCACAGTTGTTTTATTCATGAAATTAAAATTCTAGGTACCTATTGCAAAATTACAAGTGTGTAGGTCTAATAGTTTTTCTGTAATAGGTTGATTGAAAGTGGGTCGAAATATTTTATATATTAAGGTTCGGAGTTGTAAGAGTTATAAAAATCAGCTGTTTGTAATATGTATAAACATCCCACTTAGACCGGTAGATCCGGTGAAAGAATATCCACTACCCCATATCTTCCCGTTGGTGTCGTGAGACGCGACAAAGGAAAACTGAAACAGGAGACGGTTAGCAAAATCTTCTTAAGAAAACCGAAAATGTTAAAAAATTCCAGTAGTCAACTAAGCCTAGCGTGGAAACTATTGTTAAATAAATCTACGGGGTTAAGCAATCTATGGGGTTGCCAATGTAACACAGAGGTCTCTTATAGACTATTATAATTGTAATATTGTGGTTGGAATCCATTTAGTTTCCCGCCAGTCTCAGATATTTGTGAGAGAGTATGTGACCTCTGCCTCAGCCCGGGTTAGAGACGTATCTTCGTAAAATATTGTTTTTGTTTTACATTTTTTAATTCTGTGTTACTATCGGGTAATTCGATGCAGCCCATGAGCTATAGTGGTCTACCAATACCCGTTCATACAAGTACAACTGTAGCCGACGTCATACAAAAAAGGCCTCAGAAGTGACAACGTACTGCTAACAACTAGGATAAATGCCTTACAGCCTCTTACTATAGCCGTGGTAGGCTCGCTGTAAACTTCACAGTACGCGAACAACCGGGATTCAATTCCCATCGGCACCAATTGATGATTGAAAAATTGTTAATTGCGTTTTAAATGCTGATTTACCACGTGTCTGGCGATGAAGGAAAACATCGTGAGGATACCTACATGTGTGAGAAAAAAAATATTTTAAAGACGTGAAGTTCGCCAACACGCATTGAGGCAGTGCGGCGGACACTTCCTTGCCCTAAAACCCTCTCAGAAATGAGAGGACGCCTGTGTCCAGCAGTGGGGTGTATGTAGGCTGTAACTTTAACTTTTTAGCTGTAACTATATACTTTATATATCTTGCTCTCTGTTTCTCTCTAAACAATAAAAGCATTGCTATTTGGCACCAGAAATAGGGAAGATGGTAATTAGTACCTACTCAGACCGAGCATGAATATCGTAGAGTCATTCAGAAGTTAGAAGAAAACAGTTTTTGATAAAACTTACCGGGAATTTTGCAAACGCATCGTCGCTTGTAGGCTACGGTTCGTTTCCAACCGAATTTAAAAAGTATGAGGGTTGGTTCCCGAGGGTCGTATTTTAACGATGTCCATTGAAGAGCTATATCCAAGCTAACGACTGCGCTTTGATGGTTCTTCACAAGATCCGTCAGGTCAATCACCTCCACTAAAATAATATAAAGCATATTTATCGTCATCACCAGTATCATCTTCATCAATGTCTTCATCATCAGGGTAAAGGGGAATATGTAATACGTCAACTTTTCTTGTTAATGCTAGCCTCACATAAGGAGCATAAAAAAATGATATTAAGTTTAATAAACACATACATTGGAGCACCGCTGCTGCTTCTCCGAAGACCTAGCTGCTTCAAAGGAAGAACTTGATTCTTTCGACCTTTAGTGAAATCATAGCAATTAAATTGATAGGATTTTATCATTATTTAAAGCATTTGGTAATGCAAGGTCATAAAAATAGGAAAGTACCCTGAGTATACTTACATCTGGTTAGTAGATATTCAGTAGGTATAACTGCTGGCTGCATTGAACCTGTAGATCCCGCGTGTTCCAGATGTATTGCCGTACCTAACGTTGGAATGCCGCAATTGACACATATTCTCCTTGAAATAGAAAAACGTTTAAAATAATCATGTTAATTAGTTAAATAATTTATTAGAAGCTATCGTCATTTATTGGAGTTCACAAAGTCTTTTCTGCCTTAACATACGATCTTTTACGATATCCACAAACACAGTGACAGATTTCTTTATGCCGGAACCACATGGTAATATAATTTCACACCTCAAAATTTTGGACAAGATATATTGGGAATGGAGATTGGTTAGACTTGAATCTTACCAGTGTTTTTCAATCGCGCCGTAATAATCCATTAGATCCTTCCAAGTCGTTGGAGTCGTCAGGTCGAAAACGTCAATTACAGATAACTCTTCATCCAAATGCTTACTGTCTAAACTGCCTCCATATATGAGGCACGTTCCTACTATGAAAGCGATATAAAATTTTATTTGTCTACACATTATGATCTGTTGTTGTCGAATGATTGGAGTCGGGGGCTATTGTCTCGAGATCACCTCTTGTTTAGAAAGGTCGCTCGTAGTTTAAAGCAACATAACGTCATCCGTCTATAATATTTTCCTTCGTGTGTTGCCGCTTTATATTTAACTTTCTTTTATTTTTTTATATTATAGAATATGGGTGACAACGAGCACATAGTTCACCTTATGGAAAACTGATACTGTAGCCTACAGACATCTACATTTATCATTGATTAAGAATCAAAATGCAGATGAGTGGAGGACACCCTGAGAACTAACATGGAATGCCTCGTTTCCAAGTAAAATAGCATCAATCCTGAGGTTATTCTGTAAGAGCGCGGTCCTTCCTAGTTCGAGCAGATTCGGGCTATAACCATGATATAGCTGCGGCGTGGCCTTACTACGTTTAAATATTTTCTCTTCTTCTTTAATATATTTTACAAGCATTTATTAAACTCGCCTTTTCTTGTCTTTCCGGTTTATATTTTGTAATTAATTTTTGAAGTACTCGCTGACTGACATCACTGAGCTGATTGATCATCATCATCATCATTACAGCCCTTCACAAGTGCACTGCTGAACATAAGCTTCCCCAAGTAATGCCACAAGGCACAATCCTGGCTACCTGCATCCATCGACTTTTTGCATGTCTTACCAGGTGTTCACCCCATTTAGTAGGTGCCGCCCCATACTTGGCCAATTGGTACGAGGTTGCCACTTGAGAACCTTTCTTCCCCAACGGTTGTCAGTTCTTCGAGCTATTTCGTCGGCCTATTGCCACTTAAGCTCTTCTAATCCATTGGGCTATGTCAGTTACTTTGGTTCTTTTGCGGATGACCTCATTTCTAAGTTTATCACGCAGAGAAACCCCGAGCAAAGCACTCTGTAGTTATCAAAAATTATTGTTTATCGTTAAAGTTTTAATGATTCATATGAAAACAAAGTATGATATTTTTACATAATATTCAGGATCCTAATACATTTACTGTATAAATGTCATGTGTTGACTATCTCGTTGGTCTAGTGGTCTTAAGCGCGTCTGCTAATTACGTAGTCTCGGGTTTGTATCTCAGGCCGTGCCACAATTAGCTATTGGATTTTATGTCGGAAATTGGATTTTATGTAGGAAATCGGTTGTACAGTCTTTAATTTTACCACTTGTACTTTAAATTTTAAAAATAAAATGATTAAAAAATAAAGCAATTTCTGAGACAATTTTCTTCGATCTATACGTTCTATCTTTCAATTTTTTTAGCGTTAGTTTTAGATGTTTCTATTGGATTAAAGTATTTTATATGCACCACAGGCAGTAGGGTCTAATATGCGTTATATCTGAAATAGCAAAAATTAAGTGTAAATATTAACCACGTACCTATGACAAATTCTCTCAAATGGTTAGTATTGAAATAAGTCAGTTAAATGTTTCATAACGTAGACGAAAAGAACAATAGTCAAGTATTCAGTGTATAGAACCACGCGGTGATCTAGAAATATTGCAAATAAGACGTCAATTAAACAAATCTTTTTTAGCACCATTTTTATCTTATCAATTTAACGATTTGATCTCCATCTGTTCATGAAGTTTTATCAGAATCGGTTAATCCACTACGAACAGACAGACACCCCATAATTTTAATAATGGTTATTCTTGTATTAATGGCATGCCCCTCGGCGACGTAGTATAGCCAGCTGCAGCTATATTGTGGTTGCAGAACAAATGAGTCGGCTTGACCGGGGCAGGACCACGCTCTCACAGAATACCAGCGTAAAATAGCAGCTTAATGCTGCTGTATTTTGTATGGTGAGTGTAGAGAACCGGAGACCTTTTTTACTGGAAACGAGGCATTCCATCTCAGTCCTCGGGGCGGGCAACGCATCTGCAATTTAATTCTCAATTGAAGATAAATATAGATGTCTATGGGCCACAGCATTCACTTACCATAAGGTGGACTGTGCCCGTTTGTCAACCTTATTCTACAAAAAAGGTTCAATAAAACTCAATTCTTACGATAGTACAGACAGACATTTTAATTTTGTTTATATGTACAGATATGAATACTAGAAGGGACTGTGTATTGTTTCGACGACTCTGTTTGTCATTAGTTTAATTTGTTTTCAAACAAAGATGACTTTGTTACAATACAATTAGATTAATTGATACAGTTTAATTGTTAGGTGTGACGTATCGGAATCTCCGTAGATCAAAATACAGGCGCTCCTTTTTAATTTTGTTTAAAAGAAAGTTCTAGAGTTCTAGCCTTGTATCAGAGACAGTAAACAGTGGTGGAGCCATGCGGCAGTTTTTCTGTTTAACGTATGGCCCGGCTCGAATCCGGGTCACAGAAAATGAGGAAGCACCTGATCTATATGACGTCTCATCCTCAGCCCTCTCTCGGTAATTACTTCATAATGTACTTTTCCTAGTTAACGTGTCACTGTTTCAAAGTCCCATTTCTTTTTCTCTATCTATATCTCCCTGAGAAAAAGATTTTTTAAATAAATGGTGTGTAGTGCTATTATTTTGATGTTCTATTTGGACCTTTCGAGACAATGCATGAAGTTTCGTACATTTTTCCCTCACACATCAGTTGGTATGCATTTTCTATTGTCGCGTTAGATGTACGTTTTAACTGAGCTTTAATTTAAATTATTTTGTCATATGTATTACTACAATTTTTTTCCATACTTTTAAGATATCTTTTAATAGTTTTTATGAATCTTTCAGCCTGCCCATTTGTTGTACACCATTAGCTTTAGCATTTGGTACTATAGGGGTATCCCATTCTGAGTTATCTATTTTAGAAATTATACTATTGATACAAAATCTTTGGATTTCTCCATCCACTTTACTTTTAAGAGCGTATGATATCCTACGTGGTTTTATAAATACAGGTTGCGAATTTTCGCGTAAATTAAGATGGGCCTGAAAGATAGGTATCTAATCCAGATCGTTTCTTAATATATTTGTAGTATATTCTTTTTATTTTTATCTACTTTAGGATAATTTTGACAGTGTATCGTTTTTATATCTACCAAATTTAATTCTAGTTCTAGCTTCTACCAAATATTGGTTCTCTGTTTTATTAATAATAAGGCCTTACATATGAAATTGGCATTTTGTACGATAGGAATATGAAGTCATGGGTGGTTTGGAGAAAAAGCGTTGCAAGCCTTGTAAGCAATGCGATTGTAAGCTTTAATGTTATTATCTTTTGTTAAAGTAATAAATTCATGAGTTTTTAATAGCATGCATATGTTTATTCATGTCATATATTACTTAAAACTAATATTGCACACTTTCTTCTCTTTTTTGCATTTTTTTACAATTTTTTGTTGTAAAATATATTTAATTAATCAAAGTGTGCACCCTCGTTATCTATGCACTTTTGCCATTTCATAGGTAGTTCATTGATCCCTTTACCAAAAAACCCACAGGAGCGAGAATCAATAAGCTCTTTGAAGGCGGTTTGAACTGCCGCATCGCAAATTTTTTTCCTCGTAGGAAGTTGTTCAAATTCCGGAAAAAATGCTAATCTGTTGGAGCAAGGTCAGGGAAGTACGGTGGATGTCGCAGACATTCCAATTGTAGCTCATCTAACTTAGTGGTTATTGTACCTGCAGTGTGTGGTCTGCGTTGTCGTGAAGCAGCAGTAGCCTAGAGCGATTGACCAATCTCGGTTGTTTAGCAGCTAGTTCTTTCTTCATGGTTTGCTAGTTAGTAGGATGACAACAGATATCTGCCGTAATCGTTTGGCCAGATTTTAGAAAGCTGTAGTGAACGACACCGGCGCTAGCCCACCAAACACTCACAAGTAACTTTTTCTGAGCCAATCTTCGTTTAGGGCAGGATTTGGCTGGGTTTCCAGGGCTCAGCCATTGCGACGAGCGCTTCCGATTATCGTACATAATCCACTTTTCATCACAAGTAATGATTCGACTTACAATCCCTTCATTTTTGTGTCAGTTGAGTAAAGTAACACAGCAGTCGACGCGTGTTTGCAAGTCCGATTCACTCAATTCATGAGGTACCCCCATCGCTTAAGTTTTTTTACTTCCCGATTTGCTTCAAGTGCATTAATACAGTTTCATCACTTACCCCGAAGCCTGTAGCTATCTCTGAAGTGCTTTGTGATGGATCCGCTTCCATAATAGCCTTTAATTCTTCACTTTCCACTTTGGTCTTCGGCCATTCACGGGGTTTGGTTCTGAAGGTCGAAATTTACAGAACGAAAACGTTGAAACCAAAAACGTACCGTGCTTTCTTTTACGGTGCCAGCGCCGTACACATCAATAATCCCTCGAGCTGTTTCTGCAGCACTGGTGGCACGGTAGAACTCGTACTCGTAAATATACCGATATTTCATATTTTCTCTATTGTGTGGTAATAAGCGACGCCAAAGAAAGAAAAAAAAACGTGTTGCACTCCAGGAGTGCCGGTAGAAGTGAAAACTTGAATTTTAACGTTGTGCATTTTTGATATTTTGGAATGGTTAGGGAACAGTTTTGCACGAATTGCTTTAATTATCAGTATAAAAGTACTATCATTTATGTGGTAGAATACAATATTTATTTATTGCGCTATCGTACACAAACATGACAATTTATATTACATTCGCGCAAGCGCCCTGCGCCGCCTAAACGAAACAGCAGGCCGCCACTCAGTAGAAAGAGAGGGGGATACTTCCCCTCCTACGCCGTCCGTCACGCGGTCAGAAAAAGTGTGAGGAAAAAACAAATGAATGAATGTTCTGCAAACATCAATGTACGAGCTAAATTAATTTATAAATTTGAATTTGAAATTATTAACCAAAGAGGAGATATTTCAGATCAAAGTAGTCAGTACGACAAAACGCTAATTTCATATGTAAGGACCCAATAATATACAATTTTCCTTAACCTGTAAGCTCTTTCGCTCAGTACTTCCCGGGGCGCCGTGCAGTAAATTTTCCTACAAAAAACCATCCTGTGTAGTTAAATGATGCAAAAACGATACTAAAGTAAACAAAAAGTCTGAAGCAATATCGTTTCACTCGTAAACACTCATTTAACTATATTTTAATTTGTTATTCGAACACAATTTTGAAGCTTATTCGAAGCACGAATGTCAATGTTCCAAGATTACGTAACGGGAGAATGCCAGTATTTCTTATTTCTAATGGTCCAAGATTTGTGTAATGAATTTTAGGCTTAGTTATAAAAATGTATGTAGTCAGATTATTTTTTTTAATTAGTTGCTATTATGTTACATCAAATTGAAGTGAAGGTAAATAATAAATATTTAATTTTTAAGTCGCTGATGTTTCTGTTTTAATTGTTGAGTACTTACAAATTATTATTACTACTATAACTATCAAAAATATATATGATTTTCGGCTAACGAATATTTTAATAAGAGATGATTTTTTACAGCTGTTATACTGTTAGTAGTATAGTTATAGCACGAACGGGCCGGCTCGACCGGTGAAGGACCACGCCCTCACAGAATACCAGCGTAAAATAGTAGCTTAATGCTGCTGTTTCGTATGGTGAGCGTAGAGAACCGGAGACCTTTTTTAATGGAAATGTGGCATTCCATCTTAGTCCTCACGTGTGACAACGCATCTGCATTTTGATTCGTAATCGAGGATAGATGTAGGGCGACAGCAAACATTTACCATCAGGTGGACTGTATGCTCGTTTGTCACCCTATCCTATAAAAAAAGAAGGGTAGCTGCTATAAGATTGAGCTGAAATGAACCAAAATGGCAGCCATCCTCTTAACTTGACAGTGGTATAGCCACGCAGCGGCTATTGATGGATGGGCCAGCTTGAACCGGGGTGGTAGCACAACCTCACAGAATACTTGCGTGAAGTAGAGGTTAATTGGGCCTCCCCCTTAACATGGTAGCGGAATCAAATAAAAACTACCCCAAGAGTGTACCTTCACTCCTGGTGACGGATCCCTCATATCGACCAAGCTACTTTACTCTCCCTGAACGTAGGTGATTAGCCTTATCCGCGTATTCTGGTGGAGTGGGTGGGTGGGGGGGATTCTGCTAACGACTAAAACTGCTAGGGGCAAGCGGAGCGGATAAGACCAAGGCGATCTCTGTTAAGCTATCCTTGAATTTTCGCAACATCAGTACACTTCATTCCAATCTTAATGCTGTCCAGTACCACCCGGAGATGGCGTAGCCCGCCTTGCTCTTTTTAACCGAGACTCAGGTGTCCTCTCCGGCTGATACTTCATATCTCTCCTACCCGGTATAAATTAGAACACTCCTTTGTGCCCCCGGCTGGTGTTTGTTCTATTTCGCATTTACTAAAATATACTTTTTTATTTAGAAAAGTATATTTTTAATTCCATGGAAATTTATTTTTTATTCCAACTAGTTTTTTTTAGAATTAAGTTATTTTTTATAATAAACATGTTTTACAATATATATGTTGTATATTTTATCGATGCTTACATGGTCACTGGACAATATATCAAGAAGACTTTTACATTTAAAAGTCTTTATAGATCGTTATCTACAGACGCATCCTACGTGCTTCATCTTTTTTTGAATTATTGAAATTTATTAAAACAGACAGATATACTTTCGCATTCGCATCGCATCGCATACTCTTATAGTTGTAGTATTGTATCTCAATTTTCAGGGATTTTTAAGAAAACACTTCTTTGACTCACAAAAAGTTATAAAATAACCAATTTTACGTTTCTTGTTCTAGGTGCGACATCTACCTTTTTTACTTCATCTGAGATTTCCAATGACATTGATGACAGCACTGCTCCCGTATCGAATTCCATAGAAACTACCACGTTTTCAATCATTAATCGTCATGTATTTATTTGGTATTTGCGTAATAATTACATTTATTTCAGAGGAACTTTCATCGCTCATATTAGTCTGATTTACTTGGTTTGTCTCGCGTCTCTGTTTATTTACATTTGTGTCATTTATTATTGATGCTGCCACATATATTAGCTCTATTATCACTTTTTCTATATCTGTAACAGTTACCTTTAAGGTCCGATTTTGTGTGTGAGTATTTAAAGACTTAGACGTTATTATATTATGTACAGGATCAGACCATTATGCGAATTTCGACTTAATTATTTCTACTTTTTGTGTCTTACACATTTCTATCGAAGTCGCAATTTTAATGAGTTCCGAAAATAAAGCTGATTATTTTTGTACGTTTCGTACGAATATCATCATCACGAAATTGTAGGCAAAGAAATTTTTCTGCCATTGACTTTTTACAATTATGACATTAAAAATCGCAATTTGTCGTCAGTTTTTTTTAATTCCGATAAATATTCAGTACCTGTTTCATTTTCTTCTTGTAATATTGTAATAAACTTATGTAGCCGTACCCATATGCTCGGCTTTGGGTCCACAAATCACAAAGTATTGTAGTAAGTTGTAAAAATGTCATTGATAAAGGATCTTCAGGTGAATAAAGGTCATTTAATTTTTTGTGCAATTCTGGAGATAATTACGATAAAAGGACGTAAACTCTTACCTGAGAATCTTTATGATAATAAATGTGTATGATAGTCCTTCATTTTCAAGTTATGTCTATTAAACTTAGTATTTTGACTCTTGATTAAAAATAAAGAAGTACATGTTTAACACTGTTTGAAAAATCTACCCCCGAAGGTGTAAAATGAGGGTTGATAATTTGTATGAATGTCCGTCATTTTTCAATTTATGTATATAAAATTTGGTATATTGGCTTTCGATTAAAAATAAATAAGTATGTATTTCACAGTTTTTGATAATTTTACACTCAAAGGGGTTAAATAGGGATATTTGCATAAAATTCCGTCATTTTCCAAATTATGTTAACGAAATTCAGTATTTTAGATATTGATTTAAAATAAAGAAGTATGAGTTTCACATCTTTCGAAAATTCCACCCCACAAAGGCTTAATAAGGGTTGGAATTTTTTGTGAAATTCCGTCATTTTTCAAGTTATATACACGAAACTTGGTATAGTGGCTTTATATTAAAAAAGAAGTACGTATTTTGTGGGCAAGTGCAAGTCGGACCAACATACAAAGGGTTCAATTATAGATGTAGGATTATACATAATGTTTAGCAGTAGCTCGCGCAAAAACAAATGTTAATTATTTGGGTCTCCATATCTCTTTAATTATTTACTTTTTTATTATCTGTTGTTATTGTTGTTATTAACAGAAATAAACATTATGTAAAATTTTCAAGTATCTACCTGTTACGGTTCATGTGATATAGCCCACTGATAAGCGGACGGACGGATGGACGGACAGAGGAGGCTTAGTAATAGGGTCCGTTGGCACCCTTTGTATGCGAAACCCTAAAATCGTAGGTGCATTTCATGTATGTAAACTGCCTCCACCAATAAGAGAAAGATCATAAAGTGGGGAACATTACTTTTAAAACAGCAATAAACAATAGCATACCTCTCTCTCTACTCACACAGTATTTCAGCGTAAAATAGCAGCTCAAGGAAGACCATTTTTACTTTAAAAGAGGCATTCCGTCTTAGTTCTCAAGGGTGACAACGCAACAGCGTTTTGATTATTAATCGAGGATAAATGTAGATGTCTATAGGCCATCCATTTACCATCAGGTGGATTGTGTGCTCGCTTGTCACCCTTATTCTATAATTAAAGCAACTCTCTGACTCTTCCGTTATGATAAATTCTTATCACAACGAGAGATGTTCATGTTCAGAAGTAGACTTTTTGCGAGCTGTTGCATCCATCATAGCTTATAAAAGTCTACTGCTGAGCGTAGGCCTCACCCCCATAGTTTTATAGGGAGAATTTTGCCACAGTTGCCACGCTTGGCAGGCGGGTTGGCAGTCCCAGTTTTTTTATTATTTTGAGTTCATCAATCATCAGGAAGGTGCTGCTGTCTATTCTCTGTTTTAATTTTCCTCTGTCGTTTCTTAGGATATACACGGGACGAAATGGAGTGGTGGATATTCTTAAATCGCCACTACAAGGCAGACGAGCTGTTGATACATTGTCTTATTAGGTGTTTTTAGCTGCATCAGAAGTTTCGATGGCTGTTGTCTATTGTTTGACAATTGAGAATGTCAAACTGTGTTGACATTTTTGTTCAGTAAGGTTTATCAATTCATCATGAATCGTTTAACACCAGAACAACGCTTCCAAATTGTGGAAATTTACATTGAAAAAAATAAATCGCGAAGTTCATCTATGAACTTCGCTACTGATGTACATATACTTCAAATCATATTTGAAAATAAAATGCCATGAAATTATCTACCAGATTATAATAATAAAAAAATCATTTCAACAATATTTCTGTCTTGTAATATTATTTCAAGTTTTCAAGCTCTTAAAACATCCTATATATGATGATGTATAATATAACACAGTAGGAAAATAAAACTAAAATTGCATTATTTAATCCTTTAATGTAATTATAAAAAATTAATTTACCCTTAAGAGCTACAGTATATACAGCACAATTTAGGAAACGAACATAATTTATGGGGGAACAGAAAAACTTATCAGCAACTGTGCATAATGCGATCTTAAGCAAATTTTGCCTGTGAACAAAATTACTAAGATACAAAAAAATTTAAGTAATTGTAAAAGTAACATTTCAGTACGGGTTACCCTTATAAGAAATACGAGTATAATATTGCACTAGTCAAGTAGTTAGGTATAAACACTTAATTTAGTCGATGGTTTGATTAAATAGTAACAAAATTACAATAGAAGTTAATATAAACCAGAAGGCATATCTGTTACTTTGTGAATACCATAGCTGTTAACTGAACCAACAGGAGATAGTGTGCGTTTCAAATCTCCATAGCTGTGGGTGCCATTCATAACAAGACTTGTCATACTAGCAGGAGCATCGCGGAGAATATGTTGACCTGAATAAAAACCTGCATTGCTATGCCCTCGTTTAACAATAAACGTATTGCTGAAGTTTGAAGACGGGTGGGTATCAGTAAAACAGCCTGTGTTTAGTTTCGAATGTGGCAGGCCAAACTTTTGTTTGCTCTCAGATTTCGAAATCAAATCATCCTTTTCTTTACGGCTGGATGATTTAGAGTTATAAGTGTGGTTCGCTTTGCTGTTAGATCTCATTAAAGGAAGCAAAGGTGATTCGTTACCTACGTCACTGTTTGCGCGTGAACACGATCTCTGTCTTCGTTCATAAGGCAGCACTTGTTTATTACATTCAGTTGTAACAACGATATCGACTATTGAATTCAATCCTTCATCAATTCTGTCCAAACTTTTGGTCAACTTTTTTGATTCTAATAGATTTACTATTTCATCCACTCTACTGCACTTTGAATTTGTTCTTTGCAAGGATGTGTATTCCACAATCGAGGGTTGTGATTCATTGTAAAACATACTGTCAATATATTCACGTTGACGTGAGCTTTTTTCAGAGGTCTGAAATGATTCACTTCGTTTTACAGATGTCTTTCTGCATTCTTCTCTTGAACGTGTTCTAGAACGTTTAATTATGTTATCTTCTACGTCTCGTTCTCCTGTTGTATTAAATATTGCTCGACATTCATCAAAATCGAAGCTTGTAACAGAGGCTTTTTTGTTCGCAATATTTTGACAGCGTGATGCACTAAGCAATGAGTCAGAGCCTTCGTCACTTGAAAAATAATTGTCTTCAAATAAATTTGGAGGTTTATTGTAAAGCATTCCATGTTCAACTGGTGGGACAAACAAATGAACTAAGCTTTTTGCTTTTCTCGGTGGATGAGGCAATATTTTACTTGGTACTATTTCAGCTTCTTCTTCGTCTTCTATTTCTTTTAAGAATTCCGTACTGCTGGTTATTTGAATGCTGTGTCTTGTACTAGTAATCGAATCTTCTTTTTCAACACTTCTACGATTTTGGAAATCTTTGACATTAACTGAAATATTAATTTCGGAGGAATCATTGCATTTTGAAGATTTGTCATCACAAAATGAAGTTCGATCTTTAACATACTGTTCTGATTCAGCATGGTTTGCAATATTTCTTAATTCTTGAATAACTTCGTCTATCGTGGTCTCATCGTCATCATCCGAAGATTTTTTGTGGTCGTTGGTTTTTTTAGAGCTTTCTAACTTTTTATGTAGCGTTCGTTTATTTCGCAACAGATCGTACGTTTCATTTTTAATGTTAAAAACTTCATACACCATGGATTCTCCTTGAGGATCGGCTTCAGGGCTCAGGGAACGCTCTGACGAACTAATGCCTTCATCTTCGGGAGGTGATGACTCATCTGGAAATGATAGTATATTTAGTAGTTGTCACTGCATAATAGCCGTAGCAAATTACAACAGGCCACGCAAAAAGTTCAGCAGAAAAAAGTTATTGCTGTATAAGAAACTGGTCCGATTAATTGGGTTGGAACTGGAAAATTGACAGACACACAGACATATAAAACTTGTATAGATGCTGGTAAAGAGTTCTTTGAAAAGATTTTAGAATAAATTTTTTAACCAAAGGCCTTTTTTCGTTTCGTTAACTTTTTGAGTAGTCCACGAATATTTAGAAAAAAATATTACCTCTGTTGTTGTGAGTAGAACTTTTTTTCTTATTTACAAACGTCTTTTTTCGATTTGAATTACCGTTCTCAGATCTTAGTGTTGTGACTTCTTCCTGTAGTTCACAACACTTTTCCTTTAAACATTTTTCTAAAGATAAAAGGATCCCTTTCTCTTCTTGTAGAATCTGTAAAGAATTTTAATATGAAATTATTTTATTCTAGCATCAGCCCGAATGTCAGATTAATAAGAAAACATTTTTGTTTTTAAAAATTTAGCTTGAGTTTGAGCTTAAAATAAACAATTAAATTAAAATATTTTAGAAGTACCAAATCGTGATTAAATATTTTTCTTTTAGATTTGATGCTTCTAAAAGCAGACTTTTTTTTAGAAAATTGAAGTGACAAACGACTTTACAGTCCATCTGATGGTAAGTGGCTACTGCAGTCCATGGTCACCTGGAACCAACCCCATACAAAGAAGGCTACAGACGCATTATGACCTCTCAGGACTAAGATGGAATGTCTCAGCCTGTAATTATACTAGTTCCCTATCATTTATAGACCGAAGCACACGAGTGCAATTCATAATTCATAATTATATATTTGCATAGAATGTAGGTAGGTATTGAAAAAGTATTATTAAAATACAAAAGTTCCGATACATTCTGCCTTATCGAGGTATACAAATTTTGACTAAATAGTTATAAGTATAACACATTTTTTTACAGTAATAATGAATTTAGTTCGATAATGCAATATAAAATGTCCAATTAATAATAAAACAAATGTCAAAATATTAAATAATAAAAACAATATCAAACAATCGTTTAGGTACAAATGTCAAAATATAAATATACATACGTAAAAACAGTAAAAATAACTAACTAATAATTATGCTATAACTATCAAAGTCTTCTTTTATCTTCTTTTATTAACTCACAACAATAAATTCAAGCAATTTAGATACAAATATTTTTAAATATATAATTTGTTTTGATTTTTATGATCAAGATACTCATCAACGGTATAAAAACAGTTAAGTAAGAGCCATGCATGAGGTTTGTTTTTTAACTTTGTCATTGGGAAATTTTTAAACTCGTCGTGTAAAGACTTAAAGGTTTAAATCGCTATTATGTATGAGTTATTTTGCATGAATATAAATTTACATTTTGGAAAGTATTGTTACGAGCTTAGGGTTTGTGACCATAAAACTGCCAATTGAACTACCCAAAATTGACACTTTAAAGTAATTAATTTAATTGGGGTTCAGTAAGAACCCCAATTAAAACTAATAGACACTAATAATTAATCACAATCAACACCTTAGTTCACTTTATTTCGCTCCTAAGTCCTCACTTGTATCGCCAATTCAATGCTGTTCCGGTTGCAGCCCAAAACGGCTTTATATAGGCCTTTTCCATCGAAAGATCTAGAATATTCCAGCAAATAACGGTCCCGACCGACTACGTATAGGAAATTCGAGTGTGGAGTTTTTTTAGAAAGCTTAGTTCTTTTATTAGATACTAGATGGTGCAGGAGGTGGAAAGTTCTAGCATGGCATTTTCTAGAAAGCTCTCCTCGCTCTGCCACCCGACACTAGATGGCGCTAGGGGCATTAATTATGACTTACAACAGTATATTCTGTTCTTAGTCTTTTCTATTAAATTTATATCTCTTAAAAATGATTACTTGGGAAGTATTCAGAAAATTGCTTGACAAAAGCTGCTTGGTATTCCTATTTGGCAGCAGAAATAGGTCAGAGGGTTGCATACCCAGACAGAATACTAGGCAGAATAGTAGTTCTACCATCTAGATTAAAAAACATAAAAGCATGTAAAATATGTTTTACCTTTACGCGTTTCTCAAGTAACTCTAGTTTATATTTTAGATCATCCTTTTCCTTTTGGGCTTCGCTAGCTTTTTCACTTAGTGTGTCAATATCAATTAATTGTTTTTCATAATTTTCTATTTCCCTTGTGACGTTTTCATTTGTGTTTGGTAGTTTAGTGGTAATCTGTAAAAACGTTAATTTATTAATAACATAATTTTTATGTTTATATCTATTTAGATTGTGTAAAATAAGTACAATACCATAAGAATAAAGAGAGTATTTAGCTTTATATAAACATTTCAAAAAATGGAAATATTTTTAAGCTGCTTTTAATATTCTCTAGACCGAAAATTTGGTCAAGGTGAGCATATTGCACGAGTATGCGTCCAAGGACAGGTGTACTCTCTATTCCCTTATAGTTATAGTTCGATGGGACGGAAATCCATAACTGTAGAGAGATATAGCGTAGGACCAAAGGTTTTACCTGCTTTCCCAGGCTTCTGCTGAGAATTTCGTGACAGAAAGACTCAATGTTCAGATTTTTGTTTGGATTCTTATCAGGATTTGAACCCGGGATCGAAACGAGACAGTTAAGCTGCTTTTAATATGCCTTTGAGTAAATACTGCTCTAATAGCGGAAATTAGTATTTCAATTTTTCTTGATTTATAAAGTTTTTGGTGAAAGATATCGGTTTTTTTAATCAGCCATCGTTATATCAGCATATGAGAATCCACTACCCTTATCCCACGAGTGTTGTAGGAGACGACAGAGGGAAACTGGAACAGGAAATGTGCAGTAGCACCTTTCTGATAACAATTGAAAATAACAAAAAAATTGCAGTTGCTGACTAGCCTATCAAGCGGCAACTGTGGCAAAATTCTCACTACGACGAAATATTTGGGGGAGTACTGAGTTCAACAGTGGATTTTTATAAGCTGTGATGATGATGTTGATCATGAATATGCACTGCTGAATATAGGCCTCAAGAATGCGTTAAAGAATTTTTCAATACTCAGCACACTAGACAGATAGGATGGTGAGCGTTGAGTAAATATTCTGGAACTGGTTATGCTGCCCTAATATATAATCCTAATATTACGACTTGATCTTATTGAGGTGATATTTTTTATTATGAGTCGGTCGATGAGCCAGAGATAAGGATACTACAACAATTAAAATTGTTTGAAACCACGTTTTTCTCATATTTACTTATTTCATTAAATAAAAACGTGGTAATAAAAAGCGCCTACATCCAAAACTTGCATATGAGCAATTTCTAGAAGTACCTTCTTTAAAGTGATTATATCAAATCCTGCTTGTTCTAGTTCAGCCTGTATGTACAGTTTTCTTTGAGGAGTGGGTGCACTAGCTAATAAAGCGTTGATGAAAGCCAGTCCAGCCGCTTGCAAATCTCCAGAGCCTCCAGCACTTTGCAGCATACCAACGAGGAATCTAAAACGAACAGGTTCTCCGTATCGAAGGCGCAGTGTTGAAAGTGCTTCTGATATCATGCTGTGTCCGTTTGATGGTGGGTAGCAGCCTTTCGTAAGAAGCTGAAAATATATATATTATAAGGTTTTTATTTGTTAATAGTATTTCCTAAGTATTGTGGTAGAGTTAGACAGCTATATTGTGACCGTAGCACGAATAGTTCGGTGCCGGAAAAGGATCTTGCTTGCATAGAATACTGTTGTGCGCCACAGTGGCGCACAATAGTATACTAGATGGCGCTAGTACCATACTAGCGCCATCTAGTGTCAATTTTGGTAATTCAATCGGCAGTTTTTATTGTCATGAACCCTAAGCTCGTAACAATACCAACGAAAATAGCAGCTTAATACTGTTGCGTTACGTAAGGTGAGAGTAGAGAACCAGACCTTCTTTACTTCTTATGAGGCAATCCATCTTATTCCTCGAGGGTGACAACGCATCCAAATTTAGATTCTTTATCGAGAGTATATGTAGGTAGGTCTATGAGCCCTAGTATTCAACTTAACATCAGGTAAGTTGTGTGTTTGTTTTTCACTTATATAAATAAATATAACACTCTATTACAAAGACTTCCTTTATTATAAACAAAGTAAGAGAGCGGAAAAGGTCTGTCACGTTGCGTCGGTGTGAGATGATGAGCCTGCATAAGCTCTCGATATTTTGTTGTCCTCGAGTTTGCGTGATTTTTCATTAATCATATGGTACATAATAATACGTTTCTTTGAATTTTTGTAGGCACGGTTGATAGAACTTAGCGGCTAACGTAGTATACAACGAAAACAATGCAATGCGAATGCAAAACAAATGCCACGCTTCTGAGTTACTACGTGTCTATCGTAGAGACTCTATCTCTATGGATCTCTATCTACATTGAAGTAATATGTACTTACGTACTAGAACAGCTATCTCAAACAAAAAATGTGCGCTACTCTGTGTTCGCGCGGTTGGTTTTTTTATCATAGAATAAACATAGGTAGAATGATCCGTAGGTAATAGTAGATTACATTGTTAAATAGGTAAATTATATCGAGAACAATATTTAAATTTTGTTATTTATTTTGTATATTATATTTGCTTATTTAATATAATATATATATATATATTACATCACAATTACATTTTAATGATATTTTTATCTGAATATTTTAAAAGGTATCTACGTCAAATATAAAAAAAACATACTAAATGTGTATTTAACAAAACTTATTAACATAACATTTAAATTACAAATATATTTATTTAAATTAGAATAAGAGTCGTTCTTAAATGCTGGACGCGCGAAAGTTAAAAATGGACGAATTTATTCCACTTTGACTTTGATATGGAAACCTAAAAAATAAAATAAAAGAATAATAAGCAGATTTAAACATGAAAAATTTAGCCTAATTATTATAACTTATATATGTTTCCACAAGAAAATGTGTATAATAATATATTTGACTTATACTCAAGTACCCACAGAAATGTCGCATCTGAACATATTAATTTCATAATCTATATTTCATGACACGAGATGGCGTCTTAGCAATAATTTGTTTTATTATTATTCTATAATACTTTTTATTGCTTAAGTATCTTATTATCCGATGAAAAGTAATTCCTTGGTTTTTACTGACATTTCTTGAATTATTTGTGCAATATGTAAGTACACACGACGGCATATTTTTATCAAGAGATTTTTTTAAATCAACACAACACGTGTCGACTCTACAAGCGCCTAGCGAGTGAATGATTAAAGTGCGGTGTATGCACCGCAGTTGAGTGGAACATAGTAGCTGAATGCAGTGTCGCCTCTAGTACGTAGTACGTAATAGCTCAATGATTATATAATATATTTTATTGTAAATATCCTTCGTAATTCATGCGTTCCTTGTTACAAGTCTTTTGTAAATATATATAAAAAAAGGTTTTTTAATAACAGTCAATCTACACGGGGGGTTATTTTGAAATAACCGGCCAAATTTGTAGAGAAGGTTCAGAATAAGTAATATTGGCAAACGGTGAAGAAAAATTTATTAAAAATAATCTCAAACGTTAACTCCTTTTTATCTTTTTAATTAAAAATGCGTGGTAATACATTACTTTAACTGATTTAACTTCGCACGAACACATTAATAAAGGTCGATCGGTAGGCAAAAACGTTGTTGCTCATAAATCACATTCAATTTGGGATAATTTCAAATAAAAGTAGAAGCCTTTTTAAAAACTGCAATAACGGTATATCATTATTTATATGTTTGAACTTAAGTTTAAAATTTGGATACTCTTTGAAAAATAACCCTGTATAAATATATCTATAAAATTTATATATAAACACATTTCGGTTATTTGACACTGAATGTGAAACATTTGTTCTTCACACTTGACCTGAATTGATATCCACACATGTTTTACATATTCATTTTAATTTTTTTTATAGAAGAGGGGGCAAACGAGCATGCGACTCACCTGATGTTAAGTGACTACCGCCGCCCATGATCAACCGCAACACCAGGGGAATTGCAGGTGCGTTGCCGGCCCTTTAGAAAGGAGTAAGCTCTTTTCTTGAAGGTCCCCAGGTCGTATCGGTCCGGAAAAATCGCTGGTGGTAAACTATTCCACAGAAAGTTTGTACGCGGAAGAAAACTCCTCTTGAAACGTACAGTGGTGGACCGCCAAGCATCCAGATGGTGTGGATGGTATCGGGACGTTTGCCGCGTAGTGCGTTCACGAAATTTGGCGGCTAGGATTAATCTCAACAATTCCTCAGAGCACTCTCCATGGTATATGCGAAAGAAAATGCAAAGAGATGCAACATCTCTTCGCAGTGCCAGTGAATCGAGCCCATCGGAAAGCACTCGGTCGTCGACGATTCGAGCCGCTCTGTGCTGGATGCGGTCTAGTGGAAGGAGCTGGTACTGGGGAACCCCAGCCCAGAGATGGGAACAGTATTTCATGTGCGGCCGAACCTGCGCCTTGTAAAGTTGCAGGCGGTGTGCCGGCATGAAATACTGTCCCGCTGTGCTGAGCACGCCAAGCTTTTTAGAGGCCAATTTGGCCTTCTCTTCCAAGTGACCACGAAACTGCACGTCACTCGATATGTCGACGCCGAGGATTCCGATACTGGCTGAGGCAATTTTAAGTTGACTGGCTTCGTCGTTTAAGGAGATTTTCAAAGGTAAAAATTCAGCAATAAACATGTAAAGTTTGACATTTATATGTGGAAACATACCTAGGTTGTACTTACAGTAAGATTGATCAAGATTGGCTTTATTTTTTATATTTCTAGGTGATCTTAGTATTAAAACTTTTCACAACGTTGACGCTTGCTTATTATTTTAGTTCCGACATATGAGTTCAAGTTTTTTCTGACATTGCACACTGGGGGAGGTAAGTGACGGTTTCCCTTACGCAGTCTCCTACTGGGAAATATAGAGATTTAAAATATTTGAAAGTTACTATTCAATTGGATTTCTTACCTGTAGCGCAAGCACTCTTGTCTTGTTGACTGTTGACATTATGCACACGGTGAGAGCGTATACCCCATTGGAGCAAGCCACCAACCTCCGTACACAATCTGAGTACCTGGTGCAACAGCTCCATAGACATTGCCTAGAATATGAGTGATTTAAAAAAAATATTAAAAAGAATATGAACACGGAGGTTAAAAAAGCATATTGTATTGTCGAAGGGGACTATTATTTATTATAACAAATAATACATAACAATTGTTTTAAGTGAGAAGTCTGTTCAACGCATGTGTAGCCTTTTTTCTATGCACGTGTTAGTGGGCGGCTGTAGCCACTTACTGACTGTTATTTCACTTTTATAAAAAAATTGCTGGTACCAGGCGCTTTGCTGACACAGAAGAAATAACTGTGAAAATATCGTTTAAATTTGTTTTAAGTTCTATTGTTTAATTAGTAATGATAATACTTTCATTGAAATTGAATAATGTATAACTTTCAAACAAATTTGTCGGTACGATACGCGCGCCACCTGCTGAAAGTCATTTTTACTACGCCTATAACCGTCGCACAAGTGTAAGCAATAAGTTCACAAAGTTTTTCGGCAATCTCATGAAAAGTATGGCTGCGCATAAAATACGAACAAACATAATTTTTTATATATTAGATTACTTTGTAATTATTAACTCTCGAGTCTGAGAAGATTATTGATAGAATCAGGCGTCACTTTGCGGAAATCCATTATAATAAAAATATTAATTACTTCGCAACCTTCCGCTAACTAAATATAATGATGTGTTTTACCTGGATTGAAGAGCACCTCCCGCCCTCCCTCAATTGCATGCACTAACTCCGTCACCACTAGTCCCAGTACTAGTCCTAGTACTCCCAACACCACTACTTCCGGCATAAGTCTAAGCGGTCAGCCGCCGTAGAGTCTACATCACCTGAGGATGCCTCGTGTAGAGGCGAAACACGTGTCGTATTATCGTCGATGGTGTGTCTTACCTGGAATAGTGGTGTTGGAAGTAGTGGTGCCGGGAGTAGTGGTGTTGGGAGTAGTGGTGCTGGGACTAGTGGTGACGGAGTTAGTGCATGCAATTGAGGGAGGGCGGGAGGTGCTCTTCAATCCAGGTAAGACACATCATTGTATTTAGTTAGCGGAAGGTTGCGAAGTAATTAATATTTTTATTCTGAGAAGATTGACCGTAATCGTTACACTTTGAAGGCAGATTGTCGATCTAATTATCAAAACTGTACATTATCTCTGATGCTGCTCCTCGTTGTGGTGCTAGTTTTTTATTTACACGAAATAAACAAAATACTAGATGGTCATACCACAAATTATTTTTATATTTACCGACTTCAAAAAGGAAGAAGTATTCAGTTCAACTGTGTGTTTTTTTTATATATCATAACTTTTCTCCGGTTGGATAATCTGTCACTACATGGAAAGTAAAAAATATTCCAAAATTATTTAAATAGTTCCTCTATCCTTCTCAATTAAAACTGGCTACGTTAACATTAAAATAAAATGTGTTATGGTCACCCGAGGCAAATGTGACAGTTAGGCAAGTGTAGATAACAAATGCAAATTATGCGGCCTAAACACGGGTTTTGGTTAAAATCCATGTATTAAACAACACAGGAAATTTTACGCCATTGACTATACTGACAGTTAAGTACATATTAGCTTCAAATATTTTATCAACACACGTTTTTTTTAAACTACTAAACTGGCGACAGACAGCGTAATTCGAAGAGGCGAAGTTATTAAGTATTTCGATATGTCATTAAGTTATTATAAACCAGATAAAATATGAATAATAAAGAATAATATTAGTAGTTATATTGTAATACGTTTCTGTGACCTGAAATCCACTATTCCTTGAAATACGGATACAGTTACACTTACCTCACCTAATACCTAACAACGGGGTAAGTGTGACAGTGTCATGATTACCCCGATCATCTTATATGAGAATATCATAACTAGTGACGGGACAACCTATAATTTTTAACCGACTTTCAAAAAAAGAAGATTCTATTTAAATATATTCTATTTAACGGTGCGTTTGTATGTATTTATACTTCAGTATATACTTTTTTTAAATTAATATCAAGGAATAAATACATGTCAAAGAAAAATGTCAGAGGATGTCAGAAGCAGAAATAATAAATGCTATCGAAACAGGTATAGAAGAAAATGCAAGTATAATTTGATTTTAAGAGAAAATAATACAGTTTTAGTGCGATATTATGAGAAAAGTTGAAAATAGTTATCGGTAAAAAGAAAGTTATGTAGACCAAAATAGGAGAAAACCACAATGTGTTTTTTTTTGTTAAACAACGATGATGACGTTTTTTTTCTTTTAAATTTAACTGAATAATACATGTATTCATAAGTTTTTATTCATCTAAACTAGCATGCATAATACATGTATACCAAAGCATTATGATTATATTACTACAAATTGTTAACGTTTCTGAATTAAGTAAATTTTATTTTGCACTTGGCACTATTTTTATTATACTTACAAAAAACCAGAGCTAATGGAGTAAATCAATTAAAAGGCACATCACTACATCGCTTAAAACAGTCACACTTGCCCCATGTTGAGAAAAATTCATTGTTATACAAAAATGCGCGTTTTCATAGATCATAAAATATATCGACCTTAGTATAATTTCATCAATTTTGTCAAAAACCACACATAACATTAAAGTAACTACAAAAAGAAGCAAGTGTGACAGTACACTTGCCTCATTGATGAATAAGTGTCTTTCACCTCAATTATAGTTTTAATTACCTCAAATTACAAAATGCTACTTGTAGATACTAAAATGCTTGATTAAACAAACAACTACTTAATAATTGATGTTATGAAACTGAATTTTCTATGCGAAATCTTTACAGAGCAGACGTATTTAAATGTCGATTTAATTAATCTATGTCACATTGCCTCAGGTGATCTTATATTTTTTTTAACAATCTATAGCCAAATCGGATTCGCTATAAGATGATTTAATTTATTTCGATATTTAAATAAAATTTAAATATAGATTGGATTATAAATCTAAAACTGGAACAAAATTAAGTCGGCGTTAGCCGATAAACTTTCTAATGCTAGTGCGCGGCTTCTCTTTCTTAATTTAACTACTATTATAATTATTACCTACTATTATAATGATATTTATAAAAGTTCTCACCGTACTACTCTAGTGCGTGTGGATATATTTAATCATATGAAATAGCCAATATAAGATCATTGCAACATTAAAAAAAAACGAGACCTTCATTAAAATAACTCTCGCACCTCTATCGAGTGGCTAATTAACTAAGATGATATGCGAGAATTGTAAAAGTTGAATGTGCCCCTAACATCATATGATATGCAATCTACGCAGATATTTTAAATAAAGTCGGAGTTTACGGATCCTTGATTTTTTTTCACTTCACCACCGAGCTGATGGTATGAAATAAACATACCATCAGCTCGGTGGTGAAGTGAATATTTGGATATACTAAATATATATTCGGCTATACTAACAGACAAGACAATTCATCTAACAGCGGCCTTCTCCTAACTGCTGGAGGACCCCGAGCACCTTCTCCTGTCTGACTAAGTTGCACGTTACGTAACAACTCCAGTAGTAAAGTAACACCATCTAGCGGCTCACAAGCGAACTCTTGCACGAAACTGAAAAGAAAATTAAAATTAATAATTTGAACATGACAATTGGACCAGCAAACCGTAATTAACATAATATATATTTAAAACGACGTCTACTACGTATAACATTCACAAGTTGCAACCGCAAATATAAAATCTTTTTAACTAGCAGCTCAACGGTAGCTGTTTATGTGAATAATGATAGTAGTTGGTGTAATTTAAGGACGTCAAGAAAAATGACTGTCTCCAATTACCAGACGGATGCGTGGGATGCGTCCAGGTAATTTGAAATAGAAAAATGTTGTGTGAGTGGTCTCAGGCATGGGAGATAGCGTTCACAGTAATAAGATAATAATAGTTTGTAATAGTAAGTAGGTTTCATTGTATAATTATTGTATTACTAGTTCTTCGCTTGGTTAGGACATATTTATGTGGCGTTATTTTAGAGTTAAGATAATCAAAGTCTACTTATTTTATAAATGGTTATTTATGTCTTACCGTTACAGCCTATTAAAGTCCACTGCTGAACAAAGGCCTCCCCCATATATTACATCATAGGGGGATATTTGCCATAGTTATATAGTACACCGTCACTACTCGATAAATAACATGCAAATCAGCCACTGAGCTTAATAGAGGTCAGTTATTTCAATAACGTAGACAGTCAACTTATGTATGATTAGATACATAAGTTGACTGTTAAAGCGACAGTAGCCTAATGGCAGGGCGCGGACCGCAAACTCAAAAGGTCGTGGGTTCGAATCCACCATTCGACTACTGTCGTGAACCACTCCTAACACAAGCATTTTCAGCTTACCAGGAGGGGTTAAAGGGAATATTAGTAATGTTAATTAATAGGATTACTAATATTAAAAAAAAAAGATTAAAATAAATTGCATTTAAATTTATCATGATTAAACAATAAATTTAGCCTAATTTAAAAGGACACCGTCCTTTTAAGATTATTTAATACTTTAACATTCAACTGATCTGATTCAGTGCTACAGTAATACCTAATGTTTCTATATAAAAAATCTAAGTGAAAATGAAGATGAAAAATGAAGAACAATGAAAATTTGTTATGTTCTTTTATTTAATAAACAAATATATCGATTCGAAATCGTCGAGACTGGTCTGGTGAAAACTTAGTCTGGAAAACATTATTATTTGTTTTTTTTTTCAAAGTGTTTTTGCTACCTTTTACATAAGCTAATGCAAGATACAGAAGTAAAAAAAAATGAAGTAAAATCACAGGTGCAGTTAAAACTCGGTATATGTTAAATATAATTTCGTCAGATAATTGTTAATTATTTTTATTGACTCCGTTCATTTTCCATTTAAGATATGAATATTTTCACTGTCTATTTTTCTCTTCAATTTAAGTTTCAGAGTTCGGTAAATTATGATCTATCTATCTACTACCTACACAGAGGTCATACTGATGCGAAATATATTCCCCAGAAAAAGAGAAGTTAGATGAGACTTCCGGTTGGAATTTACATATGTACGTTTTTAGTTAAAAATGCGTTGTCACCCTTGAGGACTTTCATAGAATTAATGGATTGTTAATGAAAAGGGTATCCGGTTCTCGTTATACACTATACGGAACATAGCAGCATTTTTCTATTGTACGCTGTATTTGTGAGAGCGCGATGCTTCCCCGATCGAGTCGATCCATTCGTGCTGCAATCATACGGTCTCTACCACATAAACAAAAGTTACGTTTGACTTACCTTGGAAAAGAAAGTCTTAGGTCAGCTCTCAGTTTAGTCAACAGCTCGCTGGGCGTACCAAACTGCCTCAAGCTCATTTCTTCTCCAAGACCCAAGCATGGATTTCTGTAATGTAAAATAAAAAGGCATTGTAATATCAAAAATAATCTATTTGCAAGAGAAATAGTAAATCGTTATAGCAAAAAAAAAAGTCTCAGATTATCTACACTGAGCACACGAACAAAGGAGCGCTAAGCTTACTGGAAACGGTGTTTTATCTTAGTCTTCACGTATGACAACGCATCTGCATTTTGATTCGTAGTCGAGGATATATGTAGATCTCTAAGGGCTTCAGCAACTACTTACCATCAGGTAAGTAGTTGCGTTCGTGCTATAGCCATAATATAGTTGCAGCGTATCCGTACCACGTGGCTTATAAATTTAACAATTTCCTATAGTATCCGCATTTTTATATATTTATTATCTAATTAAATATTTTTTAACATACAACATGTCGTGGTAGCCTATTAAATAAAGGTTTGCTTTAATTTTTTACAGCACACGAGCAAACGGAATTCGATACCCTTCGACATTAAATTGCAATTGCAATTTAGAGTGTTGATTTGGTGAAGTAAAACATCGCGAGGAAACCAGCATAACTTAGAAATTAATAAGCAATATTTAAAGAATATGTTACAGGAGCAGCGCGTAACGGTGGTGCTTTAAAACCTTTTCAGAAATCAGAATAAATTATAACTTTTAACAAAAAGTAGAAACCGACTTCAAATTGATAAACAAGAAGTTATTTATTTGCAACCCTTAGGGTTGGAATTTTTCCCAAACTTAAGTGGGACCACCCTTGATAACCTATTTAAGAAAAAAAGAATCATTACATTCTGTTCTTTATCTGCGAATATATAATATCAAATTCCTCAAACAATAGTCCAGTATGAAACTTTTTACCCTATTTTCCAATCTTGGAGTCGTAATTTTTTCTTTAAAATTTAAAGGGACAACCCTTGAGGGAAAAGCTATTTAATAACAAAGAATTATTAAAATCGGTTCACAATCTGCGAAGGTCCTGCGTAACATATATATGCAAAAAAAAAAACATACAGTCGAATCGAGAACCTCCTCCTTTTTAAAGTCTGATAAAATAAGAGACTGTGCCATACTGTTGAATGTGTGTCGACTGTTGACACACAAGTAAGAGAAAAGTACTCTTCTTTGAACTATAAGTACTATAAATAAAACGTTATTAACATTGTGATTGCCTCATTGCTCAATTCATCCCGTGGGTGTCGTAAGAGGCGTAGTCGGGAAGTGCCAGAATAGTCTTAAAGTTTTCGATAGATGGCGGTAAACAATGTTGTTTACATCATACATAAAATACTAAGGCCAGCGACAGGCAGCAGCAGTTACTGCGATTGTCGATCCACCAACCTAGAGTAAAGGTTAAGGCAAATGACCGCCCCATAAAGGCAGGGTCGATAACATTTACGAACTAATTAAGGCAGGGTCGATAACATTTAGGGACTAATTAAGGCAGGGTCGATAACATTTACGGACTAATTAAGAAGTATAGCTGCCTAAGTAGGTCTCCACACCAGCTTAATGTCAGGCTCGGCTCAAAAGCTGGTTTTATCTGGAACTTACGTATAAAAGCTCTATTTTATTATATTTCTAGTAATCCGCCCCGGCTTCGCGCGGGTCATCTTTGGATCTTGACAACAACGCCATCTACCGAGTCCAATTGTAAATCTAATCCATCAAGGGATCTCTCAAACGCACTCAAAATTTTTTATTAAAATCTTTTGCGTAGTTTAAAAGATCTAAGCATACACTAGACGGGAAGCGACTTTGTTTTATACTATGTAGAGATTCCATTGGACTAAGTTATCTAGTCCTAGTACTCGTATAAGCAAAGAGTAATCCCGCCGGCATTCTCTGCGTGACGCCGACATTACGGTAACGAAAATTGTTCACGCGTTTGATGTAATTGCATTTCGAATGGTGCGCATTTTTGCGGTAGAAAAATAATACAAACATAAACAGCCTGTCCTTTCTTTTACAAAACTAAAGACGATTATGTGCAGTAGTAGTTCAGGTGCTAAGCGCTAGTCGCAAATCTTACAATTTTTATTTATAGTAGAAGGGGGGGGGGGGAACAAGCATGCGGCTCACTTGATGGTAATTGTCGACCGCTGCCCATGAACAACCGCAATACCAGGGGAATTGCAGGTATGTTGCGGCTTAAAAAAGAGTTAGCTAACAGTACGCGATATGCCCGGATTCGATGAAATCGAAAATTGCAATTTTATGTGCTGATTAACTACGTGCTCATAAAGTATATAGGCGGACTCAATGCTTGACGCATTACCTACCAGTCTACCTTAGGGTAGTACAGAGATAAAAGAGGTAAGTGTATAAAGAAGTATCGAAAGTGAAATAAATAAGGTAATAAGGCATATCAATAAGCAGAAGGTTATAAGTAGAATGGGAAACTGTTCTGATTGGAGCTAAGATACGGAAAATCGGGAGCTAAATAAGATGGAGGATGAGGAGATATCAGGATAAAATAAACAGTAGTGAGTAGAAGTAATTGCGTAGATTACGGCGATAAAAATATACATGATCGTACTTTCAAATATTAAAAATAAATCGAATGCAGACATTAAGCGTTTAGGTTAAAATAACACACATCACCATAGTCAAAAAAATTAAAGTACATGCAATAATCGTTTAAGTCCTGGACGAGAGAAAAGTTATCACACTGGAACAGCGCGGCGGACTAATGTATTCCATAACCTCCACGGAAATGGGAGGCGTCTTTGCCTTTGTGAACGTATATAGACTGTAACAAGATTATAAGTTAGCACACAGTTCACGTGATGGCAATTGAATGCTGTGGACCACAGACATCTGTCTTCAATTTGCAATCAGAAAGCGTTGTCATCCTAAAGGATAAAGAAGGAATACCTGGCGTGATTATTTAACACCGTCTTTAGTTCTTGCTACTTACCATATGAAATTCAACAGCAAAACGGTACGTAGGTTAACCGTTTTTACATATGATAAGTCCTAAAAGAAGTAACAACCCACAGACGTCCCACTTATGCCGGGTTTCATATTTAAAAAACGCTTTGCATTAGATGATGTGCCTAAAAACCTCTTTTTTAAAACAAAATACTAGTTCAACTATTGAACTATAACTATATGTACCGTTTAAAGTTAAACTAAAAACTTAAAATAAAAAGTCATCCTAAGTTATTACAAAGAACAAAACGTTTCTTGAATGTAGGAATCGGGCATTAATTATGAATTAACTAATAAAGACTAACTAATGCGAAACACATTAGTTATAAAATAGCTATAATATATAATGTTCGCCTGAGTGAGATCTATTATTATAGCGTTGTAAATTTAACTCAATAAAGATAGTGGAAAAATACCTGAAGTCTTTATTGCTCTGGTTAGGTAATGTTCTGGATTTATTAGGATCTTGCCCTGGATCCAGGTCATATAGGCTTACTGCTCCAATTTTCTTCCCCCATTTCTTTAGGGAGGTGGCATAATCTTCAGGATTGTAGATTGGAGGGCGCTGCTTCTCCTGAAAATCAGATAATAAAGTCAATACAAGTGCTGCCAAGAAATTTAAACCTAAATATAGATAATTGTTGGTGAATCTGTTAGTGCTTGCGTAACTTCTGCACAACTTGCCTTATTGAGGTCATATTTATATAATATGTTTCTTTTTTATAGCATAGGGTGACAAACGTGCACTCCGTTCACGTGATGGTAAGTGGTTGCTGTGACCCATAGACATCTACATCTATCGACGAATCAAATTGCAGATACGTTGTCATCTGTGACGGCTTAGATGGAATGTCTCGTTTCCAGTAAAAAGGTTCTCCAGTTCTCTACATTCACCATACGAAAGATTAAAGAAAGAAGCATTAAGCTAATATTTTACGCTAGTATTCTCTGAGAGCTTGGTCCTTCCTCGGTCGAGCCGACCAATTAGTGTTACAACTATACTACTAATAAGTCCAGCATGGCTCTACCAAGTCTATCGAAAATATTGTTCATAGTTATGTTAGAGTCCGATAGAAGGCGCTGTGGTGAAATTATTTATAAATTTCATATTGAAACTGTAAAAAGTCTAGAATAAAACTTATTGCGACTCCTAGCAGAAAAGGCAGAGCAACCTCTGCCAGGCCTACTAGTGTGCTATAGAAAGAAAATAGGTCTACTGTTATGCCAAGAAGTCTGCCGGGGTTGGTAAAGTAAAAAAAGTTAAGTTGCAGCCCATATACAAGCCACTCTTTGGCACTGACCTCTCATATCTGAGAGGTTTTGAGTAGATCCTTACTAATTTTTCGCCAAGATGCAGTGTTTGCCCTGCTGTGTTCCGGGCTAAAGCCATCATTCATCCATCCACAGCCTATAAAAATCCACTGCTGAACATTGTCCTCTGTCAATAGATTTCCTTATAGGGTATTTGGCCATAGTTGAGTTGGAGGTAAACAACCGCTGCTTTTTATAAATTTGAGTTGTTATCGGAAGATGCTGCTGCCCTTCTCCAGGTTCTGTATTACTCTGTCGCCTCTTACGACCCCCACGGGATATGGGATAGGTGGATATTCTTACACCGCCACTATACCTGGTTAACGGTCTGGTCTAAAGCCAGAGCTATTATTATTACAAACTTTGAGCCACTTTATCTTTGTTCTCAGTATTGACAACACATTGGTAGCCTTTTTTATATTGGTTACAGATGTCTAAGGGCTATAAGCATCAGGTGGGCAGTATAACCCTTCGTCATTTTTTTGAATATTAAAACTACTGATCCGAAAAATCACAGTTGAGTAATTTAGGTATTAATGACTCTTGTAACTATTAAATAGGTTTCACAACGTCATTGACCATATCGATGGGGGACCGCGGCTCCCCTACATTTCTACGGCATTTTATGCATCATAAAGCACGATATATTTATAGTGTTTTCGTATAAAAATACTTTGCTAGTTTGTACTAAATGTTGGTTAGATGTTAGCAGTTATTCTTGTAGTGGTGGTGTAAGATAATCTGTTCCTAACTATCATCCCGTGGGTGTCGTAAAAAACGACTGAGGGGAACTGCAGCAGGAGATGGGAAGTTGTTTTATCAGAACGCATTTGTGTTTGTGTGGCCTTCTTTCCTCGAAGTTGACAATTATTATTGGTGGATTGCTAGTTTCATTGTCACTCGAATATGATAAAATACTAAGGCCGATGCAGACGCAAAGGTAAAACCTTTTGCTAGCATCATAAACGGAGCGGGGTAAAAGTCTAAAGCGCGCGCTTTTGCCTTACATGTATTTTCCCATAGACTATTTAGTTTTTAGTTGTTTTTCAATATATTTTGGAACAATTTCAGATTTTTATTGTTTACGAACCTTCTCTTGCGTTAAGCTACAAATATTGCTGAAAAAATTATGTAAATTGGCCCACGGGTTGCCTACGGTAGTGGCCTACGGGAGGAGATAGATTTTGAGGAATCGTTTTCTTGCGCCATGGGAGAAACACAGGAGCAATACAATGTGATTTGTCAAATGTGAATCTAAACCATTCAAAGTTTAGATTAACTAATCCCACTCAAGGACGCATAAAAAAATTATTAAAATCGGTTGAGCCAGTTTCAAAGTTTTCTTTACTGAATAAGGATGACAAACAAATGAGCGCACAGTCCACTTGATGATAAGTGGATGCTGTGGCTCATAGACATTTACTTTTATCATCAATTATAGAATGCACTGTTTCCAGTAAAAAGGATCTCAGGTTCACTACAATCACCAAATGAAACATAGCAGCATCAGGCTGCTATTTTACGCTGATATGTTGTGAGAGTGTGCCAGGACTCTCACAGCATACCAGATGGTCGAGCCGGCCCGTTCGTGCTGTAACCATAATATAGCTGCAGCGTAAAAGAAATATTTTTTGCGAGACTAACGGATGGCAATATATTTTTGTTTATATAGATTTGGAAAATCCTAAAGTTCACATCTCGATCCTTCGTGTTAACAAAAAAATACTGTTATTTCTACTATGAGGGATTTACAGAAAATTATTCTCAAAATGTTGATCAACTTTCATTAACATTTCATACACAATACACATTTCATTAATGAATTTTATGGACCATGCAATAGTTAAATGGAAACTTTTGGTATGGTAGCTTTAATTGATTGTTGCTTTTTAACGCGTATACTCACAGGCCAATTGACGAACAATTAGTAATTGATTAATTACATTTTTCTACAATTTATGGTCACTCAATCTAAGAATAAATGAAGAATTATAATAAATATATATTAAAAATGGAAAATACTCTTTGGTCTACTAGCAACACTGATTACTATTTGAGAATTAGTTTTTACGTGTTAAACCATAGATCGGCAGTTTATTAGAATAAATCTGTATGTTAAACGATTCGATCGAACGAAAATTTTATTAAAATACAAGCGTGCCCCACCCCAGCTTCGACTGAGTGAGATCATTTAATGCAGCGTTATTTAGATTTATCATAATAATGATTTCTTATATTTACGCGAACACTACACATTGATTAAAACTACTTTTACGGATTTTATCGCGTTTATTTATGTTATTTTTAATACCCGATGTTTCGGGTGCTTTCCAGCACCCATGGTCACGGGGGACTGAGGTGACTGACGTCCCGATGTCAAAGTTAACCCGGAGTACCTTCAGCTTTTTAATTATTTTCTTTGGTCCGATCTACGCAGAATGAACTAACTGTGTTTTGAAGTCGAACTGTGTATGAAAAAACGTCGGGTATTAAAAATAACATAAATAAACGCGATAAAATCTATAAAAGTAGTTTTGATCAATTTATCATAATATCCAAAAAACATTTATTTTATCAACTTTTTGATATCTTGAAATAAAAAATTCTCAAAGTTTTTCGGCAAAAATATTGCACAGATCACTGTATCTATCCGTGAAGTTTTATTGAAATTTAAGCCCGGATAGACAGACATATAGACAAAAAGCCAATGTTTTATAAATGCTTACTTATGTCTTAATGGCATACAAGGGTTATTTTCAGCTCACTAAAAGACAGTTACCTCGTTGTTATAGACAGACACCTCCATTTCATTTATGTGTATAGAACACAAAAAGAAAAGGAGTACAGTAGTGATTTCAGAAAGGATTCAACTCTTCATGATTCTAAATATATTTTAAAAATTAAATAATTTCGTCAAGTCGTTCTCGAGATATTTTGATGACATATTTTTTATAGGAGAAGGATGACAAACGAGCACACAGTCCACCTGATGGTAAGTGGATGTTGTGACCCATAGACATCTACATCTACCCTAAATTACAAATCAAAATGCAAATACGTTGTCACCCGTGAGGACTAAGATGGTATGCCTCCTTTCCAGTAAAAAGGATCTCCGGTTCTCTACACTTACGCTGGTATTCTGTGAGAGCGTGGTCCTTCCCCAGTCGAGCCGAACCATTCGTGCTACACTATTATACTAATATAGTTGCAGCATGGCTTTAACACATAAAATACACATTTTTATTACTGACTAACGAACGGCGAACACCAAAAATTTTAGTTATTATAATAACACATATTAAAAAAACTTAATAAAAGCATCAAGGTTATTCAGCAGTATTTTTATCACTTTAATGATAAAGCCAGTTTAATGAATGGGTAGCCCAACCTCTCCGCTTCACGTCCGACGTGAGCAAAGAATAAATACAATACTACATTTAGTAATGTGTAAATGTGTTTAGATTTTAAAAAAATTCTGACGGTAGACAGTATTGATTAAAGACGGCATTGAGAAACCATAGGAGCGCATAATAATTAATATTCGTGGAGAAACAATTATAATATTTAAAAAAGTGTCACCCAATCCCAATGTAAATTCTAATTTGTCTCAGTGATTTCGCTCTCGCTTTCTAAACAATAGGTTTTTAATTAATTATTAATAAGGAAATTTAATACAGCACTATTAAAAATGATGTAAATTGTAAAGAGCAGAGTGGCATATCTCTTTTAAGTTTTATATTTCTCTTTTAAGAGTTATTTCTGGATCTCGACAACAGCGCCACCTATGTATATAAACCATTTAGAGACCCATTCATACACACACAAAAATTACATCTAAATCGGTTGGATGGTTGCAAAGTCTATAACGGATATAGGTAGTAACAGTTTTTGTGTTTTATACCTATACATAGATAGATATTTTATTTATTTTTTGTTTAAATTATAATAAAATATAGCAAAGACTAACTAAGGGTATCAGATCTACTACCTTATATCGTCGCGTGGGTGTCGTAATATGTGACACAGGGAAACAAAGCATGAGATAGACAGCAGCATCTTTATAATAATATTTTAAAAATAGAACATTGCGGTTGCCAACCCGCCCGCCAAGCTTGGCAAATATAGCAAAATCCCCACATGATAGATGAACCTATCTATAGGGAGGCCTATGTTCAGCAGTGGACTTTAATAGGCTCTAATATATGGGGAATAGAAGTTTGTAAATCTACTACTCCATAACATTTAGTGGACAAATATCCCACCTAATAAGCAATCAATGGGGCCCATTTTCAACAGTGGACTTCTGACATACTCTATAAGTCTATAAGTTTACACTGGATAACCTTTTTTTACCGTCTGGAAAAAATAGGGTGTAATATGTGAAAAAAAAAATAATTAAATGAAATAAATAAATTAATTAAAATCTATCGAAATTCAAATTATTTATCCACCCTACTTTACGAACGGCAATAAAACAATCAATTTAGTAAGCATCTTTGACATTGTCACTTCGCAGGATCACAGCATCAAGGTCAAAGGGGAAAGTAATTGTAAATTTTTTTTCGAACATTTAATTCAAAATTTTTTTTTGTAAAATATCACTGTCATAGGCTTCTACTCCGTTGACATGTTTTTATTTTTTTCCAGACGGTATGTATATAAGACAGTATGTATATAAGCGAAAAACCACTGACTGACTGACTCATCACGAGATCATTAAAAGTATGCACCCGATTAACTTGTATAGTTACTCATTTCGCAATGTAGACGCTAACTAAGAACGGATTTTACGATAGCATCCAGAAAAACGAGCGGGCCAAATCCAATAAATAAATCAGCTAGTCTAGTATAGATAGTGAATTCTCATACACGATACCATGTAGTTGTGGTGTAAGACGAGATGATACGGGGTAGTGAATATTACCACAGTATACAATATACCCCACATCGTGTCATAGGTAGTATCCACTACCAAATACCATACCGTGGTTGTCGTAAGATGCGACAGATGGAAGCAAATCCGGAGAGCAGCAGCTTTTCCTAATAACGACTTAAATTTAAAAACTGCGGTTGCCAACCCTCTTGCCAAGCATTACAACTATGACAAATATCCCCCTATAAGGCAATCTACGGGGAGCCGTGCTTTCAGCAGTGGACTTTAATGGGCTGTAACGGTATCATTCCTAGAACAAATGTCCCCCTGAAGCAATCTACGTGCACGTTGTTTGTCCGCGATGGACTCCTAAACCACTCAACCGATTTTAATCAAATTTGCACAGCCTGTGCAGTTTCGCTCAACTTAAGAGATAGAATAGTTTTATTACCCATGAGTGACTCACAATACTTTTTTGCGAATTTAAGGATTTTCAATAGGACATGACAAATGGTCGTCGAAAAGGGCAGAACAACGTCTGCCTGGTAAGCTAGTATATATATATATATATATATATATATATATATATATATATATATATATATATATATATATATATACATATTGTCGTAGCTTGGTTCTTCACCACACATCCATATATCAAAATTTCTAACAATAGGTAATATTATGACAGCAAACACATTGGGAAAGCCTTGGAGAAAGCCTTGGCGAAATTCTCCATTAATAGAGTTGGTTTTATTATGTGAAATAAGCGAAAGAGCAGCCTAACAATGAAATTTTGTGTTTTACTTTATTGTTAGAATTTGAAATGCTTATGGAGTACTGTGGTTAAGGCAAATCAAAAAACGTTTTTCAACCGACTTCAAAAAAGGAAGAAGTTCTCAAATTGACTGAATTTTTTTGGATGTTACCTCAGAACTTTTTTCTAGGTGAACCAATTTTGATGATTCATGAATGAGATCGAGCTTTGTGGTACTCCTTGTGGAACTTATGTTCAGCAGTGAACTTGGGATAGTTTGTATTGATAATGATGATGAAAATCGAATGCTTGACATATTATTAGTAGTCTCCTTTCAAATCTGATATCTCTTCTTTAATACTCCTTCTCCTATTGATTCTTCATTACTCATAAAAACACGTTTACTGCGCATGAGGTTCTCTATTTATAGATAGGATTTGTCATAATTGTCACACAATCAGGCGAATTCACTAACGCAATATCAAACGGTTACCTCTTTTTAAGGCGAAAATTTCTTTTATTAAATTTTTATCGTTCGCATCGCTGCATGCATATTTGTCTAGCACGCAGCAAGCGTGCGATATTCGATGGATAAAATGTGATGTTATTTGAAACGTTTTTTTTTTAAATAAAAATATAGCCGTTTAAAAATGTGATTCAATAATACGCTTTTCATATTATCCAAAAATATCATTTATGATCGTTTAAACAACGAGAATTCGAACGTCAAAATGTTTTCCTAGCAAATTTGTATTTTATAATCTCGATTAATATCTGTAAAGTATTTTAAAATTCCATTCAATTAAGATTTAACTATTTTATGTATGAGCATATACTATAAATCATGAAGTATCAATTCGTAAGCGTTAAAATTGTGTCTAATATACGACATTTTTGTTCAACCTTCTCTGTCGTCGATCTAAGTATTTTATGCACCACATTTACGCTGTAGCTGTAATATTTCCACAGCTTGTGTACTTTCTTTTAGAGAACCAGAGACCCTTTTTACTGGAAACGAGGCATTCCATCTCAGCCCTTACGAGTGACAACGCATCTGCATTTTGATTCGTAATCGAGGATAGATGTAGATGCCTATGGGCCACAGCAACCACTTACCATCAAGTGGACTGTGTGCCCGTTTGTCACTCTATCCTATATTTTAAAAAAAACTCTCTGCCGAACTTATGACCGTGTGACAGATTGCAGGGTCCTATTATGTCTACTAAGTAGGTAGCAACCGCTACTAGGTGGTAGGATTACTTTCTGCCTTCGCCTTCGTCTACTTACTTGCACTGCTGTGCTCTAGTCTCAAGGGAAAAGAGAGGCAGTATAATATAAATACATTTTATCAGAAGTGATAACGAATCTGTAACCTTTTTAAGTTTGAAGTTGCGGGGTCCACGGACTGTAACAGTCACTTACCATCAGGTGGACTGTAAGAACGTTTGTCACATCAGTTTTTAGTTTCAAAAAAAAAAACAATTACAGACTTGGCTTAATGTTCGGGATAGGGACATTCAATCAGAATTGAAAACGCATCTATAGCCTTCTTTGTTTTCGAAAACATGTGCAGTTTGCCAACACGCATTAAGGCAGCGCAGCGGACAAATCCTTGCCCTAAAACCCTCTCAGAAATGAGCGGAGGCCTGAGCCCAGGAGTGGGACGTATATAGGCTGTAACTTTTAACTACCGACTTGTATAAGTGACCATGATAGGTTAAAATTACAACACCAATTGCCATACTTGGGTCCAGATAGATAAGTATGCGAGCGATATAATGTATGCTAACAACTTTACAAGAAATGTTGCATAACGAGATTGTTATAAATTAAATGCAGGCTAAAGAAAACCAAGTTTTTATGAGGTTAATGAACGGAACTACGATTAAGGAGCAGTAGACCGTAAAGCTCGTCCAGTATATTCCCTATATCCCCATTCGGTGTAGGGAATGAACCTTAGGTATTATTTCCGTATTAATTAATTTTATTACTTTACATAACTGAAATAAGAGTGTAACTTTTTAAAGAAGTCTAGGTTAACAATGATATTACAAAAGCTTCTTCCGTTATATGGACAATTTGACTTATTAGTTAGTTTAGGCAGGATTGACGATTTCAATACCAGATGTTTGAAGCCAAAAGATTTTTCTGGCGTTTCCCGTAGTCACAAAATATGCTATTGCAAATAGAATGAGGAATCTTAGCTAAGAAGACGATAAGGAAGGTATTAACAACGTTCTCTCCTCAAAAACATTATTAAATAAATAACACTGGAGGTTTATTCTGTAATGGATTTCACTGCAAAACTGTAATGTAAACTACAACATATTGTTAGATCCTATTTTTAATTAAGTTTATTTTTCATTACCATCCAAAACAGCCTATAAAAGTCCACTCAACGCAGGCCTCTCCCATGGATTGCCTCTTGGAGTGTTTTTGCCATAATTGCCATACTTGGCATACGAAGTTTTTTATAATTGCGATTTATTTTCAGCAGGATGCTGGTGCCCATCTCCTGGTTTGTATCCCTCTGCCGTCTCTTACGAAACCCACGAGACGGTATGGGGTACTAGATATATCCTATATCGCCACTGTTTCCTTGTTTTTATTGTTATTTTTATTAGGAAATAAATATGGCATTCTTGGATGTCGCTTTCACTTCTAGTTTAGACCAGACACAAAAGTAGGTACATTAAAATTTTACTTTTTATGAACACCAGTTATAACGGCTATTGTATTTTTTTTTGAGATGTTATCAGGCAATGAGTTTGATGTAACATAGTGAGACGATGGATGTGAGCATCCCAGAACTAGTTATTACAAGTTTGTCATAATAGTTTTAATTTCCGGCACTTGATTAATTGTAGTCTAGAGAAAGGCGATAATAAAACTGTAGCAACATTAATTGTGATACTTGATTCCAGAAATTTTAATTAAAACATGCCGTAATCGTTCCTTTTTTATTATTACTATATTAGAGAGCCTTGTAACTCAGGCGAAAAGTGTTAGTTAGGTTTTACGCTACGCAAGCATTCGATTCCCGCCGGTACCAATAAAATGGTTGATTGCAGTTTAAATGCCGATTTCCGCTTGTCCGCTGCTCATGTGGTAAATCGACCTAAACCTAAAACCCCTTTGCAGAAATGAGAAGAGACTTTTGCCCAGAAGTGGGACGTTTATATGTAATATTGAATTAAAATCTTGCAAAAAATACAAAAAAAAAATAAAATAAAACGGTTCTTATTCGGATACTAATTTATACTTTTAAATCCACTGCTAGATACGGCTAAAATATTCTTAAGATTTTCCAAATTTGATAATAATTACAATTGTAAAGCTTTTGTTTCTAAATAACTAGCCCAAAAATTTAGGAAGCAAAACTGTTGCTTCTAAATTATTTTTTTAACCAAAGAGTGGTTGAAAGTTGAAACATGGAATAAGCTGCCGTCAGAAGTAATGTCACAAACCATCAACTTATCTAAGAACAGATTAAATGAACAAGTAAGATAATACACAGCAGATTTGGAACCGGGATACAAACTTATATCAGCTATTTTAACTGCTGGACTGTTAAATAATAATAGTAATGATAATAAAATAGTGTTTTACACAAATTTATTCCAGGATTAAACGCGATAGCTCGTCGTCCGTCCGTCTAATGACGACAGGCCGTGTCGACGGCGCGTTTTGTTCCACGCGCGCCTCAAAGAGCTGTCAGCAGCGTGAAGGGGCCCGCAAGGGCCGACGCCTGCCGGGGCTGCGGGCTGTTCGAAAGAGATACCGCGGCTCCGGAACGTAAGGGCACTGAAGGAACACGGATGGTTTTTAGTCAGTAAAAGTCTGACACTCCCTTACGCTCCACCCAGAGCGAAAGGGGTCATTAGATGATTTTCCATCCGCAAAAAAAAAAAAAAAAAAAAGGGTTAAACGCGATAAAAACCGTGAAAATAGTTTTATTGCATGTGAAGTATTCGTAAATTTGAGATGTAATTCTAGACTTGGATCAATTTATACCCTGACCGTTAAGCCACGTGCTTCTATATGTTAATAATTTATAGCAAAAAGTTCACGGAACTTAAAAGACCCATCAAGTAAGTTATCTTTGAATTAGGCGATAGATGGACTAAGTACAGATGGTATGGTGTTTCTAACGTACAATTATGGCCTGATGTAATGGGCGTATGGTTAGAAGGTTAGAAATTAATACGTGTTTAGTTTCCAAGACCAGTTTGTTTAACAGCGAAGTGAGTAAAACCAGTGAGGATTCATTTTAATGATAATTATAATGTGTATGGAACAGTAGCGTTGTAAGGTGGTATTATTAATGATATAGAGTATTATATACATGAAACGATGATGCTAGATTTAAATACTAGCAAGTAGGCATTTTTTAATTTGTTTTAATTCGTATTTACAATAACCTTTATATATATATATATATATATATATATATATATATATATATATATATATTTGTGAATTTCCAACCAACTGTAAAAAAGAGGAGGTTATCAATTCGTCGAAATAGTATTTTATGTATATTTAGTGATAATTCTTTACCGCGTCGTCCGATTTCAATGAATATTTTTGTAATGATTTCTTGTATTTACGCGAACGCTACACATAGAGTAAAACTATAGGTATTAAGGATCTTATCGCGTTGAATATTATCTTTTTTAATTCCCTTCTACATTCAATTTTTAATTTATTGGTACAGTCCTTCCGTGATCGTGGAAGTACCCAAAACGTCAGGAATTAAAAAAATTCAAATTAAAGACGATTAAACCCGCAAATTTAGTTTTATTCAGTGAATCTTTTTGTGTTAGTAAAGGTTTACCTCGGGGTGCTCCTTTATGAATTTGGCCAAGATCAAGAGAAGAAAATCTATCGTTCGTCTATCGAAGAAGTTCTATCGTTCGTATCTAAGTTCATCTTTTCTTCTTGCATAGCTCCTGAACGGTGAAGAGATTTTGATTAAGTTCTTTTTTCGTTCAAATATGTTATTGATTGTATTGAGAGTGTTCTTAGGTATGTCTTAAGGAAATATGTTCAAATATGTTAAACTCATCAGCTCTTTTTCTTTCAGGGGCTCTTAAAATTTTTAATTTAAGTTATTAGTTATTTGAAATTTACTGTTTAAGAGTTTATAAATTTTACGAAATTTCTCTTTTATCATTAAAATCTGTAATGGCGGCGTAAGAGAATATCATTTCATTCCGTGGGTTTCGTAAGAAACATCTCGTCTTCATTTGGCCCATGTTCAAGATATCGCCAACCCATGTTCAAGACATCGCCAATTTTGTTAATAAACTTCCGTGTAGGTCGTCTCTTGCGAACTCTGCCCTTCACTTCACTTACGTATAACGATAAAATAGAATAATTATAATAAAACTTCAAATTATTTACTGTCATTAAACAGAATAAAAATAAGATAACTTAGTATTTTTTCATTGATTGACCCTTCAATCTCCATGAAATTCCCATGCAGTCGCATGCGCCTGGCAAATCTCGTGCGGTCGCGACCGCACCTACCCACAGCACTTAAAACCATTAAAACTTATATATAGAGACTACTTTTCTATGAAAAAGTTTGGCATTATAAAATCAATACAAAATTTTCTATCCTGTGGTCTAAACAAAAGACAGGTTTTACTTTATTTCAAAAAGGTTTTATTGCATTTTGATAATAAAAAAAACATATCAAGGAAATGTCGTAAAGGTGAAAATCACAATTATTTCAATATATATTACACGAAATTATTTACGTAAAAAGATAAATTATATTGACACAAAAACTTTTATAACAATTTTATAAACACTAGAAAAATCCAAAAATCAACTGTTTTTTTGTTCCACCAAAGGATAGAAAATTTCATATTATTCTATAATGCAACTTCTTCATAAAAGTAGTCTCTAAACGTACCTAGGCTGCACTAAAAGTATCGGGAATGGAATATTTCACTGTTCCTGTCATATTAAAATCTTTTTAATTGAAAACTCCTTGGTTTTAAAAATCGAATACCATTTATTTATTTAAAAAAAAGATTCTCTGTCTTGTCACAAGGTTTTGTCAAACTTGTTTAGTCGTTGAGAAAATGGAATTGACTCGAGAAAATTCAAGAGCGATGATTTATTATGACTTTCGAAGTGGTTTAACTCAAAAACAGTGTGGTGACCGGATGATTTCTTCATTTGGTGATGAAGCCCCATCCAAAACCACAATTTATCCCTGGTTTGCTGAATTTCAACGTGAACGTGTCAAGCTCAGTGATGATCCCCGTCAAGGTTATCCAAAAACTGCAGTCACCCAAAAAAATGTTGATCCTGTGCGTAAGCTGATTGAGGAAGATCGACATGTGACATACCGCGAAATTCAAGCAACTTTAGATATTGGCATGAGTCAAATACAAATAATCTTGCACGAACAATTAGGTGTAAAAAAGTTGTTTTCCCGATGGATACCGCATTCGCTCTGTGAAGAGCAAAAAGCGGCTCGCGTTACTTGGTGCGCCAGAACTCTCGAAAGATTCTACGCAGGATCATCAAATGCTGTATACAACATTGTATCAGGTAACGAATCATGGATATATGCGTACGAACCCGAAACAAAAAACCAGTCACGAGTTTGGGTGTTCGAAAATGAGTTAAAGCCAACTAAAAACTTGTCTCCAAAACCGGCCATGTTAAGACTATTCGTCTTGAAGGACAAAGAACGGTTAATGCAGAATGGTATGCTAGCATTTGTTTGCCACAGGTCGTTTATGAACTCCGTAAAGAGATCTGCAACCGCAGCATCATTCTCCATCACGACAATGCGAGTTCTCACACCGCACACAGAACAAAAGAGTTTTTAGAGCAAGAAAACATAGAATTATTAGACCATCCGCCGTACAGCCCCGACCTAAGCCCTAATAATTTCTATACTTTCCCTAAAATAAAGAATAATTGTGTGGAAAGAGATTTTCATCACCTGAAGAAGCTGTGGACGCCTACAAAACGGCCATTTTGGAGATCCCAACTTCCGAAAGGAATGGTTGCTTCAATGATTGGTTCCATCGTATGGAAAAATATGTCAAATTTCGCGGAGAATACTTCGAAAAACAATAAATACATTTTTAAATAGTATTGTTGTGTCACTTCCTTGATTCCCGAAATTTTCAATGCTGCCCTCGTAAGTATTTATGGGTTAAAATGCTATGGGTGGGTACGGTCAAATTTGACCTCTTGAATTTTTACGGAATATCGAAGCGGTCAAATTTGGACGCTTGGCGTTTGAGAGGTTAATAACAGACTATTGAAACTCTACTCTTTAAAAACTATTTTGAGTTGTTATCAGGAGGATGCCGTTGTCCATTTCTTGTTTTCTTTCCCACTGTCACCTCTTATGACGCCCATGGGTTTAAATGGAGGATCCCACTACGCGGCGAAGCTAGAGAGTTAAGTACTGAATTCCTAAAATTAAAAATGTTTTACTCTGTTAGTGCTTTTAATGAATCTGTATTAGGAATGAGGTAATTATTTGATGTCTCTGTGGTGCAGTGGCTTAGAATTTAGTTGCGGTGATAAGGGTCTAGGGTTCGAGTCCTGCACGGAAAGTCTGGTTATATGTTCTTATGCAATTTAGTTCAGTTTTATTTTATTTAAATAATAATCTTTATTGCACTTCCTTCCAAAAAAGGATATAAAGGGACTCTACTAGTCAATTACTTAAGTAGTCTACTTCCACGATACAGGGGAAAAACCTAGAACGTACACAAAATAAAAGAATTATTGCTGGATATAAATGTGCAAAATAAAGACCTTGAAATTTCAAAATCTTGAAATTTCATTTTTAATTATACGGTACAAGTATGACGCGACCACGCTGCACGCTGCAGATATAGATGTAGCACGAATGGGTCGACTCGACCGGGGAAGGACCACGCTCGCACAAAATACCAGCATAAAATAGCAGCGTGATGCTGCTGTGTTTCGTAATGTGAGTGAGAGAACCGGATACCCTTTTTACTGGAATCGAGGCATTCCATCTTAGTCCCCAGGGGTGACAACGCATTTACATTTTGATCCTTAATCGAGGAGGATGTCTATGGACCACAACATCCACTTACCAGGTGGACTGTGTGTTCGTTTGTCACCCAATGCTATAAAAAAGTTTCCGCACAGACATAGATGAGTAATCGAAATCGTAACGTAGGTATGCTATAGTTAAATTATGCGATAACGATTCCGCTACGACTCGTGTGTGAATGATCTTAAGCGATTGTATCCAGTAGTATCCCCAAGTTCATTCAGTAAGGAAATCCAGACGGTTTTCTTGTCTCCATATCGCAATCGAGGATTTGGCGCCTTGAACCCTTGCCGCTATCTCTCGACGCCGTGCCGGTCCGGGTATTTTATCTCTGGTGGGAACGAGATGGTTATACCGCGATCTTAGTGAAGTCATGAGAATTTTCTAGAAGTTTCTATGATCGTCACTTACGACACGACGAACGAAATGGGGTGAAGGATTACTTACGTGAGAGGATATTACGAACGGGTTATTAAAGGAAATGCTCTCGTAATATCGATGGTGGAATTAATTCGTTAGCTGTATTTAATTCGTAATTAAGTCGTTATGAATCGCATTGCAATCTGTATTCACTCACAAAATTTTAAGAAAAAAAAACTGTACTCATTTTTTTCTTCTTAAAATTTTATTTTAATTAAAATTCTTAAAATTTTATTTTTAATTTAAACGATACTATGAACGGGTAATTAAAGGAAATCCTTTCGTAATATCGATGGTGGAGTTAATGCATTAGCTGTATTTAATTCATAATTAAGTCGTTATTAAGTCGCCGTTTCTTGCAATCTGTATTCACTCACAAGATCTTAAGAAAAAAGTACCCTTTTTCTTAAAATTATGTATTTTTGTAAAATTAAAAAAAATCAGTTTGTTTTTTATATTTTGAATAAGAATAAAGATGAGTTGTCACCTTAAGTTCTCTATACGTTTCAGACCGGAACATAGCAATGCAAGCACTATCTGTAGTAATCATTTATTCGTATGTATGTATGTATATGTGTACACGCGTACATTTACGCATATATAAATAATGCCGTTGTCCTTTAAATTACTGATTACGTGCTTTGCGTTTGTGGAACTCTTTACCTCGCCACATTCGTCATGCTAAATCTCTTCACTCTTTCAAAATTCTTGTTAAATCGTATTACTTAGAACGCTATTAGATAAATTACTTTTCCTTTTTCGTACTCTCTTTATTTAATCTATTATATTATATTATATATAGTTTTCACTTATCTTTATTTATATGTATTTAATATTTTTAATTTTATTTTGTACGTCCCTCTATTTTAACCATTGTTTGCATCAGTTCACTATTCAAAGGTTCTTTGGTAGAGATCACTTTTAGAGCCTGCCTGTTGTACATATTCTACTTTAGATTTAACTGTACTAATAATTTTGTATTTTGGTGTACAATAAACCGTAAAGAAGCCGTCTTTTTCTTAGACAAGGCAACTTTTTAAACCCACCACCCAAAACGTTTTGAATCCAGCGTAGGCGTACTCTGATTTCAAAACTATATTTCCTATGTCCGTGTAGTGGCGGTGTAAAAATATCAAATAGCCCAGTAGTATAATGCGAAAGAGGAAGACTGTATCAGAGGATGGACAATAGGATATTCCTAAAAATAACTCAAAATTATTAAACCTGTGGTTGCCAATCTACATGCCAAGCGTGACAACTATTTCTAAATCCCCCCATAAACCTATCTAACCATATGAGATAACCTATGTTCAGCAGTAGAGTTATACCGACTGTAATGTATATGTAAGAGAAGATAAATGGCATTTTACTATTTTCCCTTCAAAAATTTGACAGTCGATTTGGATCTGTATACCAAATTGTTTTTCCTTTATTTTCACCACAATTTCCTTTGTGCTTAGTAAATCAACACTTAAAAGTGTTGACAAGGATCATCTGGATGCTCGTTTACATTGATTTTAGCGCGAGCACTTATCTCCTTAAAAATAATTTCAGAAACAAAGAGGAGTGCTCACTCTTTTACTTTTACTTTTTTATATTACTTTTATTCTAACAGTGCGAGAAATTCTATTTAGTTTCTATGTTATTTAGTCTTTGATAAGTTTACACTGCCACGGACTTACCGGTTTAAATCGAAGATGTTATCGAGCGTTTATTTACAAACCCTATTACGATTTATCGCGTTCCCATAAAAAGCAATTAAGCGCCACTTGTCTTCTATATCTAGAAGGCTATCGATGTTTATGAGAAAATCGTATACGACGTTAGTTGTTATAAGGTTAATTAAAAACAACTACGTGGTTCCGTGGTAAGAGTATCATGCTGCAATATCGCGGATCATTAAAGTTAAAGTGATAGCCTATTATGTCCCACTGCTGGGCACAGGCATCATCTCATTTATGAGTGTTTTAGGGCAAGGAGTTGTCCGCCGCGCTGCCTCAACGCGTGTTGGCGAACACCACATGGCTTTCAAAAATATATTTTTTCTTATTTCTCAGACATGCAGGTTTCCTCACGATGTTTATGTTCACTGCCGAGTACCTGGTAAATCAGAACTTAAAATTCAACTATTGCTGCCGGATGGGACCGAATCCGGGTTGCTCGCGTCGTGAGTCCAAAGAAATGAGTTAGTGGGTTTCATAGCATTCATGCATAGTAAAAACACGGCCTTTCTAACAACCAACAGCTGGCCACTCGCCTCCTTTTATTTTTTGAGGGATATAGAGAAGGAAAATGGTCGGGTTGTCCTAATATATGTTAGAGGACTTCGTATTAAGTTCTTATAAGGTCGCTTAGTTTTTCAGACATGCATGTTTTCTCGAGATTTTTTGATTAAAATATCCATAATAATGTAATGTAAGTATGTATATACTTGATTGTACATAACAAAATATGAAAAAATCTGATAACGAGAAGAAACACTAAATAGCTTATCTTCCAGATAAACTTAAGATCAAGGAAAATATTTAACTATTGGATTGTGGAATGTGGTATATATTAAAATAAACTTACATATTTAAACCTAAAATGAAACTAAACCATTATATTACTATACTTTAAGAGAGAAAAAAAAACACTAATTTATACAAAATAATAAATATGATAGACATGCATAAGATCAACTAGGCAAACACACATAAAATGCATTGCTTTTAAATTAGGATAATGATGACAATTATTGATTAAAACAGTGTTAAGTAGTGATAGGTAGTGACGTTAGTCCTTAACTTATACGTAATAACGCAACTATAATATCCATACCAGGCAAGCAACATAACAATAAAATAACAAAACGACAAATGTAAAAACATTATTTTCGCTATAGATATTGCAATTCACTTAATGCAAATTTATGTGGGAAGTTCGCACCGCTTTAAAATTGCATAATCGCATACACAATGATAGATGGTTATCATTTTGACGCGTACCATATTAATGTACATGTATAACTTGTAAGAAAAGATAATGACCGCATTCAGAGTTTCACCGTTCATTTTTGTTTAAATAAAATTAAAATTAGTTTTTATCAAATTTAAAAAAGAAGATTAACAATTCTTTTTTTAATTAGCATTTAAAAAAAACTACGAACGATTTGCCGCCATATTTTATTATTTATTGTTAAATTACGATGACGTTCAAGTAAATAGAATTGCAGTGATTGGTTTGCACGAAGAGGGTATATGGAGCTGTTAGTAATTATTAAGGCACTTTAAAAGCTAGGCATGAGCCTTATATTTGTGAATCGCACTATCGATGGCTAAACTAATAATAACAAAGGCTCTATATATAATAACAATAAAACTAATAATGAAACCTCTGATAAAGACCAGTACCTGGATGACCAAGCTTTCCTCGGTATTTGTTTTTGAAATCGTGTGTTTTGGAAATTATATTTAGATACAAATTACAAACTGATGAAACATGAATAATATTTTTAGATCTTATTGACATAATAGAAAAAACTGAACAGGTTATTTGAATAAAAAATCATGAGTGCAATAAGTTTAGTTTAAATTTTCGTGTTTTCAAAAAAATTAAAAAACTAATAAAATCATAAATTTTCTCACAAAAGAAGAGAACTTGAAAAAAAGGAAAAAAGTCAGACTGAAGACAGGACGCGAACCAGGGCACCTCGATTTCCCGACCGCCGGATATCCCACATTAGCTATTACGATTATTACTACACTCCCAAAATTTACCTTCTTATATTGTAGCAGTTTTTAATTGCCTAAACATACAATTCCGATTATATATATATATATATATATATATATATATATATATATATATATTGCTCGTTTAAAGGTATAGTAGGATTACAGATCGGCGCGCTTCATTTTCTAAAGATAACATCAGAGCTGAAAATGCTGTCTTGGCACAAAATATTTTTTACCACTGAATAATATTGCAGCAACTAAAATAACACACTGAACCTCAGTAACTTGTTGGGAAAGTACGAGAAGTGGTCATCATTTACGGTTTAGATGGAGGCGTTTCGAGAAGAGTATTTTTTCAAACGACTTTGTAGAATTGTGCAGTGCCTCTCAGTGATACACTTAAAAATAAACCGTGGATTTTTTATAAATACACTTCTTCTGGTAAGAAAGGACGTACAAGTTAAAGCTGATACGTGTTTCGCAGTTCACAGAAGCTAAATACCCCGTCCGATCTGAACCCGTTATACTATAAATTGTGCTCAGTACTAGAGGAAATGACCAGTTAAAAACGTTTTTCTGACAGTGAGTCTCAAAAAATCTTTGGGGTTAGTGGCTAAATTCCCCGGCAGCGGCAGTGCGTAACATCCATAGATCGTGACCAGAAAGATAAAATGCCTGTGTAAAAGTCAAAGGTTACTTCGACACATACATTTTATTATTGGCTGCGTTTGGCAGAAAAAAAACGCTAAGAAGCGCTTGTAAGCAAAATGGCGATCGTAAGCGGTAAACGCTGTCAAATTGTAAATAGCTATTTTCCTCTATGACACTAAGTTAGCTTTAACCGGGAAACCTAATCTAATTTAAATATATGTTTAATGTGTTTATTCATGTCATTATATTTGGAACTAATTGCACAAAAGAATAAACTCTACTTCAAAACAAACAAAATAAATACCTAAGCAAAATTGCGGATTTTGTACAGCACTACTGACGTTAGCAAACGTGTCCTGGCCGAAAACTGTATAGTTTCGCCATTTGCTTACAAGCACTTCCTAGCGCTTTTTTCTGCCAAACATAGCCATTGTAAACATTTTCTTTCTAGCAACAAGACCACCGCGCGCGACCAGGAATCTTATTTTAAAATGTAGACATTTTAATGTGTACATTTTAATATGGCTATAGCTCTTGTCAGATGCAACGATATTTTCCAGTGTTATTATTATTGAATTCTAGATAATTCTCAGAGGAACAAATTTTAACTTTCATCATTATCACTACAGCTAATCACAATATTGCCAGAAAGTAGATTCCTGAGCCTCCTGCATCCACTTCGTGTTTCATCAGGTCGTTACTCTATACAGGTCGGCAAACAAGCGCTTTCCAGTACGCGGTTGCGGATCGAGAACCTTTCTAACCCTTCGGTGGTCGGTTATCGAGCTATTAGGCCGACCCAACTTTAATCTTAGAAATCCTTAATATACCGTATCAGTTTATGCAATCTCAATTTAATTCCGTGTCGGATTTTTGACGAAACTCCGCCACACTGTACAATTAAGATCATAATTAATCGGTCGCACGCTCTCGATTTCGTTGCGAGATTTCTTACCGCGTTTCAACATGCCAATGAAATTGTTTTACAAAATTATGAGGATATGTCCATTTGCACTATTCAATTTCAAATTCTAAAAGTCATTCGTGTTGATGGAATAAAACTAATTTTACCTGTATAACTAATTTTTATATGCCTAACATTAGCGATATGTTAGAACGTATCGCTGATGTTAAGCACCGACGCTTTAGGAAAACTGCAGTATGTCAACATATTCAGGATCGTCTTAACCATTATATCAGATTTGATAGCTCGTTCTGCGTAGATCGGACCAAAAATTAATAATTAAAAGTTGAAAGTAGCTATAGGTAAGATTTGTAAACCATGAGCTTTGGACGTCAAACACCATTTTTTAAACCCCGACGAAAAAAAGAGGTGTTATAATTTTGATCGCTATGTGTGTCTGCTTGTCTGTCTGTCAGTGGCACCGTAGCTATTAAACGGGTGAACCGATTTGAGTGCGGTATTTTTAATTATAAACTGGTTCTCCAGCTGTGGCCTCTAGACATGTTTTATCAAAATTGGTTCAGCCATTTGAAGATAATCAACTTTTTTATTTCACATGTTTTTAAAATTTTCAATTTGAGTTATTAATGAATTGTTAACACAAATCCAATGTTTCCAATAAAGAGAAAGAAGATGTAGGCTCTCAAACAAAAAGTATAATATTCAAAAATGTACCTTTGAGACAGGCTCCTCGCTCCATCCTCCACAACTTGCCATGCCTTCCAGGGTCAACTCACTGTAACAATAAAAGAATATTAAATAAAGATTATAAATGTAATTATACTGTAAATATTGTACAGCTTTTCCCACACAATGTTCTCAGACTTGTTCAGTTGTTTAATTTTAATTTTATAATCCTATACCTTTAAACGAGCAATTCTTGTATAATATATATATATATATATATATATATATATATATATATATATATATATATATATATATATATATATATATGTGTATATATAGGGAGTTTCGGGGGCAATAAATCGATCTAGCTAGGATTTATTTTTAGAAAATGTCCTTTTGTCCGTGTTTTCAGGCAATAAAAAAACTGCTACAATATAAGAAGGTAAATTTCGACAGATCACTAACGATCGTTATAGCTCAGGTGGGATGTCGGGCGGGCGTGACGTCGGAGTTCCGTGGTTCGCGTCCTGTTTCTGGTCTAGCTTTTTTCCTTTTTTCTTCAAGTTACCTTATTTTGTGAGAAAATCTATTAGTTCAAGCCCTTTTTTAGTCATTTTTAAAAATTCGAAAATTTTAATAAAACTAATTGCACTCATGATTTTTTATTTAAATAATCAGTTCAGTTTTTATTCTATTATGTCAATAAGATCAAAAATATTATTTAAGGGGAAATATAATCTCAAATGGCTTAGCAAGATCCTTCGTTATGCCGAAAATATTGCAGCATTAATTTTGAAATGAATATATGGTAAAGTTGAGGATTAATGTTAAGGATTATGTTAGACGAAAACACGATTTCGTAAAATTTTCTCGATAGTAAGAAAATCCAAAGTTACCTCCAAAATAAACAATAAACTGCTGTTATTCATAAAATACTTTAAATAAGATCATGAAATTTGCATATTAACTGAACTAACTATGAATCAGTGCTTTTGTTATTTACTTTTTTTAAATACCATTATTTTCACTGTAAAAATAAATTACCTAAACTATTGGCCTCTTGAAGCGTGATTCCTGCCGTTCGGTCGGGGAGGTTGTGTCGCTTACGATCAGAATATATATTACGCAACAGGACGACGTAAAATTATAATGGGAAATAACCGTAATAAAAATAAGAAGAGACTGGCTTGGCGTTAAGAAACAGGCATAAATATGATAAACCTAATGAAATAAGTGTCTAACGACCTTTCTACTTACAGTATTAGTGATTACAAACATGTCGGTACATAGCATACGACGCGCGGGCAAGTGGGGACGAAATTAGAATTCGAGCTGACTTACTATATCCCCTTAAGTTTCATCAGTATGTAATTTATAAATGTAATTAAAAAAAAAAAAAAACGAGCAAAGCTCGGTCATCCGGGTACTATAACTATATTAAATAATTGGCATGTACGTAGACAGTACAATGACCGTAGTACAAATACGTAAGTCACAAAAATTATCCGTAAGGTCTTCTTCTCATGTTGACATTTCTTATATTAATTTTAACATTAAATTTACCTTTGTATAGACATACTGACAAATTTAAATATCAATATATTTCCAAGCTCTGAGCCATGGCCTCTATATACCTACAAATATAAGTAGAAATGGTCTATTGTTTTTAAAAAGATGTCTGTGTACGAGTATGTTTATACCGTTAGTGAACTTATTGCGTCTTGCGGATCTCAAGGAAAATGCCAAAATTATCGCCTACGAATAAAAAATACTTTTTTTTCGAAGCAAACAAAAATCATGTACATAAAAAAATTAAACCGAAGTAACAAACAAAGTAATAGTTCAACACCAGGTTAATGGCTTCTGCAAACAAATAACCCTACAGGTGCATTGAACGCTTTAGGAATACGATGGATTACCTCACAGTATAGAAAAAAGCACTGCTTTTTAGCTGCAGACGTATGAGAACCTACTCAGACAAACTCCTCAACAGAAAAGGAGTCTCTCCCTCCAGTAAATAATATTATTTTTGTTGTGTCTTTGTGACATATACTCAATAGTTATTTAAAAGTCTTTCATGCGTCACTAAGCACTGGTGATTTGCACGTGGTAGAGCCATGCTGCAGCTTTATTATTGGTATAGTTGTAGCACTAATGTGTCGACTCGACCGGGGAAGTACCACGCTCTCACAGAATACTAGCGTAAAATAGAAGCTTTATGCTGCTGTGTTTCGTATGGTGAGTGTAGAGAACCGGAGATCCTTTTTACTGGAAACGAGGCATTCCATCTTAGTCCTCACAGGTGACATCGCATCTGCATTTTGATTCGTAATCAAGGATAGATGTAGATGTCTATGAGCCACAGCAACCACTTAACATCAGGTGGACTGTGTGCCCGTTTGTCACTTTTATCCTATAAAAAAACTAAAACAAATATGGTAATCTGTATATGTAATTGGTTGTAATGAAAACATTACTAGTTCAATTTTTATTTGTTAATGAACACAGTTTAAGTTAGACCATTACGAATTTCCCTGTCCTTTAAATAAAAATAAAAAACAAAACAAATAATTAATAATGTAGCCAATAAATGATGAGATTGTATTATTTGACGCATATTATGTATTTTATTATGCATTTATGTATGTTAACCGATTTCTATGAAAAGGCTGAACCGATTCTGTTATTTTTTTTTAAATTAAATAAGTTATACTTCAGGGTTGGGTTCCATACGAATTTGATGAGAAGTGTAAGATGAAGATATTATTATACACATTTAAACCACTCAAAACTGTAAAAATAATAAAATTATATTGAGAAATATCGACTACAAAACTAAAATAAAATTTGACGGCTACGTGGCGCAGTGGCTTAGCAATGAGATGCAGCGCTAAGAGCCGCGGCGCGGGTTTGAATCCCGCATCGGGTCTAGATGTTTGTCCCCGTTTTAAATTTAAATATGTAAACTGCCCACATGATATAGAAGAAAATGCTAGACGGAATTATGGTCTCTACTCGTAATTCATCGATACACATAGATTTAGTACCGATTATTGAAGTTATTATAAAGCTATTTTAAAATTATTATTTATATATTTTTTTATTTTATTTTTATTATAAGTTTAAAGAGTCGTATTTTTATTGTTAGGAAGTTGAAAGACTTGCTTTTATAAAGTCAGTGGGTCACAAAGTTGTACTTAGTGCTGCAAAATGTAAAACAGGAGCGTGCGAAGAAAATAAACCTCATTTGTACTTTCAGATATTACAATTGTAATTCAGTTTGAACTACATTAATAACGCCGTTTAGTTTCTATGTAACCTTTCACCTATCTATAAATATGAATGTGTAATAAAGTAAAGCCGATGTCTTTTAGTGAACTTGTAAAGGGTTGTTATGATGATGATGATGATGTTTATGTTATAAAGATGCGCAAAAAATTTTTGTTTTATTTTTGAAATAATATTAAACTTTTTAAATATAAATTAAAGCACCTTTGTTTCTGATACGCTAAAGCGGCAATATTAGATTTAAACTTTCAATGGGCACACGGTCGGTTCCGACCAAGGCGATGTTCCCTCAAAATTCAAGCGGTCGGATCAGACCGCACCCACCCACAGCACTTTAACACATAAATACTTATATTTAGAGACTACTTTTCTATGAAGAAGTTTGGTATTAAAGAATCTATACGAAATTTTCTATCCTGTTGTCTAAACAAAAGTCAGTTACTCTATGTTTTTTTTAATTTTATTCTACTTTCAATTTACGACTTCTGCCGACCATACGAAAATGGCACAATTTTATGGTAGATTAAAAATAAAATTGTATAGAGTAATTAATTTGTTTAGACCACAGGATAGAAAATTTTGTATTAATTATATAATACGAAACTTCTTCAAAGAAAAGTAGTCACTAAATATAAGTTTTAATGGTTTAAAGTGCTGTGGGCGGGTGCGGTCGCATGCGACCGCTCGGGCTTTGACGGACGCATGTAACTGCATGGGAATTTTATGAAGATTGAAGGTTTTGGACATTGTTTTTTCAAAGTTACCATTTTAAAAACTTTGTTATATTATTTAGTCAAATAAAAGCATAAAGTTTGGTGAGACAAGAACCTAGATACAGGTCTATCGTCAATTAAAAATTAAACAAAGGTGTCTACTTCTTCGATCTGGGACTTAGCTGGAATGCTTCATTACCTGTAAGTAGATTCATCGGTTCTTGACACTAAACATATGATAAAAAGCTGTAGATATAAAAACAAACAAACGCAGAGTAAAGGTGACAAACGGGCAGAAGCTCCACCTGACGGTAAGTGGAAGCCGGGGGCCATAGATATCTATATCTCTCTTCAATTAAGAATGAAAATTCAATATACAACATCTTTGAGGACTAAGATGGATGGGAATGTCTCGTTTTCAGAAAGAAGGGTCTTTGATTCTCTACACTGAATTATGATAGCTGTGGTAGCTCAGGAGCAACCCGGGTTCGATTCCCGCCGGCGCCAATGAAATTCTTAATAGCAATTTTAAGTGCTACTTTACCACGTGCTCGGCGATGTAAGAAAACACCGTGAGGAAACCTCCATATTTGAGAAAAAAATAAAAAAAAATATTTCTTGTAGTTCGCCAACACGCATTGGGGCAGCGCGGCGGACACTTCCTTGCTCCATAACCCGCTCAGAAGTGAGAGGTGAGAGGAGGCCTGTGCCCAGCTGCACTAATACACAGCATAGTAACACAACTTAGCAGGCTGTAATTTTACTTTACCTTTTACCTTTACATAATAACATTACGCTTCTATTTCGTACTCTATATGAGAGTGGTGGTCGTTGGTACTCTAGGTATATGAGAGTGGTCCTTCACCGATATTGCTGACTCATTTTTGCTGCATCCTATTTTCTAGACCGTAGGACTCTTTTTGCTTACGAGTCCGTCTGGGTAGATACCACTCTCTTATTCATTTCTGCACTGCTGTATCCAGTTACAAAGGGTATAGATATAGGGGGTCAATAAAAAAATTTAAGGCTGTGCGGTATTTCATATTAACCATCACAGGTTACTGCGCATCTGTAGCGATCTTCTGCGGGTGTCCATGATCTGCAGTAACCATTTACAGCAGATCATGGACACTTTAGGTGTACTGCTTACAGCGTTCATCTTACAATAACAAATACTAGAACAGATGTGTAGGAGATACTTTTGGTTAGCAGTGACGGCGATGATGACGAAGTGAGCAAGGCTTTTAGAAGTCATGAAAACGATCACATGTTTAAGGGTCGACTTACACGTACCACAACCACACCACATCGCAGCGACAAAATGTCATCACGTGTGAAAAGTGTCGTTGCAGCTTTTTGCAGTTGCGTTGTGGTTGCGTTGCAACCCTATTCGTGGTGTCGACGCAATGTTGTGTTTGCGATGTGACCGGCCGCTAATTCCGTGTGGTTCCGTAGTGGTTGCGTCGTCGTAGCGTAGTGGTCGGTATCACTCACGCAGTTGATAATGACGACAAAATGAGGTACGTGTGAATTTTACTATTCATATCCAATACAAAATGTGCCCACCCACGTGTTGTGGTTGTGGTTGTAGTACGTGTGGTTAGACCCTAATCCAACATCTGATTGCGATAATTTGAGTCACGCATCTACCGTTCTAATATTGAAAAAAATCTTGCTAATGTATTCCGTTTCTTTACAATGTATCACTGTGCCAGCGGAAATTATTGTTAGTCGTAAATTCTACTCGGATATCTCGTCTAAAACCACTACGTTACTGGATTGTTTCGTGTGCGACTTTCCCATATACATTCGCTATTCATCAATACAGTTGTAGATGGAGCCCGACCGGAATACCGTACGATAAACTATAGTTGCCACAAATATAACATTGCTTCTTGGAAGCCACGCCGTTGCATTGTGTCGAACTCGTTACGCATGATAATGATTAATGGTACTTGTGTGGTTGAGTAGTTGCAGTTAGAGACTTTGGAGCTACATGTGGATGATAAAGAAGTGCTTTGAAAGAGACCCTGATAGTAATTTAGCTATTTATTTTGTTTATGATTAGATTTCTTGTGGCTTTGCTTATTATGTGTAACCTGCAGACTGCGGTCTTAAGATACGTTCTTTAAAAATATTATGGTAGCAATATTGAATATATATCTGTAACATTATTCAATACCACTAATTACAATTAATAACATTCTTAGTGGGAGTAGGTTCGAAAAAGTATATGTACCTACCCGTTTTCTTTTTATGTCTCAAATTTACAAAATAATCTACGATTGAAATTTTTTGTATTCTAAATATACGTAAGTGCAATGTTTGAATGAAACCATGTGCTTTGTATCTACTTCTGCTTGTTATGCTAGGCCGATTTCGTTGTTCAAATTTATTGTATTCTCAACAGACGTAAGAGACAAGTACACGTAGGGCTGAGAATAACGATGTGCTTTGATCTGACCTACTCATTGTTCATCGTATAAAATGAAGTTCTATTGTTATTTTAGATTTTATATGCACTTACTACCTACTTACTATTTTATTGATTAAAACGACAGAAAGGAAGGTTAAAATGCGAATAAAGTTACAACTTACTTATGTACATCCCTCAGCTGAGCAAAAGCCTCTCTTCCTCTCATTTCTGAAAAAGGTTTTATGGCAAGGAAGTATCCGCTGCGTTGCTGTAATGCGAATATTTCCTTGCCATAAAACCTTTATAATATGTTGGAGGACTTCACATCTCTTCGTAAAATTTTTCAATTTCTCTGACATGAGGGGTTTTCACCGCCGAGCACGTGATAAATCAGTACTTAAAATTGCAGTTAACAATTTGGCGCCGGTGGGGCTTAAATCCGGGTTTAGTGAATCAAATAGTGACGAATGTGGCAAAATACATCATTAAAACGAGAGATGTTCATTTTTTTAAATTTATTGAAATAAAGTCCCGCTGGATTTCTTGCTGATCCTTCACAGGCCAGAGTTATTTTACAAACCAGTGGTAAATTAAGCATAAGAGTTTTTTTCTAATATGACGTGGTTGATAAACGAACATACAGTCCACCTAATGGTAAGTGAATACTGTGGCCCATAGGCATTTACATTTATCTTCGATTAAGAATCAAAATGCAGATGCGTTGTTACCCCCGAGGACTACGATGTAATGCCTCGTTTCCAGTAAAAATGGTCTCCGGTTCTCTACACTTACCTACACTTCGCTGGTATTCTGTGAGAGCGTGTTGCATCCTCGGTCGAGTCGACCCATAGAATACTATAATACTTGTGTATTATAATATTCCATGAGCCGACCCATTTATACTACAACCATAGTATAGTTGCAACGTGGCTCTACCAGATAAAGTTACTTTTATTAAGCATTATTTATAATCTATATTGAAGAAAAATACTTCTATTTCTATTTATAATTACAACAGTGTGTTTTTACGGGCTTACGAAGACGATGCTTCAGTAAACTATAACTTAAATTGAAGTGTCTGCTAGTAATATCAAAGTAACAACTATTAACCTTTTATTAAGCTCAGAGGGTTATGCATGGAATTAAGACTTGAACAACCTCCGTTATGAGACGAATAACCATCTTTAAAATATTTAACTGTTTGTCCATCTGTCTGGGCTAATCTTTGAAATGGCTTTACCGATTTAAGTTCAACGAATAGACAGAAAACAGGCAGTAACTTAAGAGCGATCTCATGTAGTATTTATTCGAAAAAAAAAGATAGATATTGTTTGTGAAATGAAAAAATTGTAAAATGGTCATTGATGATCATTTAAAAAAAAACCTTAATGACTTTACAAGCGAAACCGGGGTGGTTCATTAGTACTAAAAATATTAAAAATTAAAGTAACAGCCTTCATATGTACTACTGCAAAACACAAGCTTTCTTTAACGACGACTTATTTTTTTGGTAAGAAATGAGTTGTGGCGCTGAGGGCTGCAGGTTTGAATCCCGCACACAACAAGTATATATATGGCCTAAAAATAATTGTTCCTGGACGGGACGATTGTGTTCTTGTGAAATTTGTGTGTAAACAGCCTTCAAGATAATGATTTCTTATATTTACGCGAACACTACACATTTAAATAATACTAGTTTTTACGGAATTTATCGCGTATGTAACTTTTTAAAAATATCCGATGTTTCGAGCACTTTGCAGCACCCATGATCACGGGGGAGACTGAGATATTCAACGTCTAGATCTCATTGTTAACCGCGGTTACCATAGATTAAAATTATTAATTTTTGTTCCGATCTATGCAGTACGAACTTATAGTATCTTGAAGTCTTGCAGTTGTATGCTTGGGTTGGGTTTTAATTTTATTAATTATAGGATCCCAAGCACATGGTAGCACCCAGCCATCTTCTCTATTGAAATTAGGATGTTTTTTGATTTCAATAGCCTCGCGAATCATCCTTGGAAGGAATCGGTGTCCTTTAGCGATGTTTTGAGGTCTATGAAATCTGATGATGGAAGGAATATTTTGAAAGCGTGTTTATGAGTGAAGAGTCGTATGAATTAAATGAACTAGAAATTCCGAAAGAAGTGGAAAGGGGTATGGAGATAAGTGTAGATGAAATAATGAAAGCAATGAAAAGCATGAAAGCAGGTAAGGCAGCTGGATATGATAGAATATCACTCGAGATGCTAAGGGCTGGAGAGGGGAGTGGTGGCAGGCCTACTGTACACCTTGTTTAATTTATGTTGGGAATTAAAACGGGTACCGGATGACTGGTGTAAAGCAGTTATAGTACCAATATATAAAGGAAAAGGGTCACAGCAGGACTGCAAAAACTACCGCGGTATCAGCTTGCTTAGTATTGTGGGTAAACTGTATGCTAAGGTGTTAATTGAAAGAGTTATGAAAGAAACTGATGGAAAAATTTGGGATGTGCAAGCGGATTTTAGAAAGGGAATGGGGTGCACAGATCAAGTCTTTTCCATGCGCATGATTGCGGAGAAGTTTTTGGCCAAAAACCAGAAAGTTTTTTGTGCGTTCATGGACTTGGAAAAGGCTTATGACAGAGTGGACAGGAATGTGTTATGGCAAACACTGAACTCATATGGGTTGAGCGCTGGTTTGATACAGGCATTAGGGTCTCTTTATAGGGACTCTAGTGCTTGTGTCAGGATCAATGGGGTATACTCGGACTGGTTTGGCATCCAAAAAGGTGTCAGACAGGGCTGTGTAGCTTCCCCTTGGCTGTTCAACCTATTTATGGACCGGTGTTTGCAAACTTTGAAAGATGAAGAATGTGGTTTAAGAATGGGCGAGTTAACCGTCAAATGCCTTTTGTATGCCGATGATCAAGTCATATTTGCGTCATCAGCGGCTGAGTTGCAAATGATAGTTACATTAATGAACTGGGAATTAAAAGAAAGGGGAATGAAAGTGAACGCAAGTAAGACGAAAGTGATGGTTTTTGAAAGAGAAGAAAGCAAAACGGTATGTGAAATAAGAATAGAAGGAGAGTTAATTGAGCAAGTGGATGAGTTTGTGTATTTGGGATGTGTATTTAGCAGGGATGGTAGATATGATAGGGATATAGAACGACGAGTAAATGCAGGGAATAGAGTGAATGGGGCACTACACTCTATTATGAAGAACCAGAATGTGTCAAAACAGGCACGTATGGTAATTCATAATGCTGTGTTAGTCCCTACGTTAATGTATGGTAGTGAAAGCTGGGTGTGGCAGAAGAAGCACGAAAGTAGAATAAATGCTGTAGAAATGCGGTCTTTAAGGAGTATGCTAGGGTTTAATCTGAATGACAGGGTGAGAAATTGCGTGATAAGAGATAAATGTGGTATGCAAGATGATGTTGTGACCAGGATTAAGAAAGGAATGCTTCGGTGGTTTGGTCACGTAGAAAGAATGAATGATGAAAGAGTGACAAAGCAAATTTATATGGCAGATGTGAACGGCCGAGTCGGGAAGGGACGCTCTAGAAAAAAGTTTGTCGACCAAATTGGCGATATTTTGAAAATGGGCCACGTTAGAAGTACCCTTAACCGACGAGCATGTATGCGTAGATATATGGATGTAAAGGAGGCGAAAGAGGTATGTCAGGATCGTGCCAAATGTAAGTCCGTAATCTCTGCCAACCCCTCTGGGTGACAGGCGTGAGTGTTTATGTTTATGTTTATGTGTCAAATCTGATGTAGTGGCGGGGGCGATCCTGAACGTGTTCACAGACTGCAGACTTCAAGATGCCGGAAAAATCCTAGTGTAGGGAAAACGTTAAAAAACTTTTATGGCGCAGAAGTTCAAGGCTGTTCTTCAAAGAAAGGTAGAGTCTGATGCGGTTTTCACATGTCCTTGATTTTTTTTTAATTTTCTCAGATATGCAAGTGTCTCCACGATTTTTCCTTTTCCTGATGAACACGTAATAAATTCGCACAAAAAATTTAAATTAACAATTTCATTGGTGCCATCAGGGATATACTTTATATGAAATTTTATGGCAAGAGTTTATTCTAAATAATCATAATTTAATTACCTAACTATATTAAACTAGCTTACCAGGCAGACGCTGCTCTGCCGTTTTCAACGACCCATGGTCATGTTCTATTAAAAATCCTTAAATTCGCAAAAAAAATTTGGTTTAGGGGAAAAGAAATTATCCTATCTCTCAAGTTGGACCAAACTGCACACGGTGTGCAAATTTGATTAAAATCCGTTAAGTAGTTTAGTAGTCCATCGCGGACAAACAACGTGACACGTAATTTATATATATTAAGACTAGCTTGCCAGGCAGACGTTGTTCTGCCCTTTTCGACGACAATTTGTCATGATGTCCTATTAAAAACCCTTAAATTTGCAAAAAAAAAATTGTGCGCAAAAAACTATCCTATCTCTCAAGTTGGACCAAACTCCATACGGTGTGCAAATTTGATTACAATCGGTTGAGTAGTTTAGGAGTCCATCGCGGACAAACAACGTGACACGTAATTTATATATATTAAGATAATTGTTTCTCATAAAATATTCAGAATCATTCATACACGTACATCACTATCTAGATAATGTATCAGTAAATAAAATATTACGAAATAATTGGCGGTCAAAGAATTGTCGGTTCATTTCACATAAAGAGTTACGCGGTGAAATAACAGTTATAAAATTGTCGGCCAATTTTCGCTGAAGCTGGCGACACTTGTGGTACCGTTGTTCAAACGTGACCTACCGCACGGCATGTCGTTCTGATTTATTGTCCATTTCAACTGATAACTTACTTATTGCTTAATTTTCCGTTATAGGGATTGTGTTACACCAGCATTTTTTTTTATAAAACTGAAGACAAACGAACTTAAACAATACACCTAATGATAAGTGCCCACTGCAGTCTATCGCCACCTGTATCTAATAACGAACAATGAAGGCTACGGATACGTTGTCAATTTTGAATGCTAAGATGAAATGCTTAGATGAATTGACCGGAATACAGTATTTGCTTGCACTGCTATTTGGCGGAAAAATAGGTAAAAGGATGGTTGGTGGGATAAAGTCGGTGGGAGGATGGTGGATAGACCCGGGCCGATTCGAATAGAAAAGGAATTCTGCCACCCATAAATCTAATACGTAAAAATTAATGTTTATTTGTCGTATTTTATGCGCTGTCATACTGTTCATAAAATTGCGATTGTATTTCCGCGAAGGTTATAGGCATAGTTAGACCCGGTAGGTGGCGCTGTTTTAGAATCCAAATAACATAATAGTTAATAAAAACTTATTTGTCACTATTACCTTAATTGTCGCATTCGTTGTTCGGGAGATTACGACACATCTTCTTGAAAATAAACATCTTGAGATTGCAATCGAAATTATTTATTTCAAGATTGCAATAGAGAATTAAAAAGGAGATTGTACAACCAGGGCATCTTGCCAGTGATGAAATATGAATCTGAGACGTGGTCCTTCACTGCTGGGTAAGCTTGAGTAAGCTCAAGATCACTCAGTGAGCTGTGAGCTATGAAGAGGGCTTTACTCGGGGTGATAAAATTAGTAAAGAAGATATACAATAAAACCAGTGTAATCTATATAGCCCAACTCGAAGAACTGACAACCGGTGGGGAATGAAGTTTCCCGAGTAGTAGCCTCATACTGGTAGGTAAAGTAAGAAGGTCTAGCAGGGCGCCACACTATTACCTATAGTGTGGCGCCCTGCTAGATGGAGTCTAGCTAGCAGGAAGTCAATGGATGCAGGTGGCTCAGGACCGTGCTTCGTGGTATTCCTTGGGGGAGGTCTATGCTTATCAGTGGACTTGTAAATAGTAACTCTAAAGATGATGATGATGATGATACGTTCGTAATATATAAAAGTAACCAAAATCCAAAAAAATATCTACACGTTTTCTCTGTCCACTGTTAAAAGAATCCAAAGTTGTTCAAGCTATTGATGGAGCTTCAATAAATTTAATGATGATAGTTAATGCTAATTTTCACTTTAATCACAATGGAACAAGGTTCAAATTACAAAGCCTTGATTAATTGGACATTATTGCACAAATAAAATCGTCGTGTTGGTCCCCGAAGCAACCATGGTCACGTTTCTCAGCGTCGTGATGCCATAGACTTTTCTTCATTATCTTTTTTTGTCACGATGTAGGTGTTAATGTTTAATAGAAGTCATACACAATTAAATAAAATGTCTTCTAGCCTGGAGAATATAAAATAAATACTATTTTCCGTTAGACCGACTGGAAACAGTAACAATTCTGTTTATTATACTGCGACAACTACTATTATCTTGTAGTAAGGAAGCCAATATTTTAATAACATCCATAGTCTATCTGTGTAGTCAAATTTCATCCAAATCTGTTCAGTCGTCTTTGCTTGATTGAGTTACAAATGTCCTAACATTTTTACAAATATTCACAACATATATAGTTTATGTAATGTGATTATCATATAATGTTTTTTATTAATAGTATTGGTTTAAATTTTCTTATAAATAAAATTGAACTGTCTGTCTCGAAATAACAGTGCAGAGAGAAATTGTTCGGATTAATTCCAGCCACCAAATTTCATCATCACACATTGCGAAAAAATTTGCGATGCCTTCATTCCATTGGTCTTCTACTGTTCGATTTCCCTGAAAACTTCTTCGACCGATGAAATTTTCTTTCTCGCACAACTTCAGTATGGAATAGAATGTGATATTTCTTCAATATGGTTTGATACTTGGAAGTTAGGGAAAAGGCGATACTCTTTTTTAAAGGCGGGCAGCGCACTTACAACTGTTGACGCCTGTGAACAACCACACCCGTTAGTCACTTACCATCAAGTGAGCCGCATGCTCGTTTGACTCTATATATTAATAAATAACGATTTTAAAATGTTTGTCTGTCTGTCCATCCTGGTAAATCTTTGGAGTGATTAAACGGATTGTAATGAAATTTCACGTACGGATCGAGAGCAATGCCAAAGGTGATTTAGTGATATTTTATCTGAAAAATTTCGTGTATTTTTGTTGTTGTTTTTTTTTCATCTCAAATCTAAATTTCGCCACGTTGATAGATCCCACCCAGACGATGCCTAGGCAGGTCGCTAGTCTTGATCTAGTCAGAATAACTCTGGTCGAGTTAGCTCTCGTAGTTGCACTACGAATCTTATGTTGGGAAGAACTTAAGTGTGTAATTGTTAATACAGTAATTATATTAAGAGTTACACACTTGAGTTCTAGTGTCGATTCGTGTTGAGTGTAATTTCGTGTCACTAATCATCAATGCAGATGTACCATTGTTTATCGTCAGCTATCTCTTAATCATCATTATCATTAGTTAAAAGTAAAACAATAAAACTCAACAACTGGTATCATAAATTCAGCATGCATTGAATTGTCGGTCTTTTTAAGTCCATTGTAGAACATAGATCTTTTTAAGAATGTGCCATTGGACATTTATTGAAAGATAAATCTAGTGGTTGTAGTGTAGTAGTGAAGTAGTGCGACCGCTGATCATGAGGTCCTGGCTTCGACTCCCGGGTCGAGCCGAAAATGAATTATTGAGTTTTTCCATCAAAAAATTCTCCTAGATACCCGGAGTCAGGAAATTGGCGATGTCTCACCACCTTACCTCGGAAAGCACGTAAAGCCATTGGTCCTACGCCTGATATCTCTCTCTGGTCGTATCGGTTTACCGTCCCATCGGATTATGAGGGTGAGGGAATAGCATTTCGGTTTATATAATTCTAAGGAACCATGAAACTTTGTGATTTCTTTGTTTGAATTTTATCAAATCACGCGTAATGTGGAAAAAATCAAGTTCAGTTTTAACAGTATCCCTATCCGTAAATTAGACCAATCATAAATAGTTAAACAATCAAAATGTTCATGATGATTCAAGGGATAGAGAAAGAGTTAACAAAGGAAAATAATCTCCTTACGTTTTAAAATTTTATAAGTTATCACATATACTATTACATAATCTTGAAGGCATTTTTCCCATAGTTACCACGATTAGTAACGGGTTGACAATCGTTGTTTTTTAAATCTTTGTGTTGTTATTAGGAAAATACTGCTGCCCATCGCCTGTCTTTCCTATATGGGATAGTGAATTTCCATACACTACCACTACACGGTATTATTCTCCATGAGGCAATAAAATGAACTTTTGGTAGTAGTAACGAACCTTCAGTTCTGAAATGGATTACATAATCTAAATAAAATCGCGACCAACTGTCCAAATTTTTTAAAATTATTTATTATTTTATTATTTTTCGAACATGACATAGCTGTGCTCAAGTAGCTTAGCTTGAACTTACAGTTACAGTTAATTTTACCTGTAAGTAAATTAAAGATGCAACAGGCAACTGTGTTTAACAACTAATAATAAGGTATCCGACTTGTTTATTATTAAGATATAAGTGGCACGTGTACAGTAGCACCGTTTTACGCCTCGGGACCTATACGGTAAGTTGAGCATACACTTATGTGTTTTTATTTTAATATATTGATTTGATAATTTTTAGTAAAAACAATAGTAAAATTGTGACTTGTGGAAATCCTTGTGGACTTGTGATGATGATGAATAGCAAAAATGCAATAACGCCAGTTCTTGTCTATGCATAGATGGAGCTATCTTAAGAGACATAATGAACCTCCTTTCTACGTTCAATGCACCCTGAATAGTCTGTAAATCTCTTCATCATAGTTTATCTAACTCTTGCAGTAAGATAACGAATTTTACTGGTTCAAGCTATGACTATTATAAAAAGAATTTCGTCTCTACTTTCCGGAGCTCCGCAAAGACTATATTGTTGAGGTCTTCAGGGATGACCCCGTTATTACTATATATTATGAATCTTTGCAAAGAAACACTGATATCAAAAAAAAAAATCGTAAAACTAGATCGCTGTTAAGAATATTAAATCAAACCCTAAGCATACCACTGCATTTAGTTTTAAGTAGTCTGTTTCAGCAAAAAGATTTATTAAATTATCAAGTGTAATTACTCTGTGGTATTATTGACTTGTCTTACATATTCTTTAACACTTCTGTTTATTACTTCACATACAAATGCCCTACTAACACAAACTCGTAAGTGCCATAGAATCTATGTAAAAAATACAATGTAGATACATAAACAACGGCGACGGGAGTCGAAGTGACGTCTCAATTGAGGTCGCATGAACATTCGTCTCAATGTAGCGGATCCCGTAACTCGATTACGAGTGCTGTTAGGACGCAGTATTATGTTGTGTTGTCTTATGTTCTTCGATACGGCCTTCCCGGTGTTTGTCTTAGGCTACATAAATACTGCTAATAGCGCATGTTAGCGTGATTACCCCTAAATAAATATATTTTTAATTCAATTTACTTTTATATTATAAATATTATTGTCATTAGTCTGTATATGGACAAAAATACTACTTCATTTTACATCTGTATCACCCTAAGGTAGACTGGTAGACAATTCCTTAGGCATTACGTTCGCCTATACACCACTTGCGTATATAGAGTTTTAAATAAATAAATAAATATAAGTATTTTCCTTGCTAGGACGTTTGCATAAATGGTTATGCTTTACTTTTGTTTTACCACAGAAGGAGCGGTTCATTTTTGACATTGCTAATGTCGAACTACGTCAAAGTTCATTGATTGTTTTTCAAATGACTTAGAAATCTTGAGCTAGTGGGGATATTACTAGAAATTCATTATAAAGATGAAAAATAATTCATATAAAATTATTTATGCAACAGAAACACTCGTAATACACTGCAGGATAGCTTTAGAATCTGGTGGTGATTGGCTACTGTAGTGGTCACCTGTAACTAACTTCGAGCAAATAAAGCTTTAGTAACTTTGGGGTTTCTGGTCACTCTTTGTATTTATACTGGCTCCAGATAACCTATAAAACGAAACACAACTGTTATTAAGCTGCTATTAGCTGAAAAAATAGGCAAGACAGTGGAAAATAAATGAATTTGAATTTGAAAGTCCTCCTAGTGGACTATTTCTAGAAGAAGATGCAAACGTGCGTATTGCTTGTGATCAGCGCAGCGCACGAACATTAAACATCTGCAAATGCAGATGAATTGCAGGTGCGCTGCCGGTCTTTTAGAAAGGAGTTGGCTCTTTTCTCGAAGGTTATTAACTACTATGCACCCAGTGAATGACCCAATGAAATACAGAGTTATTTTTAAAGTTATTTTTAAGTATCCAAATTTTAAACTTACGTTCAAATATATACAAATATAACGTTATTGCAGTTTTTGAAAATACGAGTAAATAAGGCTTCTACTTTTATCTGAAATTATCCCAAATTGAATGTGGTTTATGGGCAACAACGCTTTTACGTACCAGTCAACCCTTGAGTCATCAGTTAAAATAATGCATTATCACGAACTTTGAATTTAAAAAATAAAAAGGACATAACGTATGAGATTATTTTTATTACTTTTTACTCACCATTTGCCTGTATTACTTATTCTGAATCTTCTCTGCAAATACGATCAACTTCGGTTTATACAAAATAAACCTATCGCAAACCAATAACTAGCGATCAGAGTATCTATCTAGAGAAGAAACCCAACTGCAACCAACATTTGTGCAAATACACAAGTTGTTGGTGTATGAGTCCATTGGTTGTATCCTTGTTTACCTCCGACCTGGTAGCAAAAGTGTTCGGCCATGGGTAGGTTAGGACGAGCCGTGCTTCTGCCCCTGTGTGCTATTTACATCTTGAAACTAAAATATATTTCTCGTAGTTGACATTTATGATAATCTCGAAGCCTTCACCGTCGTTAAAAATCAGCCAGAAGGACAGTACGTCTTTTCATAGCAATTCGTTTATATTTTAGAATCGATTTAAGAAAAAACTTGAATAAAAATAAAAGCCTGCACTTCTTTGTTTATTTCCAAAAAATTTAAAGAGTCAGTATATTTACTGGCTGTGAAGCATTCCAATTTGCTCCTCAGAGATGTCAATGCTTCTGTATATTTTTTGTTTGAAGTTGTTTGCAGGTGTCTATGAACTACAGTAGCCACTTACTCTCAGGTGTACTGTTGGTCCGCTTTTCACTTTAGTTTTAATTTAAAAAAAGGCTTATTTATAAAAACCAGTCAACAAAATAAGAATAAAGCCATCTATTGGTGACCATTAGTTCTTTCTGGAATTTCCCATGGAGCATCTAACGGCACTTGATAATGGGATGATAGATTCAAACTATTTACCAAACAATTTTATGTTTCATTAAGTCCCGATGTCATAGTTAGTCCAGCTCCTATTAATTTTTGGTCCGGTCTACACAGATATACACATAAACTAAATTTATTTGCTGCTGTACTTTGTCTTTTAGCCGTAACTTATAAATATAAAACGATATATATGCACTTATAGAGTATCGAGTTGTTAGTATTATCGAGAATATTAGTATCCCTTCATTCTACGAACTTGTATACTTCCACTTGTAGATTAGCTCGAACTTTCTTAATTTATGGATTCGTTTGTTTCTTAATAATGGTAACAAGAATTTTGGAAATTCAAAAAATTACTTACGTGAACCATCCGCAATCAGTAGATGTGCACGTCCTAAAGTAGGAAGACCTACAAATTGAATATAATAATATTCAATGTGTAGTGTTCGCGAAATTCAAGTAATCATAAATTTTTAAGATTACTTTTCTGAATTATTTGCACTACAAAATCGATTTTTAACAGAAAATGCAATTTTCCGCAGATGACATGGATAATACTGATGTTACCACAAATGACATTAAATTTATCTTAGAAACTGTACTAGAATGGTCTAAGTAGTACGCATAAGCGTTTTGGGTTCAAATTTAATTAACTTAAAATATATAAAAACTTACATAATTCTATCTGTTTTGATTATAATTAGCTTAATTTTATTCAAATATGCAAACGTCGACGGTGATAATTCGACACAACGAACGTGGTATAGTTCGTATGCTAAGTGAGGGTAATCGTGGATATTGAATTACCTCTCAGATTCTTAATCGAAAATAACAGTAGGTGTTTATGTATATGTATATGTTTATATGTTCACAGCAACCACTTCCAAAAAAAGTTTTTTAAATTACATAAAATTAAAAGAAAAATAAGAACTGCTAAGGCTAATTGTATTTTTCAGTTTGTTTTGTGTTATTGTGTATTCTATTATGATACAATGTGAATGTGTTGGTTCAACCGGAAAAGGCTTTTTCCGGTTGAACCAATTCTTCGCATCATACTAGCGTCAAATAATAAATTATAAATATTTAAAAATGCTACTTTGTTTCTAATGGTGAATGTAGATAACGGAGTATAATTTTAATAGTGACGAGGTATTCCATACTAGTCCTTAGATGTGTCAACGGATCTTATCATCGAGAATAAATGAATGTAACAGTTTTTTCTTAAATATTAGGTGTCTACGGACTGCAACTTTCATTGACCATCAATGAGACTGTGTGCTCGTTTATCATTTTAACAGAGATCATAAGAGTTAAATTTTTCATGAAGTAGCACTTTTGAATTCATCGCTTATTTTCATGACTGAAAATTAAAGAATAAAACGACTATCGGTCATCGCTTTACACTTATAACATGGAATAATTTTTCCGGAGATTATTTTGTAGGTTTATAGTACTAAATAAGTTGCTAGCTTAGAATTTACTTCATTAATACTTTCTAGAGATATTTACATTTAGGTAATACTGTAACGGAGTCAGCGAGTGTCCTGGCTGAATATTATTGACGTTACTAACTTCTCTCGTCGATGCATGCTGGTGACACGGACCCCGTCTTTTTGTTCACATTTGGGCTAGGTCTATGTTCTGTATAGTACTAATAAAACTATGTGTTAAAATATCAAATTGCCGTTACATTGAAAAGAAAATCGAAGTATTTACGCCCATTACTTATAACATTACTACCAACTTGAAGTAAGATCGTTTATGACTTTGTGAATTCAGGGTAAAAAGTAGCTTGAGCTAGTATATGCATACTAATTGTAAAAACCACTGAAAATCAAACATAGAGTGTTCTCAATTCGACTGTTTTTTTATGTGGTTTACCTCAGAATATTTTTTCTAGGTGATACGCTTTTGATGATTTTTTTTTATTTGAAAGCTGGTGCTTCTCATGCGGTCCCAAATAAATTTGATCAAGATCTGATCCGTGGTATTTGAGTTATTCTTAATAATGTGTATTTAATTGACTTCGACTTCATTGGTGGTTTTCTCATTTAATTTATATTGAAGTCGGTTGTAAAAAGTTTAATTTGATTACTAGTTCTGGCTTATTTTTGAATTTAGAATGTCGAAGTCAAACAATAGAATGTCAAATTTTTTTTTAAATTTGGAATGTTATAGATTAAAAAAAAAGGTTGGAGTACATTAACATAAAGTGGCAACTTCATAATTTAAACCCTATTGTTTCAGTTACTTAACAAATTTTAAATAACTTAAATTGAACATTTAAAAACCCCGAAACAAAATGAGCTGATGATCTTCAAACGGAATCATAGCTAAGAACTGTCACCTTTACAAACTAAACTAAATCTAAATCGGTTCATTAACTTGGGAGCTACGATGCCGCAGACAGACATATAATACCCCTCTGTTTTCGTCGGGGGTTAACAACTAATGTTACTACCTAATCATGTGGACAACAATGAGGACAAAGAGAACCTGATAGTTGGTGTGAACCATCGAAATTTACATCTATATTCGATTAAGGAATAAGAATCAAATCACATAAGTGTTGTGAGACCCTCCCCTCGAGGACAAAGATGCCTCGTTAAAGCAATGGGCTTTTCGGTTTTCTACACTCAACATACGAAATTATGTTGCTATTTGCTACTGATATTCTTCAGAAGTCTTACATCACTTAAGCCATCCCATTTTTGGATTGCGGCTATAAAGCTATAAAGTTCCATGCTATTTAAGATCATTGTTCAGTTTTAGCTCTACCACGCTATGCAGTAATATCATTTTGTTCAGTAATAAATCTGAAGTAGTTAACTGACGTAAATTAAAGTTTTATCTCCGTTGTATTAGCGCAAGCAATGTCAGTGAAAAGTTATTCTACAAATTAGCAAAATTATTTTACCTGCGTAAAAGAGCTTAACACTACTGTGTTTCGTATGGTGAGTGTAGAGAACCAGAGACCCCTTTCATTGGAAAAGAGGCATTCCATGTTAGTCCTCAGGTGTAACAACGCATCTGCATTTTGATTCGAAATTGACGACAGATGTAGATGTCTATGGGCTACAGCAACCACTTACCATCACCTGGACTGTGTACTCGTTTGTCATCCTTATCTCATAAAAAGCATTAATATTTGAACGATTCTAAACTACAAAGTGATCTAGTTTTCATCTTATCGAATTCATTAACGGTGCTCCTCTTACTACAACGCTCTTATAGCCAGTTACATAATTAATTGATTTTTCACGTTCGCGCCTTTATGAAGTTCAATGAATGATTTCATTAAAATTGAAAGTATGAAAACGATTGAAAATTTTCTTCGGATAACGTGAGAATATTTTTAGTTATTTTGGCATGTTTTACAGCGCAAGTGATGCAGTCATAAACAACAGTAGGACGTTATAACCCAGTGCTTGGTTAGATTCTCATTCCAACAGGAAAAAAAATATGTAATGGCCACTTATAGCCCATTCAATAAAAAATAAATAAAAAAAACCGTGTAGTGGCGGCGTAAGAATATCCACAAAACCCATATCATCCCTTGGGTTGTTGAAAGGAGAGACAGAGGGAAACAAATCAGGAGATGGGCAACAGCGCCTCCCTATGCCTACTAAAATGAAAAACACTGTGATTGCCAACGAGCTTGCCAAGAGTGGCGGCTATGGCCAATGCCCCCCCCCTACGAGGCAATCTATGGTGGAGGCAAGCCACTAAACTACCATAGCTCAAACAACCATAAAACCAGGTTATTAAGCGTAAGTTTTATATAAAGTATTTGTTAAATCCAAATGTGCAAGCCTCATGCTATACGAGTACGTAATTTTTTTAAAGTAGTTCAAATACACACAAGCTTTCACTAATAACCTTATTGCTATACTTCATAAAATAGTTTACTTTACCTGACTCCTTAATATTTTTTTCCTTATAAACTTCATTTCGTTTTCAAAAAGTTTTTCATCTAGTCATGACCTCAAGAAGCATGATTATACCTCTATTTTATTTAGTTGCGGATATAGTTTTAATTGTAAAGCTAAATCGTAAAGTTTAAAACCTCGTTTTTTAAAACAAATCCATTTTCACATAATTATGGTAGGTATAAACAAGTCAAAAAGTAAATTGGGACACAGAAATATATTATTATTACTATTATCATAAATACTATTCGAACGAATAAAGAAAATAACTATCTAATGTACAGTGTAAAATGTAAGAAACATTTGAAAAGATTATATTTATTTATTTTTAATTAACTTATTGGTATAATCAATGAGTTAATTAAAAATAAATTATAAGAAATAACTTTATTTACAATTCAATTTTAAGCTTCGATTAAACTTTTCCGCGAATATTATTTATGTTTATACGAATTCAACGCCCTCTTGCATTTTAAGTAAATCATGAGAAGGAACAGTAGGTAACTGCTTTACCGATGATTTGCAGGCTATGTGACAATTTAATATAGTATCAGCTATGTTCAAGCTCTATTTAGAAAGAAATTATTACATACGGCTGCTCTAATTTCAAGCTCTCCCAGCCGAAAAAAAATTAATTATAACTAAACAAAATAAAATTAAACTGCCATATACATTCCATGGCTTCTTACATGATAGGTAGATATAAAAATAGATAGAGTTGAAAAATTGATATTTTCAAAAGTTACCGCGTTTACCCCTCCACGCGGACTTGATAAATCCACACCATAAGCCACTTAAACCACTTTATATGTAAAAATAACAATAATCGATTTTTTTTAAATAATTTCATCAATCATTTATCTTTCTGGCAATGTGCTTTTTATATCATTTGTTGCTACAATATAATTGTTAGATACGATTTCATGCGACAAATCGTCGGAATCTTGATTTATAGGCCCTAGTAGCTTCGCGCTTAAGGCATGCAAAAGGAAGAAACCAGCAGTGTGATTGCGAAGTCAGGTGGGAATTATTTGCCGGTGGGATTCACCACGATATTAATAAAAATATAATTCGGCGTTCAACCGATTTATTACCATAATACTATAATAGTATTCATTACTATAATATTAATTGTCAAGGCGTTAAGTCCGTCCCTTGGTCCCTTATTATAAGTAGTTATTTCTTTTCTTTTTATATTTCTTTTTATAACACAACAAAACTAAACATCAGACGTCAAAAGGAAGCCAACCACGACTCCGATCGGAGTCTCACATCATCATCGCACTGCTGACTCTGGAATGTATTGAGGTTGGAAAGATTTGCAAGGTTCGTTAGTCTCGAAGTAATGTCGCCGATTTTATGCAACTGACCGTTAAAGAAAACAATAGAATTATCCGAAGAAAGTATTTGCAGCGTTTGAGTGAAAATTTCACTTTCAAATATAACGAACGAAATTGGTGGATGAACAAAATTGTCAGAATTATCGAATTTATTAATTTATGCAATATGACAGTTTTTACCAGCTAACCCGTGAGTTAGAGATGTATTTACTGCAATAAACTAGCATGAATAACAAAAGAGAGATCAATATTATACATGCATAATGCACATACAAATTTTATACATTTCAGTGCGATCGATTTTTATGAAAATCCTGCACTCAGATAACCACCATGTAGTTTATTCAGGTTTGTAGGCCACTTATGTGAGATTTATTTTGAGCGTTTTTATGATAGTAATATAATGCCTTTTAAAAGATTTTTTTATAAAGATAAAGCCTTAATCGTAACACTTGCTAGGTTGATTAATAATTAAAGTATCAAACATCTAAAAGCTATCAATTTGTTTTCTATAAACACAGTGCATAAAATCAAAATGACATGTCAAATTGAATGTTTGTAATACTACAGCATTGTTATTCTGTGTAATTTATCGACAAAATTATTTCACATCACCAGAATAAAGTGACCAAGCGCTTAGGAGAGACAAATAAATAAAATGATCAAGCTAGCGCCACGCCCTTTATATTATAGTTTAAAGCACAACATAACGTGGGAAAGAACCCACTCTCACAGAATACCAGCGTCAAATAGCAGCTTAATGCTGCTGTATTTCGTATGATGAGTGGAGAGAGCCGGAGAAACTATCTTTATTTTTTATGTGGTATCCATGAACAACCGTAACACTAACGTAACATAACCGTAACACCAGAGGAATATTGCAGGTGCGTAATGCGTTGCCGGCCTTTTAGAAAGGAGTAAGCTCTTTTCTTGAAGGTCTGTAAAGTCTAGAAAATATGTATAAATAGCTTCAGATTGACAACTCTACCTTATTCGGTACGAAAAAGAACCGAACCCCAACATTTAATTACCTACTAAATAAAAATTTAATTTTTATTTGAAATTGTATAACAACTAGGGACTATACCGCGAATCTCCTGAATGTATGTTACATTATACTTTGTCGCGTAAAGATCAAGGACCCTGTCCCAAGACACAATTACTCACGTATTCTTTATGATGATGCTCGACTAGCGAGGAATGTAAGCATTTATTGTTAACAAAAACTTTTTCAAATATTCAAGAATAATTTTTACATTGTTTATTTTAAACGTGGCTTTTTGGATGCCTACACGATTCAGTGTGTTATTGTTTTTAAATTATTTCACATAATTTGTAGATAAATTTATGATCAACCTTTGCACAATTGCACGTTATACGTCTAATGAACTGGCGTCAACATTATATTTCCATTATTTAAACCTGTTTGTATGATGATCATTTGGACCACGGCCGCTTGACTGATTACAACCACGTCAACAACTCTTTTTTTAAATTAGCACATTAGTAGAAATTAAAAAAAACATCTAGATCCGGAACAAGTAGGTTATTCAATTCAAACTGTTAGCTATTACGCTAGTTTGCCGTACGGAGTACATGTAATGTTTACAACGTTTTGTTTATCTATCATGGATTATTTTTAGATCTTATATTGAATATAATTTCATTATATATATATATATATATATATATATATATATATATATATATATATATATATATATATATACATATATATATATATATACAACTATAAAAGTATGAAATAAATATTTATCACCGCATTAACCCCTACAAATATTATATGTCTGTCCGCTGTCCCCTATATATATGATATGACTGTGTCTACAATAAGGAAGTTTTATTATTATTCCCTTTCATTTTGTATACTAACATAAAGGTGAAGGGAGGAAAGGTCAACTAATTATTAAAATTTTGACAACTGACTAATGGCGCAGAATACATTTATTTACGCCTAAGTTTCTCAGGTAGGCGTAGTGTAGGGCGACTCCCCACTAGATGGAGTGATGACCTGGTAAGACATGCAGGAAGTCGATGGTTGCAGGTGGCTCAGGACCGTGCTTTGTGGCATTACTTGGGGGAGGCCTATGTTCAGCAGTGGGCTTGTGAAGGGCTGTAATGATGATGATGATGATGATGAATTTTCTCAGTCTATGTAAGTTTCTTAAAAGTTGCAGTCTATGATAATACGTCCCACAGCTGGGCACAGACCTCCTCTCATTTCTAAAAGGGTTTTAGGGCAAGGAAGTGTCCGCCACGCTGCCCCAATGCGTGTTCGAACTTCACATGTCTTCGAAATATTTTTTTTATTTTTCAGACATGCAGGTTTCCTCACGGTGTTTTCCTTCACCGCCGAATACGTGGTAAATCAGCACTTAAAATTGCAATAAAATAAAAATCAATCATTGGTGCCGGCTGGGATCGAACCCGGGTTGCTTGCGCATATTCATCATCTATTCTCGATTAGGCATCAAAATGTAGATGTGTTGTCGCCCCTTTTTTTTTTTACATGGGGAAATGCCTACGCATACCCGCCTCGCGAGGGCAAGGACGGGTTATGTCGGACTCGCACCGACTAAAACCCCATGGTGTTCCACCTTCGTCGCATATTGGCAGGGCTACGGGAACGCTTTCGCACACAGCCGCGGCCCCACCAGCGACTGCCGCCCCATGGCAGCACCTCATCGGGAGAGGAATATTCCTCCCCGTTCTCCTTGCCAAGTAAGGCGCACCAGAACACATGGCACGCCTTCCTCCACGGCCTCCAATTAGTGTTGTCGCCCCTGAGGACTAGTATGGAATACATCGTTTCTAGTAAAAAGGTACTCTACACACGCCATACAAAACACAGCAGTATTAAACTGAATAACTGAACTGCCTTGTTACCAGTACAAAGAGTCTCCAGTTGACTACCAGACGAGACACAACAGAATTATGCAACATTATTTTACGTTGATAACCGGTGAGTGCGGAAGTCTTCTCTAATCGAGCCGATTCAAATATACAGTACGGTGTCAGTAGATATGCTCTACTGAGAATTTTTGATGGTACTGTATGAGAGCGTAGAACTGACTTTACACTGGTATTCCGCGAGAGCGTGGTTCTTACCCAATGGGTTCGACATATTCGTGCTATAACTATAATTTAGTATAGCATGTCAATTTCAGATAAAACGAGAAGTAAAGACAAGTTTGTCGATGAGTAATGTAAAACGACGACGACGAGGTAGGCTTATGTTTTCGTCTTAGTCCTTCACGGTAGGTACTATACTCTTACCTATTTCTGCTGTGGAGCAATAATACGTGCAGTAGTGCACGTGTTAGGATCTAAAGGGTAAAGAGACTCAGATACTGACACAAGTTGCTGGTCTGGTAAATACCAACTAGAATATTAGAGGCCACGTGGTTTTCCTAGTATTTCGCACAGACTACGAAGATGTGACCTGTGACGATGGCCATATGAAATGGGGATAGCGGATGAATTCTTTACGGCATTAACATAGAGATTGCTATTGTTAGGGTGCTTCAATAATAATAAAACATGCTATAAGCTGCTTAAAAGTTATGTTAGCTTTTACTAGTTGATCACGTTAATGTTATATTAGAGCTTTTAATACTCGTTTGTTTTAAATGTAAATAAAAGAGGACTGTGGCGGATATACTCAATGTGAGGCATTCCATCGTAGTCTTCAGAGGTGAAAATGCACTTTTAGCCTTCTTTGCTTGAAGTTGGTTGCGGATGTCAGTGGGCTGCAACCCCTTACCATCGTGTATCATACATATAATACATATAATAATTATAATATTTCTCGGGAAAACGTCGCCGAGTACCGAAACAAACTTGTATCTGAAATCGAGTATTTCCTGAACAAAGTCTCAGATCGGGGGCGACTACATCTAGACCGGTTTAATCCCCAGAAGACACAAGTTTGCTCGTTTACCGCTAAAAATAACCCCTTTGTCGATCTCCTCAATTACAGGACTCCTCTAGGTCCCGGAATTCACGTCGACGTATCGAATTATATGCAGTTTTATAGTCACTTGGAAGAGAAGGCCAAATTGGCCTCTAAAAAGCTTGGCGTGCTCAGCACAGTGGGACAGTATTTCATGCCGGCACACCGCCTGCAACATTACAAGGCGCAGTTTCGGCCTCATATGGAATACAGTTCCCATCTTTGGGCTGGGGCTCCACAGTGTTAGCTCCTTCCACTTAACCGCATTCAGCGCAGGGCGGCTAGAATCGTCGACGATCGAGTCCTCTTCGATCGGCTCGATTCACAGGCGCTGCAAAGAGATCTTGCATCCCTTTGCATTTTCTTTCGCATCTACCACGGCGTGTGCTCTGAAGAATTATCCAGATCAATTCTGCCAAATTTCAGGAATGCATATTGCAACAATAATACCTATATCATATTGGTGGTCCACCACTGTACGTTTCACTAGAAGTTTTCTTCCTCATACGACATCTGTGTGATCATGGGCGGCGGTAGTCACTAACCATCAGATGAGCCGTATGATAGTTTGCGCCCTCTCCTATAAAAAACTATACGATGTCATGTCATCAACCTGTGGGAGTCCACTACTGGACATAGGCCTCTCCCAAAACAAGCCACATAGCCCGATCTTCGGCTACACGCATCCTACCTACATTTCTACCAGCCACCTAGCGCAGATCGTCGCTCCATCTGGTCAGGGGGCGTACCACACTACGTTTGCCTAGACGCGGTCTCCACTCCATAACACGTCTGCTACCGGTTGTCACTTCTGCGACAGACATGACCAGCCAATTGCCACTTCAGCTTACAAACATGGAAGGCTATGTCAGTAACCTTGGTTCTCTGGCGGATTTATTCATTTCGAATTTTGTCCACCAGAGAAACTCAGAGCATAGCTCTTTCCGCTGAGCGACTTTGAACTTTTGGAGCAGCCGTATCGTCAGTGTCCACGTTTCAGCACCGTAAGTGAGTACGGTCAGAACGTACTGGTTGAAAACTTTTGTCTTCAGACTTTGCGGTATGGGTGACGAGTAAACCCGATGGAGCTTTCTAAATGCTGCCCAGCCTAACTGAATCTTCCGATCGGCTTTCTTCTTGAAGTTATTCTTACCTAGTTGCAATATCAGTAATTGGGACTGGCATGACGTGATCGTTGAACATAACTTTTGTCTTGGTTAGATTCATGCACAGACCAACACGTTGGGAGGATTCATTTATTCTGTTCAGCATGACCTGAAGTTCTTGCAGCGATTGTGCTATGACAACAATATCATCAGCAAAGCGTAAGTGGGAGATGTACTCAACTTTTACGTAATGCCACGTCCTTTCCAGTCTAGCGTCTTAAAAACATCTTCCAGTCCAGTGCATTTGTAAACAGTTTAGAGAATATAACATCCCCCTGTCTCACTCCGCGGTGCAACCGGATTGGTTTTGTTTGACTGTCCTGTACTCGGACGGACATTGACATATGATGTCATTGCAGCCACAAAAATAAATAAACAAAGTCAATTTGTAAAAATAGATATAACATTAACAAAACGACATAAAATAGTATAAAATTCGTCATATATTGAATATATGAGAATCAATGTCTATAGTTTCTCAAGTAAAGTGTAATAAAGGTGAAATTAACAAATTTTCTCGATCTACCTTAATTCCATTGAATAAAGTATAAACAATATTGAATTAAATTAAAACTATATAATATATAAATTTAGACATTGCGAAGTAAAGTTAGCGTAGTAAAACTGCACTTAATGCTGTAATTGCCTTTTCCCATAACTTGAACGCATCGCAACTAGATTACGCCCATTATCATGTGAATTCATCTAATCAAGCGCTTCTCAAAGTGTTTATAATAAATTTTAAATTTATTTTGATTTAGATATATTCATTTATTCGTTCCTTACAGAATATCAAAAGTCCACTGCTAAACATAGACAGGCCTTTCCAATAGATTGCCTCATAGGGGTATATTTGCCAAAGTTCGTACGCTTGGCAGGCGGGTTGGCAACTACAGTTTTACCGTGTGTATGTGTGTGAGTACCTTTATCAATTAATCTCCTGCATCTTTTACAAGGTAAAGGGGCACCCTACACTTTGCTTTCCTGGTACCTTTGTTGTTTGTTCTTCGATGGAGCGGATCGGATCAATTATGTGACGGTTACTCTGGTTCTACTGCAAATATTTTCAATATAACATCAAGGATAGTTCTCTCCATAGAATCACGTGTCAGGTCCATCGTGGATGTATATATGATTTAAAAATATACTTAAATCGTAAATTAATTATTTCATACTTATCATTATCCAAGGCATTTTTTATTTTCAAAATTATAATTTTATAAGGAAATAAAATTTATAGTTTTCGTTTGTAATGATAAATTGAATTATAACAAATATTTAAAATCTCAGTTTGAGAACCGTACATTGTAACCGGTTAGGTCAACCGCATTGTGTGCAATGCTAAGGTAAGTGTTAATATCGTATTAAAATTGCTACCTAGCACCCGACCCATTACGGGCGATGGGATACCATGGTGGTCAAATAACACGCCTTGTGATCAAAGTAATTCGCGAATATAGTCTACGCTTTAATGACGTTGTAATAATGGCGATTAACGTTGTTCCCGGTACTGAATAATATCTTTACCGAAGGAATTACCGTAAGCTAATTCGCTTAATAAATAATTAAACTTTAGCAACAATATGTACAGTTATTGAAGCAAGTAAATGCGAAGGAATTTTTTTCGTCACAGCTTATTAAAGTCCACTGCTGGAAATAGGCCTCCCCCATAGATTGCCTCATAGGGGGGATATTTATATACATAGCCGGGAAACACCAAGCACAAAACATTCCAAAGCTTTATCTAGGTATATGATTATGAATCACTTTAGTAGCAACTTTTTTCGTAGCGGAGCAATGCTACAGCAATATTAAGGTAGTAACACAATGAGCCAGCTCGTCCGGGAAATGACATCTTTCACAAGACCACGCTGAACAAAGATCTCCTTAGGAATGCCACAAAACACGATTAGGAGGATAAGCCGCCATACACTTCGCTACATAAGGTAATAGACCGCCATTCGAGAACCCTACTTTCCAATATGCACCAACCATTACCTATATAAATAAAGATATTATTTTCTGTTAACTATAAGTTTTTTTTTAAATTTAAAGGTGAAATTGTGCGCCAATTTTTTTACGCAGCTGTTTATAGCTGCAGGTCAGCTTCACCAATCATTCTCCGGATATGGCAGCACCATTGCCACTTCAGCTTACTGATCAATTGGGCCATGTCGGTTGCCCTGGTACTACAGACAATATCTTCGTAACGCATAATATCTCGCAGATATACTTCAAGTGTAGACTCTCCATAGCTCGCCAAGCGACCCTGAGTTTCCTCATATGGCCGGAAATAAAGGATCGATCAACTTTTTACTGGTGAAGAGACATTCTATCATAATTATCATCATCAGCTTAGTCTTCAGGAGTGACAACACATCTACATATTGATTCTTAATAGAGGATAGATCGACTTATTGGCTATGTGTGCTTGTGTCTACTTTATTACCTTAAGAAAATTCTAATACAAATCACAGTTCGCACTAGTCTTAAGAAGGGAGTGTCTGCTGTCACATACAGTAAGTGTACATGATTTAATAGTAAAGCGACAACTTATTTTAAAACTCTTACGCTGATATTACGATTTCTAGCGGGATAAACAGATTCCATGACCATATTCGAGATCAAAACAGGATGTCGTGTATCTATATTATGGAGGATAAAATGTGGGTTCCTTCAGAACCGGTCCTTGAGATAGGAATAGCGATATTTCATTTCCGTTCTATTTAAAATGAAGTCTTAGAAAAAATATGAGCAACATTCCATGTGTATATGTTCATACTAACAAAGACGTTATTATTTATAAGGTTTATTACGTAACATGATGCGCTGTTGTAAATACATTTTGGTGAAGTGTTGAGTCTCTCTATGCTTCAAAATTTCGTTTTCCCTACAAATAAGATCAGAAACTAGGTCACAATTTCATTCCTTAAGTGTGACAAGTATGACAAACGCACCTAAATTTGAAAGGATCCAACAGCGAACTTTATATAAAATTAAGAAAATGAGATGAACAATGCCTTATACTCCTTAGGGCTTTGTATCGAGCTGTATACTATAGGTATACTGAATGATGAAATATGAGCTAGCTAATCTTCTTAAATAAAATTCCGGTGTATGCGTTTTTTAATAGAATAAGAGTGACAACCGAGCACACAGTCCACCTGATGGTAAGTGGGTGCTGTGGTCCATAGAGATCTGCATTTATCCTCGATTAAGAATCAAAACGTAAATGCGTTGTCACCCCTGAGTACTACGATGGAATGCCTCGTTTCCAGTAAAAAAGAATCTCCGGATCTCTGCACTCACCATACGAAACACAGCAGCATTAAACTACTATTTTACGCTGGTATTCTGTGAGAGCGTGGTCCTTCCCCGGTCGAGCCAACCCATTCGTCCTACGACAATAATATAGCTGCAGCGTGGCTCTACCTCTTAAAGAAGCGTGTGTTCGTAATTCTTCTCCTTCTAAAAATTGAATGATTTTTGAATTTATTTGACATGGTAGGTGGCGTTGCGGGAACCAGAAATCACACGTGGGAAGTCTGGTCGGATTGCTAGTGATGATGTAAAATTTCTTTCTCTCATTATAATGCTATAAAAATATTATTTATTATAAACACTACATAATAATTTTCTAATTAAATACTAACTGAACTTTATACGTGACTGGTCTCGCATCGTCACCGGTGGCTTTTCATTTTTTGTCATCAGGTCTGACTACAGCTATTAAGCGAGGAAACGGAGTCAGCTTTCTTGGAATTATATCGCGACGATCAAGATATTTTGGTATTCTAAATATTACATTTTTGACGTGAAACGTCTTTAAAACTACACTGAAACATACGGGTACCTGATCAGAAAAGTGAACCGTAACGAAAAGGTGTGTGTCGTCTTGCCTTAATAATTACAAAACTGTTAGGTCTTAAAGACCTAAGTGAAGTGTCATCGTTTAACTTTTACAGCCAGCTAGCTGTTACAATCTTGAGTTTTCATCAGGGTTTGGTGGGTTGGTTTTTTTTTTATTTTTTTTCCAAATTTTTTTTTGCTGTACATCGAGTTTAAGAGATATCGGTTTGGGATATAAAAGGGGCATATTAGAATCGATCAACTTGCCGACGTCCAGTTAGTCAGCCAAAATATATTCCAGAGCGATCGAAAGGGTAGCTGATCCGCGCACTCGTCAAGCTGATAACAACTGGCGTGAGAGCCTGTACAGGACAGGGAGAAGGGGTGTGTACTCGTTTCAACAGTCAAGGCCTGCTTCTTTCAACGCGCCACAGGAGAGAGAGAGAGAGAGTGTAAAATGTTGCCGTGTAGTGAAGGTGTTGGCCATGTAGTGGCGTCATCAGAGAATCCATTATCCATCAGCAGATCCCGTGCTGTAGTAAGAGACGACAGAGGAAAAATGAAATAGGTAATGAGCAACTGCATCTTCCTGATAAATCAACAATAATAAAATACGATTGCTAATCCACCTGCCACGCGTATCAGATATGGAAAATATCTCCATATGAGGATGAGGTATTCTGAAAGGCTATTTCTTAGAATTTATTATTATTCTAAAAGATATTCTAAGGTATTATGAGGGCTTCTGAAAGACTATAATGAATGAATGAATTTAAATACACAAAAACAGGTTTACAAATAGTACTTTAGTATGTAAATTGTAGAATCAATCTTAAAATATCATAGCCATTACATGAGTTCACTCAAAGCACTCGGAATGTTAGGCTTCTTAGCTTGTTTAGAGCTTGAGTGATGTGCTGAATACTGTGGTATTTGCTTTTAATACCAATTTTGTCGAGACAAACGAGAATACGGCTTACCTGATCGTAAGTGACTACAGCCACCCACGAGCAACTGCAACACCAGGGCATTGCAGGTGCGTTGCCGATTAAAAAAAATATGAGGTACTTTTTTTTGAAGTTTTCTAAATCATATTGACCGAAAAATCACTGGTGGTGGCCGATTCCACAAGGGAGTTGTGTGAGGAAGAAAACTTCTGGTAAATCGCACAGTGGTGGAACGCCAATCAATTAGGTGGTATCGATGGTTTAGCGAATTTTGTCGGGTTATTCCGTTTATCTACAGTAAAGAATCCACCCTAGGGAGGATACTCGGAAACCCGTGTTCATCTATCTATCCAGACGGGGTGGATAATCGGATTTCACTTTTATTTGTTCTTCCATATAGAAGTGTACATAAATAGTAGATAAACAAGTATATATTAATAGTAAAAGCTATATATCGTATATGAGACAATGTAATAATGAGATACATATAAAATATATATAAAATATGTATGTATACACACATGCATACATAAACACATATATCCATGTGCAAATATATATATATCTTCTGTAGATGATTATAACAGCGGCCTATTGGACGATATTCGATTTTTTTAAACACTTTATAATCCAGTGCTTGAATGCCATTTTCAATAGTCGCCTCTTATGAAAAACACAGTACCAAGTGATATTCTCTGGCTTGCGAGACGTTAGTGTAATTATTCATTTTGTTATAAATTATTATATGACCGATAATTTTCGCATCACTATTTCTGATACTCGTATAAGACCGAGTTGAGACTGAGCATTTATCATTTCCTTGTATCGATGACCCGCGGCTATTCGATGCCTGATAGTAAATTACACACTCAGCCTATTCAACACAGAAACTGATTTCATTGTAAGTAAAAATTGGATGTATTGCTTAATGTAGTTTAGGAGATAATTTTTTTTTGGTTACGTTTATGAACGATTGTATGAAAGATATAACTTTTAAAATTTATTTTAAAAATAATAATAATATTAATTGGAATACATACATACATAAACACTCACGCCTGTCACCCAGAGGGGTAGGCGGAGACTACAGACTTCCATTTAGCACGATCCTGACATACCTTTCTCGCCTCTTCCACATCCATATACCTACGCATACATGCTCGTCGGTTAAGGGTACTCTTAATTTGGCCCATTTTTAGTATATCGCCAATTTGGTCGACAAACTTCCGCCTAGGACGTCCCTTTCCGACTCTTCCATTCACTTCTGCAACATATATTTGCTTTGTCAGTTTTTCCGCATTCATTCTTTCTACATGACCAAACCACCGAAGCATTCCTTTCTTAATCCTGGTCACCGCATCATCTTGCAAACCACACTCTTAATTGGAATATAGTTATTGGAATGTAATGGAGAATACTTAAAAATTGGTATAATCCTTGTTGAGTGTGGAATACAGTATTATCAGTATCAGTATTTAAATCATTATTTAAATAATTAAATAAATGTTAAGAATATGCTGGACTGCAAAATTTAACTTATAGAGGATTTGAATTACCTGGAAATTGTGTCCATTACATGACAGTGTAATTTCTGGACCAACGGGACGAGATAGTGTACTACTAGGCGTACCGGAGGGGAGTAGACATACATAGATTTCCTCTTTCAAAGTGTGCTAATGTGAACTTGTGAATACAATAAAACTATTTGAAGCCACACTGCTCATTAAATTAAATCTAGATGCGTGGCTGAATCGTGTATCGTGTAATGTATTCGTTGTTTATGTGTGTGCAGACTACCCCCGCAAAAATGACAGATATTCTGTACTAGGAAAAAACGCTATGGCTGCTCGCCTCTGGTCCGCCGTTGGCTGGTGTTGCTCTGTGTACAATCAGGCCTCTATCACTCTTGCTACCTACGTGAAATAATTACCTAAAATCGCGACGCACCCGGGCGAAATAACGCAGTCAGAGCTAGCGCTTTGGAGGCGATTGAATGTTAATGTTATTTAACGCTGTTTACGTATATAACTTTTTGTAAATATTGTTGAAATAGTTTTTTTTTAATGTTTAGTATATTTAATTATAGGATAAAATAGTTCAAAAGTTTTAATGTAATTTAAGAACTATATATTATGTATATTACCCATTATTTAATAAATTTTAATATGGCAAAACGTCGTTCCTACTATAATTGTTGCGTGGATAGACGCTAAATGACCAACAAAATATTTCAGATATATAATTTTTTTGCCGAAGGATTTAAGTAGGAAGTTATGAAACGTTAATTTTTTATTGTTAGATAGGTAGGTACTTATAGCAAGAAAGAATTAAGTAATAATTTATTTGATATCTACGAACTTTATTACAAAATTTAGTAGAAATTTACTTCACTATCCAAGTATCTACTTACGTACATATATTGGCCTTTTGTATTATAATATTTTAAGCTGTTATTTTAACTGCTAGCTTTTACTTAGCTAGCTGTTAAAGTAACACAAAACACTGAAATCAAAACTTTGTTTACCAACAAAATTTTAACAAAGTAGAATACGATTACATTTCTGTTAGGAATCGTATTTCAAGTTTATTTGTTGTTTACACTATCTACCTTTTCCTTCTGAGCCAAGCGTCTCAATTCCCGACGAATGGCCTTGCAAGTTGCATGCGTTAGGCATCGCAGATCTCACGTAGGTGCGAAAATATGGTCTGTCGATCATAGTCAGAATAGGTATTTCACCTAAGTAACCTAATTAATATTTCGCAATATATTTTGTTACTCTTTATTGACATCCCTCCATAACAACGGAAAGTCTACCGTAATGTAGGAAGAAGAAAATGTGCAAAGTGATACGGACACTCTCGCGCAGTGATAAAGTTTTATTTAGCTTGCGAGCGCGATTTATCTGATTAATAATAATTATGTAGGCTATTAAACGTCGGCAAGCAGTCAACATTAAAAGAGTGAAACTTCTGTACGTAGTACTATTATTTATTCTGTGGTACAATGTAGATTGACCTAAGTAATAACGTATCGTGTCTCGTTATGGAAACGCTGTATTTTGCTATCAAGTCAGACTTCTGTATTGATTCATGCGCTATTGATAGGCTCGTACAATAATACATGTTGATGGTTTTGCTACAGTTATGATGAATATTTTCAAGTGTTAAGATATTCAAGAATAATTCGACACCTATGAATAAAGACATCAATTCTTATTCTTTATAAAAACGTACAGTCCTTGAAGAACAATCGAAATTTTATACGGTATATATTAGTCCCACAGTTGAACAAGGGCCTTCTCACACTTTTAATAAGTTTACGAACTAATGTGGATTATTCCGTTTATCCACCCTTAGAAATCCACCATAGGGTGGATACTAGGATACGCTTGTTCGTTTATCCACCCTGACGGGGTGGATAATCGGAATTCACTGTTTGATTGTTTTCCACCTTTCCACTCCAAGTACAGTTTAACGGAAAATAACTATTTTTAGATAAACAAGTTATTATACGATGTTTTCCTTTACCGCCGAGGACGTAGTATATCAGAAATTAAAATTGCAATTTACTGTTTAGCAGTTAACAGCCATGCCGGCACCAATTATAATGTAAGTTATTCCGTTTATCCACCCTTAGAAATCCACCATATATAGTATACTCGGAAATGCTTGTTCATTTTTCCACTCTAGACGGGGTGGATAATCGGAATTCACTTTTTGATTGTTTTTCGCCTTTCCACTCGAAGTACAGTTCAACAGAAAATATATTCATATTTCAACATATTAATAATAAAAGAAATTTTAAAATTTGTTAAGTAACATGCTATTTCCAATACTGTGTTTATATAATTAAAAGATAAGTTACGGCCTAAATACGTCCCAATGCTGGGCACAGATCTCTCCTCATTTCTGAGAGGGTTTTAGGCCAAGTATCCGTAGCGCTGCCCCAATGCGTGTTGGCGAACTTTATATGCCTTCAAATATTTTTTTATTTATTAACAATATATTTATTTGATTTAAATACCTACTTCAATAAAATATAATTGAAATAAATTGCAGTAAAACATTTATTTCGTCATAAGATATCTTCAAAATGACGTAAATTATGTCACATGAATATGCGAATGATATGAACAATTAAAAGTATTTCAGGTTTGACCTTTAAACAAGAAGTATGTGTATTTATAAGTATACCAATGTCTACTAAGTAATCTTGGTCTAGCTTCTATCATGTTTGATAAACTCCTGTAACTGATTTTTATAAACGAATATAACTGACCTTGTGGGGGAAATCGGAAGAAAAGTAATATATGAATTCCGCTTATCCACCCCGTCTGGGGTTGATGAACGAACACGTGATTCGGAGTATCCATCCTAGCGTGGACTTCTTAGGGTGGATAAACGGAATAACCCGAAAATGTTATCAAACTCTGGTTGCTCATATTAGACTAATCTTTGAATTATTTAATTAAAAGGAGTATTGATTAAAACTTCTTTTACGGATTTTATCGCGTTTATTTTACTGTAAAATTTACTGTAAAAGTAGTTTTAATCAACGTGTAGTGTTCGCGTAAATATAAGAAATCATTATAAAAGGAGTATTCCTTAGTAACGGCTTTACGTTATAAAACATTTATGGAACACAGTAAGCACATAAAAGAAAATATAAGGTAACTCAAAAACAGATTGAATATGCAAACCAAGAGCAACACCAACTTATCTAGTTGATCACTACCAAAGTAAGGAAGCGCAGACTCGAGTGATTTATATAGATACTCTTTGGTAGACTGATGCTCCGAGTTGGTTACCGTTTTTATAGAACAATGGTTGCCAGATATAAGCGTATTTTTTATTAATTTGTGTAGTCATTACAAAGACTCTTAGAAACTAAAATCAACCTCTAATACATAAATACACTGCCTTTTAAAATTACTAAATCCACCTATATATATGTTATATAAATACAAGTACCTATTCAATCACTCGCATACTATGAAATCTACTGTTACTACCTTCCTGCTGTAAAATCTACTTGTAAAGCCACCATGAATATACATTACTACTGTTTAAAGACACCCTCAGAAGTGGGAGGAGATCTGTGCCCTGCAGTGAGACGTATTTAAGCTGTAATTTTACTTTACTTTTTACTGTTTAAAGAAGCTATCGGTAGTACGAACGCATCTTATCTGTGTCGCATCTCGTCTGATAATGAAGAAGTGATTATTGTTTTAAATCGATGACGGCATGACATAGGAAGCGTTTGTTGCATTGCATTGCATAGCGAAGGTATACGAATGTAAAGAAGGCGAGAGAGATGTTTTAGAATTGTGCCAAATGGAAGTCCATAATCTCTGCTTACCCCTCTGGGTGACAGGCGTGATAGTTTACGTTATGTATGTATTGTTGCATTGCTGTCGTACCGATTAATCAATATACAGGTAAGATATATGATTACTGCGTCATCTTATATCATTATATTTTATATATAACTTATATGATTGAAGCTGTAGAAACTTATTTATCTTCTATTCATGCACACTATTACGTTTAATTGAAAATGATCTCATTGCCTAAGATGTGCCTGCAAGAGATCGTTGTTTAGCGATAAAGCCACCTAATTGAACATATGTATATATTACTCGTAACTCTAATGTGCGTAAATCAATTAGAACGCAGATTAAATAGTTAATGATATAAACAATTATATGAAATATAATACTAAAAGATTTTATCTTTTTAATTTCAAAAATTTAAAAAGTATAAGTCAAAAGTAGTTTTGTCTAACATTCTTTTTCAAAATCACTTACGATACGATTTTAGTTAAAATCACTATTATCGAACGCCCTTAGTAAACTACTTTTGGCTACAGAAATACTATTAATTAATTTAATACAATGAGCTCTCCGTTTTCCGCGATTTAACGGTATAGCATCCATTAATATACAGATTAACTAAGTAAAGTGCAGATATTTGCTGCTTTGAGAAAAAGTTCGCACATTTATATTCTATTCAGGCATTCCAACGGTAGTATGTCTCAATTTAGACACTAAATCAATAAAAATTTTTTTTATGAAAACTAGATATATTTTTTAGACATTTTTATATATATATATATATATATATATATATATATATATATATAGGTATATTTATTCATTTGTTTATATATAGTTATATTTACAAAAAATGAATTTAAAAATTATTAGTATAGCTGTCAGTTAGACTGTGCACTTGTTTGTCTTCACGTTTCTGAATAAGTTTCCATCTATACTCAGGACGATCCCTATCGCTGATTGTTATTAAACTTATATAGACATTTAAGAGATATTTATTTTTTCATCAAAAGTAAATGAAATTTAGATGAAAAAAATTACAACACTCATGAGGCGTACACTTTTGGATTTTCCAAACTATCTATATATATTTTTGTCACCAAGCAGCAGTGCGTCCACAGCTGTGTTCCAGTCTGAATGGTATAAAAAGCCAGTAAAAAACAGATCATTTTGCATTGCATCTCTCAGAGGTGGTAACGAAACTGTCGCCTTCTTTGTTTGAGGTTCGTTGCAGATGCCACTTACAATCAAATGGACTGCAATTTCGTTTTTTAATTTTATTAATAAATACTATCTTCAATAACAATTTCATTATCCAATGTTATATTAAGATTTCCATCATAATTCAACTGCGGAGAAAGTTAATATAGCTAGAAAACTAGACTAGACCCGTTGAAGTTAAATATAATGATTATCACGATAAGCGCTTAGTATTATGAGTGGAAATTCGTATGCAAGATTAGCAGGAATAGTCTAGTGGTGAGTAAACTGGAACTTTTGTGTTCTAGAAACTTTTCACATTAAAGTTTATAACTTCTACTATTTTCGAGCCATAGTAGTTCTGTGGTCGGGCGCTTGAATTTACATTGTATAATTAATAAAATTAAAATTTTGTTGAAATATTTTTAAATAAAATTGCATTGTTAAGAAATCAAAAAAATATTGTAAGAATATGTGAAATCTGCCATCTTGCACTGGAGCGATGCCGGATTCTTTGTTCTGTAACCTTCAAAAGAAGGTGGGAAAATCTCTATGTTGCTTTGTCTCTGTCTGTTGTATATATATATTTTTTATATTATATATATATGTGTATATACATATATATGTAATACCAACGTAAAAAAAGAAGCTTAAGGCTGTTGTGTTTTGTATGGTGAATGTAGAAATACGGAGATCCTTTTTATTAAAAACAAGACATTTCGTTTTAATCGTTAGGGATGATGACGAATCTGCATTTTGCTTTTTAATCTAAAATAGTTTGCCATCAGACGGATTGTGTGTTCGTTCTATAAAAAAATTCGTTACGCAACAGATGGACTGTAAATTAGTTTATCATTTCAGGTTTATAAAAGAAAACAGTAAATGATATTTGATGAAAACAGTAAATATAATAAGCAAGCATACCAGGAGGTATCGATAATATCTGAAACTGACAGGCTAGGAGCTACAGTGTGGATACCAACTAATGTATGACAAATGGTCGCACGGAGTTATTCTGACCCTAGAAACAATTTATAAGGAGCTTGTTAAGGTTCACAGATTAAATTCCGGCTTGTGAAATATTTTCTTTACATTCCTAAGTTGCATGACCCTCTATTGATTTATTGCAAGCGTTTAGATGAAATTTATTCATGTAAATATTGCGTAATTTATACATTTGAATTAATCAAATTCTAAAAGTTATTGTTGAATTTGTACCTGAAGAACATAACAAAATAGGTAATTTAAATTGGCTCATTTTTAAATGGACACCAGTCTGGCTGAACCTACAAAAATAGTAAATGAACAATAAATATATCACTTAGATTTTATGACGTTTCAGCGCCCATGGTCACGGGGAAACCTGAGGTATTTGACGTCCCAATGGCATAGTTATCCCAGCTACCCTCAGCTTTTAAATACTAATATTTGGTACGATCTACGCAGAACAAGCTTACAGTATCTTGAAATCTTGCAGTGGTGTGCTTGGGCTTGGGTTTAATTTTGTTAATTATTGGATCCCAAGCAGATGGTAGCACCAATTCATTTTCTATATTGAAATCAGGATGTTTTTTTAATTTCAGTAGCCTAGCGAGATGTCAAACATCTCAGTCGAGTACCATGTTTTCAGTACCTTCAGTGCTGAAACGTCGTGATTAATATGTTAAACGCCATAAAACCCGTAAAATAAGTTTTATTTAATATGTAGTATTTGCGTAAATATAAGAAATCATGACATAATCATTATTCATATGAACACTAAATATATCAAATAATTGATACACGACGAGTTTTGATGTTCATTTGAATATTTCCTTTGTAATTTATTTATTAAATAATTATTATATTAAATATTTCCATTTAGGATCTTATAGTAGGTAGTTCAGGGGCTAAGCGCTTGCCAATGATTTCTGATGCAAGTTGGAGAAGTAAAATATTTTGACGATATCAGGAGGTACGTGCCCAGTGTTATGACGTTCATAATACATTTTTACATTCGGATGTGAGTGATATTTTTGTGATTGACATTTCTTTAGAGCAAAATAATGATAATCCATAGATTTCAACCGAATTTTATACAACCAAATTCGGTAACCTGAATATGTGTTTTAATGTAAAACATATCTGTAGCTTTTAAACGAAAACTCCCATATACAGTGTCACCAGGCTGAATTTCAGAAAAACCCATTTCTACTTTTAGGTATTACTGAAAAAATAAGATACTTACATTTTGGATTTCTCAATTCAGGTATTACCAATAAAGATATTCGCATTTTGGATCTTTCTAAACGTACATTTATGGACGTATTGATTAAAATTGATGATTGATTCGTTTAGACGCGGAGTGAATAATGCAGCAATCTAGTATTATGACACGGTCTTAAATGATTTGTGTCACCGGCACAAGCCTGTCGGCGTTCAAAGATTGGATCCACAGTAATGGCTAATGGGGTACGTTAACTACAGCACTTGGTTGTTTATGCATGAAACTGTTTTGATGATAAGTCGTGTTCTGTGGATTTAAAATTTAAATATTTATTACTCGTAAATATTTATTATCTTGTCATGTATTAGGGGGGTAAAAATTAACTGAAATTAACTCTCTATATTTTGACGTAATAAATACAATTTAACAATGTTTTTAAATCTACTACCGTTTTATCTTCGAATTATGTTCCTTTGTCGGCAGAAGAAATGGCAAAAGAAACTGCGGAATTTCTTTGCCGTTTCTTCTGCGGTATCCACTTTTTGTATTTTTTTAAACTAGTAAAAATATTATGTTTTTAATTATAATTAAAAAGGAATAGATCTAGAGATAAAATGCGTTATAAATAAAAAATATATGTAAAATTTGTAAAATAAAACCTAATAAGTATATTTGAACTACTCACTGCCTCATATTATTACGTGTGTGTCTTAATAGGGACAGAGACGGGCAGTGCTATGTTGCTAATAACATTTCAAAATAATAAAATACTACGTTTGCCAACCCAAGCGTGGCAACTATAGCAAATATCTCCCTACGAGGCAATACATGGGAGAAGCCTATCCTTAACAGTGGAATTTTAATGAGCTGTAATGAATTGATAAATAAACGAATAAATAATAAATATTTATTTCGAGAATTCGAACGTCTTTGCGGGAGATCTTTGATCAGCAGTGGAGTTGGGCAAGGCTGGAATGATGATGATTATAAAGAATAAAAGAGGCAAAATATGCGCTGTTTTATTCCAGTTTGGAAGGTAAGGTCAGTATAATAACAGACTTAACGGATAAGGCGTTAGTTATTACATTTTCAGTGTAAAGTTTGTGTAACATTGTACGGCGTAGTATCAGGTTTTGAAATTGCAGAGTTTGAGTTTAATATGGAAATTTTCTTCAAATATCGGCTTTAGCCCTCATGCGATTTGATTTGTTTTAAAGGGATTGGTTTGTTCACTTCCCATCGTATGAATCGCAGACTCCTTCGTTGCAGTCTGTTGTAGCCCATAGACATCTACATTTATCACTAATTAAGAATCAAAATGCAGATATGGTTTTTGAGGACTAAGGTGGAATGCTATTTTGCATAAAGGTGATTCTAGTCTCGCAAACACTCGAAAATGGCTAGAAGTTTTTGTGTGTATTTGAGTGAGTCCTTGGACGGTTCAGATTCACAATCGGATCCGCCGGGATGGAACACTAGTATTATTTAAATATCGAATCGAACTAGTTATTACAAAGATACATATACAATTTAGAATTTTACTCGCGTTCATGAATCGCATCACGCACGACTGTCGAACTGGTTTTTGTGACAAAAAGCTCGTTTCACATTGAGACAATGAGCTTACCCATATCGGTACAGTTACGTGCGATAACTGTTGGTACTGGTTTACATAGTGTCTTCCGATGTAGAAAGCGAACCGCACAATTGGGTGAGACGAAATAAGGAGGCTGTGAACGAGGAAACGCAACAGTCACGCGAGATTTTGTGTAAGTGTTCTTGATTAATTATTGTACCCGTGGTAGCTCAGAAGTAAGGTGCTCGGCGTAAGCATAGTAAACATGGGTTTGATTCCCGTCGTCAGAAGTGAAATTATTTATTGCAATTTAAAGAGCTGATTTACCACATGTTCGGCGGTAAAGGTATATCGTGAGAATCGCAGGTTTGAGGAAATAAGATATTTGAATTATGCTGCAGATTAAGCAAGGAAGGATCACGTTCTCATAAAATACAAGCTTAAAACTGCTTTGTTTTGTATAGCGAGTGTAGAGACTCTTTTTACTGGAAGCGAGGCATTCAATCTTAATCCTCAGGGGTGACAAAATATCTGCACTTTGATCCTTAATCGTAGATGACAATAAACATCTATCATTCGTTTACTATCAGGTAGATTGTGTGCTCGTTTGTCACCATTTTTCTGCAAAAAATCTTTACGAATGGGGTTAAAGAGTGTTGTAGTCTTACAGTGGTGTGCTTGGGTTTGGATTTAATTTCAACATGTAAGGTCGGGAAAAAATTTTCTTCCTATTTTATAAACAAATTCAAGACATTCTTTTCAAAGTTTAATTACATTTAGTTATAATATATATGTGCCATTTTGTTCGATAACTTCTTGTCATCTCGTAGGAGGTAACATAATCCCGTTGCTATAAAAATTATGGGATTTTTTTATTAAAAAAAATGCGACAAGTAGTTTTGACAGTCCTCTCTTGATGTTAACTTAACACTGAACAAAGAATTCTGAAGAGACCGAAACAGGTGAAAATCGGAGGAGTATATGGTGGATGCATTAACAATTCCTAACCAAGCTCTCTCAACTTATGTTGAGTAGCCAAAAATGTGAGTGGTCTGGCGTTATCATGATGAAAGACCATTCCTTTTCGGTTGATCAATTCCGGCCGTCTCATTAGTTATTGGCGGTAGATATCCGTATTGATGGTTTAGCGCGGCGGTAAACTCATCATAATAAACGATGCCCTTCCAATTCCTCAATATTATACACAGCATCGCCTTATTGCGTGTTAATCCACCATGCTCTTTTTCGTACGTTCTTATCGTAGGTGATCCACATTTTATAACCAGTGATCAATCTTTTCAAAAATGGTTCGATTTCATTACGTTCCAATAGAGAATCGCAAGTAAGTACACGATTCATTAGGTTTCTTGCAGTGAGTTTGAGTGGTACCCAAATATCGAACTTTTTTGTATACCATTGAAGTAAAATGAACTTACGTACTAGCTCAATGTGTATATCCAAACTTTTTAAAATTGATTAAAACTGATTTGTGGTTAATCTTCAATTCCTTGGCTATGTCGTACTTACTAATAAGCCGATCTTGATCCTCTTTTTCAAAAATGGCATCGACTACCCGTAAGAGCGCCAACCAGAGCGAGCTGCATCTTTGACATCAAAATTGGGCTGGAAACGCTTGAACCGACTTTGTGCTACTCTTATTGACACTACATTATGTCCATAAACCTCACTCTTTCGCCGCTTGAGTTTTCCCATTCTTGTATTTAAATTCAGAATGCATCAAATTTCTTCGTTAGACTCACTCAACTTTACGAACAGAAAAACAATTGAAAATTGGCGGGAAAGTGTTTTTTACTTTTACTTTTTTTAATATCCTATGTGCATTAATATTAAAACCAGCCAGATACAAATAATACAAACAAAGAGATTTTTCTGCAATTTTATACAAACCAAATAAGAAGAAATAGTGTAGTGGCGGTGTGTGAATATTCACAGCAGTCGTTACGTGGGTTCAGTGGAACAGCATCAAATTTTTAATAACAACTATGTAGAAAATGAAAAAACTGCGGTTGCCAATACGGGCTATCTTTAACAGTGAACTGTGATAGGCTGTTATAATAATGACGATGATGATGATATAAATAATCGAGAATTCATTATATTAAAATATGGCAAAGATAACGCATTATCTTTGCCATATTTTAATATAATGAATTATAATATAAAGAAAATTTTATTGCATAACAATCCGGTCAGCTGCTTAAAATATTTATATTATAGGAGTTATAATATTTAGGATAAGTCTTACATTAGACACTTTAATAGTTTCCATGTGAAATAAAGTAATACATTTATTGTAATGATTAATTTCAGAATATAGAACAGTCCAGTGAAGCAACTGCACAGCCAAAGTTAAGAGTGCCACTGTCTGAAATTGAAGATATTGTAGTGGAACCTTGTACCAGTGCAAAGTCATCAACACAAACTTTAGTGGATGTCGCAAGAACAACTGGATTCAACCTAGGTGTCACAAAAGTAAGCCAAATGACACCAAGAGAAATAAAATTATATAAAATATGCAAAAATAAGATGTATGAGATAATACGATTACGTAACAAAATTAAGAATATTAAGAGAGGGAAGATAGAGAGAGTTTTAGGAGATCACCATGTTGAAGAATTGAGTAATTTAAATATTTGCAATTCATTCATAACTTTATTGCAAAGCCAATTACAAAATTGCCCAAAAAAACCAAAAGGGAGAAGATATACTTTACAACAAAAAATTCAGGCTTTGTTAATTTATAAAAAGTCCCCAGCCTGTTACAGATTACTGACGAGAATGTTTGCTTTACCTTGTCAAACAAGTTTAAATCAACTCCTGAATAAAGTGCCACTAAAACCAGGCATAAACAAGCATATATTTACCTCATTAGAAAAAATGAGCCGGAACCAGGATAAAGAAGACAATATTTGTATTTTATCGTTTGATGAAATGTCTATAAGAAGACATTTGTATTACAATCAAAAGCTGGATGAAATACAAGGATTTCAAGACCATGGCAACCATGGTAGGACTGAAGATGTTGCCTCTAAGGCACTGGTATTTATGCTCACTGGGTTGAGAAAGAAGTGGAAACAGCCCATCGCATTTTATTTCTCCCATACAATAAAGGCAGATAGAATGACAATAATTTTAAAAGAGGTAAAGTATAGTATACTTTTTTGTAACTTTTATTACAAGACTGAAAAATATGTATGTGTATGTTTCAAATTTACACTTGTTTCTTCTTTTCAGATACTTACAGAATGCATTGCAGCAAAGATGAATGTGGTTGCTACTGTCTGCGATTTATCAGCTGTGAATTTGAAAGTTTTTAAAATATTAGGCGCAACATCAACTGCACCATTTTTTAATTTCTGTGGACAGGAAATTGTGTCTATACTAGATCCTCCACACCTTTTAAAGTGCACCAGAAATTTGTTAATGAAGCATGATATTGAAGTAACCTCAGATTTTCAATGCAATGAGAAGCCTGTAAAAGGTAAATAAAATATTTTAGTTTAGAGGATTTCACCCATATCATTTTTTTTTAAATTAAAGTCTTGTTGTGCAGATAATATACATAATGTCTACAAAACAAGAGTCAAATTATGTACTTACTATATAATATCTTATATTTTTTTTTAGGTACAGTGAAATGGAGCCACATTGAAGCATTTTATCAGTTGGACAAAACCAACCCCAATTTAGTTTATGCTCCTCAACTGACAGATAATCATTTGCGTCCAAATTGTCAGCAGAAAATGAGAGTAAAATTAGCAGCACAAGTGTTTAGCCACTCTGTTACAACTGGCATGTTAATGAAAATTGCTCAAAGTAAGTGAATTTATATAAATTGTGCAGCTGACTGGGAATCAGTATTGACTGTGAGATATATATCTTACAGTCAATACTGATTCCCAGTCAGCTGCACCTTAACCTATTGAAATTTGAGCCAAACACTGTCACTGTGGGTTAAGGTGGGGTAATGCCATGAACATATGTATTTTTCAGTGAAAAGTACCTTTGACAGTTAGAGATATTTAAAGAATTTTGACTGTAACAAATAGATACATTAGTAATTAAGTTTGAATTTTGTCACAGACTGCTAACTTTGTACCCTGCTGAACTGTACTGAAGACTTGGGTTTTATATATACATTGTCGATAGTAATATGAATGTGAGCAAGTTTACCTACATGTTATTTAACAACAGAAATAAACAAAACTACCATTAAAACAGCTTGACTTTCTGAGAATCAAGTGAAATCACAACCACGTGGTAGAACCATGCTGCAGCTATATTAGTAGTATAGTTGTAGCACAAATGGGTCGGCACGACCGGGGAAGAACCACGCTCTCATAGAATATCAGCTTAAAATAGAAGCTTAACACTGCTGTGTTTCATATGGTGAGTGTAGATAACCAGAGACCCCCTTTACTGGAAATGAGGCATTCCATCTTAGTCCTCACGGGTGACAATGTATCTGCATTTTGATTTGCAAACGAGGATAAATGTAGATGTCTATGGGCCACAGCAACCACTTACCATCAGGTGAACTGTGTGCTTGTTTGTCACCCTATGCTATAAAAAAAAGAAACTTAGGATGAGTTAGTTGACATCTAGTGTATAATGATATTAATCAAAATATATATATTAATGAAAGCTCCTTGAAGTGAAATATTTTTCCTTTAAATGAAAATATAACTAATTAAACATTGTTTTTTTTTTCTTCAGATGAACTTCCGGCCGAAGCCCATGTGACAGCAACTTTCGTGCAAAAGTTTGACGAGCTGTTTGATGCTGTCAATGCAGACAGTCCAGATTTGAGAAGAGGAAAAAAATACTCGACAAACTTAAATAAAAAGACTCCTCATTTAGCTTTATTTAAGGGTATAAGAGAGTTCATATCGAATATGAAATATATAGGGAGTGAATCAAATCCTCCTTCCCAAGAAGGATGGATTCACACCCTTAATGCTATAGAAAGATTGTGGAAAAATTTGCAGGCTATAGGCATTAAGAGTCTTCCCACACGTCGCCTAAATCAAGATCCATTAGAAAATTGTTTTGGCTGCATAAGATATAGCTGTGGATCTAATAATAATCCTACAATAAACCAATTTATAGCTGGTATTAAAACTGCCATAATTTCAAATTTAAAACATTCAGGGCATAAAAGAAATTGTGAAGATGACACAGCAATTATTTCAAATAATTTGTCAAACTTTTTAACTCCAAATATCTCTCCAATTGTTAAATCACCAACTCTTCAGTTTGATGACACTAAAGAGATGAAAAATTTATTATTTGATGCAGTTAAAGCAGTAGAGCAGGGGACATCCGAAAGTCAAGCATGTGGATATGTGTGTGGTTTCATATTTAAAAAATTAAGGCACAGTAACTGTCTGGATTGCCGAAAAGCATTTTTGTCAGATACACAAGAAATCATACACATGTTCACAAATTTTAAAGAATATGACCCTGCTCAGAACTCTTTAAATTATGTGGGTAAAGATATGGTGACGTGTGTAGAAATGATGGCAAATATAATAAATACATACTTAAAAGCAAATGCCTATAGGATAGAAGTAAAAGTTAACATATTCAGTGCATTGGAATGTGTAGATTATAATTTTCTAAAAAAATGTATCCATCATTTAGTATTGAATGAAAACCATTGAAAAGTAAGCACATTTTTTATAATAACTAAAAGATATTGTGTTTTAAGAAACAGAGATATGGACGACGAAGAGAAAAAGAAAACTCTTGAACGCAAAATGAGAATTTTAAAAAATAAATGATAATACATTATTTGTTGTTTCAATTACTCACACAATTTGAAAATAAATGTACTATAAGAACTTGAAGCAGGACTTTTTAATAATATGGAGCAAGATTTATCATAGCTATTAAATAATAATATAAAGACTCCATACTATTATGAATCATGCTTCATGTTCTTGCACTACTTATTAATTCAATTATTGCGTAATGCAATATCCTTTTTGAAAGTTCCCGCGTATTTTATTTTAATTGCTATTCCGCAATGGCGCCAGCGTCGTGTAGGTGTGTTGGCTGTGGTTGGCCTTTTTTTACTATAGAGATGTTTTTCTTCTCTCGTTAGAGAGTAGTATGTTCCTTGGTCGAGACAGCTCAGTCGCCATAATGCGTTGGAACAGTGAGGAGCGTGCGTTTGCTGTTGAGGCTTACTTTTCGCGCGGATGTTCTGTGATTGCAACTCAGCGCGCCTTTCGAAATCGCTTTAATTTAGCCCCGTTGGCCCCTGTTCCAGACCGAAAATCAATTGTTATGTGGGTCACTACGTTTAGACAAACTGCAAGTGTGACAAAACGAAGAACTGCAGTCCCTCGGCCCATTAGATCACCTGAGAACATTGAGGCAGTCAGAGCTTCAATGTTGCGATCACCACGGCGTTCTGCGCGCAAACATGCATCTGCCCTTGGACTTTCCAGTCGTTCTGTGCGGAGAATTCTCCATGAAGACTTACATTTCCATCCATGCAAGATGGCGACTGTACAGGAACTGTCAAAACGTGACTACGATTCTCGCAGGAACGCATGTGAGATTCTTCTGGATGTCGTTCCTGAGGACGCTATTGTTTTTTTTAGTGATGAAGCACATTTTCACTTGTGTGGATCCGTGAAAAAACAAAACATGCGCTACTGGGCTGACACCAATCCTCGAGAATTGCATGAAAGGCCTTTGCATTCACCTAAGGTCACAGTGTGGTGTGCAATTTCCTCAGCTGCAATTATTGGTCCCTGGTTCTTTGAGGAAAATGAAGTCACAGTAACAGTGAATTCGGGCCGGTATGTAAACATGTTACAGGAATTCTTTTTACCCCGGCTGAATGCGTTGGACTTGGGAGACATTTGGTTCCAACAAGACGGTGCAACGGCACACACTGCAAGAGCATCGATGGCTGTTTTGAGAGAACACTTCCCAGAACGCCTTATCTCAATCAGGGGCGATTTGCAGTGGCCGGCCCGATCTCCCGATTTGTCCCCTTGTGACTTTTTTCTACGGGGTTTTTTGAAATCCCGTGTTTATGTAAACCGTCCAAGGACCCTACAAGATTTAAAGAACAACATCCAGGAAGAAATTGCCAACATAACGCCTGCTCTGCTTCAAAGAGTTATGACAAACACCAGAAATCGGTATACTCAATGTATAGAGAATAAGGGACGTCATCTACCTGATTTGATCTTCAAAACTAAATAAAACAAAACTTTAAGTATGTACTTACATTGTAAAAACCAAATAAAATTTTTCCGATTCATACAATGTGTTTTATTAGGTTTTAAAAAAAGGAAGTTATGCTGCCCCACCCTGTATTATATAGGCTGTAAATTTAACATTTTTAACTTATTTTGGTCTAGTGGTTGTAGTAGTGCGACTGCTGATCATGAGGTCCTAGCTTCGAATCCCGGGTCGGGCCAAAAAATCAATTGTAGAGTTTTTCAATCAAGAAATTCTCATTAGCTGCCCAGAGTTAGGAAGTTGTCGGTGGCTCTCCCCGTGCCTCGGAAAGAACATAAAACCGTTGGTCCTGCGCCTGATCTCTATCCGGTCGTGTATTATTAGAGTGAGGTAATAGAGAGTGCACCTGTGCTTGCGCATACACTTGGACATTATAGTACTGTCCTGCGTCGATGGCTAGTCTCCGTTGAGGCTGGCCGACGTAACCGAAATTCGGTCTGAAGTACATCATTAATAAATTATACAAATCAAAAATAAGTCCTCAATAAATACAAAATCAAGAGTCTCCCTCTTCTTGAGTTTGTATCTTTGTACTGGGGCCTTAGGGTAAATTTTCTGCTCGAAGAACTTATAACCAATGGGGAAGAAAGGTTCTCGAGTAGCAAGGCTCCCGATACCGGCAAGCGAAGTATAGGGCTATCCCTACAAGATGGAGTGACGACCTGGTACGAGGTGCAGGAATTCCATGGATGCAGGCGGCTCACGACTGTGCTTTGCTACTTTTCTAAGGAGGGGCCTATACACAGCTATAGACTTGTGAAAGGCTATTATGACGGAAGTGCTGCTGTGATGGAATGTAATGATGATGAAGTATAAGTACCTAATTAAAAAATAAATATTTATTCCTTCAGGGTTTATATTAAATTTATCTTGTTATTATGCCATACGAGCCATGGTAGCTCGGGAGTCAGCTCTCATTTTAAAATTTTACAGAACGCAAGCAATCAAAGTATGATTCCCGCTGAGTCAGGAAGGTGTAACCTGGAATAAGATTACTCTTACACTCCTATCTTCTTTTTTCTTTTATATTGTAAGTTTGCTTTAAGCGCAAAGCGCGTAGGTATGTTCTACTAGCACCTAAAAATCAAGAATCCAACGTTTTGTCATATTTTACATTAAAAAAGTGGTTTTCACGGCGGCTAGCCTCCACTCGATTTAGTCATCGTCGCAACACAGAATTATAGTGCCCAAGCGTATGTGCAAGCACAGGTGCGTTCTCTATTCCCTCACTCTTACAGTCCGATGGGACGGTAACCGTCACGATTGGAGAGAGATCAGAGCAGGTCCAACGGCTTTACGTGCTTTTCGGGTAAGACACAGCCAACTACCTAACTCCGGGCAGCTACTGAGAATTTCTTGACAGAAAAATTCAATAACTAATTTTTATGGCGCGACCCGGGATTCGAACCCGGGACGTCATGATCAGCAGCCATGCTCACAATCACTTGACCAACCAGCATGCGACGATATCGAAAATATAATCACGCCACATATAATTATAACCAGACTAGAAAGTGTACCGATTACTGTGAACCGATTGAACATTCACAATTGAGGCGTGTAATATGGTATAATTCTGTTCTTGTAGAAATAATTGCTCTTCGTGTACCCAATTATTTTTTTAAATAAAATTTTATTGGCATGTAACCTGTTTTAAGCCAGTTTATATTTGTGATGAGGATTTTAGATCATATGAATTTCACCTACAATTCTGGTAAGAGAGAAGCAATATATATATATATATATATATATATATATATATATATATATATATATATATATATATATATATATATATATATATATATATATATATATATATATATATATATATATATATATATATATATATATACAGGACATCAACGACCGGTCTCAGAGAGTCGCTGCTGAAATAGTTACAAATCGCTTTAGCGCTTTAGTCGCTTAGCTGGTTGTTTAAAACCGAATCGTTGCCAGTCCGAGTTGACGGCTATGTGGTGCAGTGGCTTAGCAATGAGTTACGACGCTGAGGGCCGCAGATTCGAATCCCACACGGACTAAGTATTTGTATGGCCTACAAATTATTGTTCCAATAATAAAAAATGTATGTAATATGTGTATGTAAAATGTATATAAATGTAATAATAAAAATAATAAATGTTTATCCCTATGCAATTTATATATGTAAACTGCCTCCACGATACAGGAGAAAATCCTAGTGTGAGGTAACGTCTTAATAAAAAGAAAAGGAAGGATTGAATCCTTTTGGATGTCCATTAGGGTCATATTATTTTTCCATAGGCATATCAAACATAAATCCAAGTAAAACCCGATACTCGGATAAATGGAAAATAATACCGCAGAGCATTTCTAAAACTTCTTAACAAATCAAAGTTTGTAAATATTTTGGAACACTGTTCTTAGCTTTAAACTTTTTTAAAAATTCTAAAAGCAACTGGTGTCGCTTGAACTCCTTTTTTACCGACTTCAAAATAAAGGAGGAATTCTTAGAACTTTTTTCTGTGGAAATGATTTTAATGAATCTTTTTTTATTTGAAATATGGCGCTTTCCGTGTGGTTCCATATATACTTGATCAAGATTTGACCAGCAGTTTTTGAGTTATCCTTAAATAATGCATATTTAGTTGACTTCGAATACATTGATTCGGTCGTGTTGAAGTCGCTTGTACAAAATTTTAATTTTACCACTTGTTGTTACGTATGAAAACGTTCAATTATTTGAGTCTTTTTACTTTTTATTTATTTGTTGACAAAAGCGAAGTTATTTTCAGTTATACAATCAATTATTGAAAATTATATAGTACACGATAAGCCCTACTTCTTGAGTGACTAAGAAATTTAATTAAAATAATTAAAATAAAAATATGTTGTGAAGTTTGTCAATTCACCTAGCGAACTTTTTTTAAATAGAATATGGGTGACAAACGAATACGCAGTCCACTTGATGGTAAGTGGATACTGTGGTCCATAAACGTCTACATTTACCCTCGATTACGATTCAAAATGCAGATGCGTTGACTCCCCCAATGGATTAAGATTGAATGCCTAATTTACAGTTAAAAGGGTCTCTGGTTCTCTGCACTCATCATACGAAACGCAAAAGCCTTGCTGCTATTTCATGCTGGAATTCTGTGAGAGCGTGATTCCACCCGAGTCAAACCGAATCATTCGTGCTACAACCATAATTTTGCTGCAACATGGCTCTAACATGTATAAGTTCTTGTTACTCTTTCAGAAATGATCTACCTGTAAAATGATCCTATCCACAGAGTTTGTAGTATAAAGTTTTATAAACTCAGCTTCTTGAATCTCCTCATTTTGCGGTAACCGCCGAAAGATTATCAAGTTTTGTACAATTTTATATTTTTAAGAAATTTCTAGAGCATTTTTTTTAGGATAGTAAAATGTATGTTGGGTAAGATGATGCCTCGTTTCGTGGTTTTAACTCATGAATGCAGATTTTTTGTGTTTATTACCACGTAGCAAATTTATTTTGTAGTAGAGGAGGTAATTATAGGTGCAAAATATTTTTTGCACCTATAATTATCTCCTCCTTTAGGTATAACACAAGCATAAATAACTTTTATATTTATGATTAAGCAATAACATAACAATTTTATGGATATTGTTTGTTGGGTTCACATAAAATTTACAACATGCAGGCGATATTATCTTTTTAATATGTTCTCAGTGCATAAAATAAATAACAGGATTTAATGTAGTGCGTGCTTATAATAAAATTTGTAACTTTCAAACCTGTTAATAATCGTAGGTAGCTCAGAATATGCTCAAGAGCTTAGCTCCCATTCAACATCAACCAAATTGTTGGACTACTAAATTCCAAGATACGCATAGAATATAACGATAAAAATTCAACAAATAAATTTAAAAAAAATATGCCGCGTCACCCGCCGAGCGTCGGCATTTCTACATTAAACATCCTATAACTCAAAAAGTATGGACATAAGAAACAAAAGTTTGAAACAAAAGTTGTCGAAAATAAACTGATATTTAAAAATGGATTAATGCATTTTATTGATTAATTTAATATTTCTAGAGTTATTGGCCGTGATATAAAAACCGGTTCATTAAATGGGCCATTAATGGTAAACGGTAAGTTTTACAAAAAAGTTTACAGGAAACAAAAGATGCGAAATTTTACTTTCTAAAATAATATATAATCTATAACGTTAAAACGTGCATAGATTCTGAGATATCCGGCTGAAAAAGTTTTTTCAAGATGGCGCTTGAAGCGCCACTTGGATCTGTCAGCATTTTATGATTTGATGCTCGTAAGTGATCTTCATCCTTAAAAAAAAATTGGATCGGAAATTTAGTGCAAAGTTAAATTCTATTTTTACTGGCCTGGAACAATACCTTCCAATTGTGCTAGTCACGCTAGTATTCAAGTTACAGGTGACACCTGAGTAAATCTTGGGTTAGGGAGTAACTTAATTTTTAAAGTGTAACATGAGTTTTAACTCTACTTTCAGCATCACAAATATTGTTAACCGGGATTTTAAGTGCCGATTGTCTACGTGGTTGACAGTGAAGGAAAGTGGAAACCTGCATGTTAGAAAAAAATTTAGGTCGTGTGAAGTCTGCCTACTCAATCGTAGAGCTCTCTGAAGTAACATGATTTTCTACGTAAACCCTAACAAACTCCCGTCACTATACATTTATGAAGTTGGCATGTTTGTCTTTAAAAATAAGCCATTGTTTATTAAAGCGCGTGATATATATCCACGAAACTGACGTAACCCAGAAAAACTAGTTCTAGATGTTATTCCTAGATTCGTTAAATACAACAAAAGTTGCCTAAATATGTGTATAAAAATATTTAATAAACTGCCTAACGAATTTAAATTATTAAGCGAAAGATTATTTAAGAAACATTTGTTTAATTTTTTAAAAACCGAATGTTATTATGACGTATAAGATTTTTTTAGATTGTAATTAATTAATATTGTTGATTTTGTATTTGCATGCGATTGCACTAGACAAATTGTAAGATCTTTTATACCGTCATTCTTGTAAATAAAAATTTATGATTTATAATTTATGCTGGAACATTTATAAAGTTTATAGTTTTAGCGTTATTAATTTTTGTGGCTTGGCAATAATAATTTTGCATAAATTGTTGTAGAAAAATATGTTTCGAATAACAGAAATAGTTTATGATACTTAAAAAATATTTTTATTAAAAAAATTAGTACTTTATGCGTGATACGTTCATAAATAAACAGACAGATAGACAGAAATGGAGTCCTTTAAATCATTTCTGTCACAAAATTCTACAATACCAGCAATTTACATTTTTATTAAATGCATATATATAATAATGTATTAGAATATTATAATTTATTACCTTATTTTATGTTTAAAATAAAGATTAAATATTATTATTAATAATAATAACATTATAAAATAATTTATTTATAGCGTCGACTCGACCCCAATAAAATCGTTAATTGAAGTTTTAAGCACTGATACACTGATGATAATATTTTATGCTCAAAAATCATAGGCCTGTGTTTAGCCGTGATTCCTATTAGTGATTCCTATTTATTACATATATATATATATATATATATATATGATATATATAAATATTTTATTATAATATTTTCTTTTTGAAAAAAAAAAGAAAAACTGATTGTAATTTTAATTCTGTTATTATCGATCTTCTTAACTATAGTCAACCAAATCTAATGGTACATTTACACGCTTGCCAAGCCTTGGCAAAGATCGACAATCGCAAGCATGTAAAAAGGGTGTTTGGCTTGGCTTGCGTGGGCTTGTGCCTGCTTGCTTTCGATCCAGTCGAGTGTCGGTTTTTTTACGCAGATCAAAGGGCGTTTGCGGCAAGCGCTTACGATGCATTTACATGTTGCTCCGCGTTTAGTAATTAGTAGCCATTGTGATCTCGCGGCGAGTACACGCTTGCTTGATTTTACAAAAAATAAATAAAAAATGAGTTGCTGGTCGAATGAGGATAGTCTTTCGTTTCAGGAACATTACCAAATGGAACCATGCATCTGGAATCAGAAAGATGCAAATCATAAAGATAAGAAGAAACAAGCAGATGCATGGATTAGTCTTGCTGAACTTACTGGAAGGCCAGTAAAGGAAATAAAAAATAAAAAGGAGACATTGATGACTACTTTTCGCAAGCACTTGAAAAAAAAGCGTTCTGGCGCAGGTATGTTCCTACGATACATTTATAATTATTTTGATAGTCTGCTTAGCAAGGTGTAACTTATGTTTAAAATTGTTGGTTAGTTTATCGATTATTCCGCAACTATCTCGCTCTAATTTTCGATGTTTTTATTTTATTTTAGGTGCCGAAGAAATATACAATCCAACTTGGTATGCTTACGAAACCATGGAGTCATTTTTACTACCAGTATATACTTGCAATGAAGGGATAAACACCGAAACAGTAAGTAAATAAATTTATTTATTCTGAATTAAAAAAAAAACGCCGTTGGTTATTATACCTACATTTATTTATACATTTTATCAACTTATCCAATCCTATTAAAATATGAAGTAAATTCTTCCCTGACTTCTCTGGCGTTCACCGGAGATCTTCGTGGTATTTGTGGTAAATTTTGCAATGCATTATATTCCTCGTTATTTCTATGCCATGAACCAGGGGTAAACATATTTCCACTACTGTCATATACGTCAAACGAACTCTGAGGAGTATATCGATTTGAAGAACTTTTACTTGCTCTCAAAACGTTATGTAGTAACACACAAGTCATCGTAAATTCCACATCGTTACAGTTTGTGGTTCTAAATTGATAGGGCGTCTGAATATTCTGAAAACTGAGGTTAAAATTCCAAACGTATTTTCAACTACAACTCGGGATCTAGATAAATTTTGGTTAAATACCCTTTTTGGTGAGCCTACTTCATGGTTTCCAGGGTAGGGTTTCATTACGTGTTGACTCAACGCAAAAGCACCGTCAGCTAAAAACACGTATGGAATATTAATATTCAATCCTGGAAGTGGACATGGTGGTGGAAAATCTATCTTGTTTCTAATTATTCTTTTCCATAGTAAACAATTATTAAAGACGTCGCCGTCACTTATTCTTCCTTGACTCCCGATGTCTGCGAATACAAATTTGTATTTGCTATCCACTAAAGCCAAAAGGACAATGCTAAAAGTTTTCTTATAATTGAAATACTCTGTTCCACTATGCGTTGGACTTTCAATGACTACATGCTTGCCATCCAATGCACCTATGCAATGTGGAAATTTAGTCCTGAATCCTTCTTCTATATTAAGCCATCCTTCTGCTGTGGTGGGCATCTGTAAAAAGAAAGTAAATGAAGTGTAAGTTTAAGTATATTATTTTTTGGCAGCAATCACAACAAATAGAAGAAGACACAGATCAGACAGAGGATGACCCTCTGATAAGAAACCGTACAAGTACGGTTTCCACACCATCCACACCACCATCTAGATCACCATCCAGACCACCATCCATACAAGTTGTTACTAATAAACGTCGTCGCCCTGCTTCTGAAATGGCTGAAAAGCAAATGGACGTGGCTTTTGGACAATTAACAAATGTTTTGGGTCAAAGGCAGAATGAAAATATACCTGCTCACAAAGACGATGATTGCGATCTATACGCAAAATTATTGGCTATAAAGCTACGTGAACTGTCAACTGATGAACGAAAAAATATGATGTACCAAATAGATGGGTTGTTTATAAACAGAATCAGTCAAAAATCAAATGAGCATCATACACCATACCCTCAATATTATTCTCGACCGTCGTCAATGGCTGGTGCATATTCAACACCATCTCCTCAAGTCATTCCGAGTCGGCCAACATCAGTTAATAGTGTTTATTCTGAACCTATTCATAACAACCAAAGTTTTTTTCCCTCTCCAAACACACAAACTTCTTATTCAGCGCCAGACATGGCAAAACATATACCAACTCCAATAGCTCCAGCTCCGTCTACATCAACAGCACCCTCGTCATCTATTCGTATCATATCGGACCAAATCATCAACCCAGCCCCACGTGAAACCAACATTATAAACATGGCTATGTTGAATGCTTGCGAAGATTTTGATTCGTCGACATAATTCTTATTTAAATTAATAAATAATTAAACAATAAAGCAGTCGGCTAACATACATTCATAGAACAGATTTCCTATGATTCTATTAAAATCGAAATAAATGTATAACATAATGTTTTGTTTTATTCCTACCTTAACTAGATCTTTTAGAATTTTATTAAGAGCTCGGCAAACTTCACGAATGATTATTGATATCATAGAGACAGATACTTTAAACAAGTAGTGAAGGCTTTTGTAAGAATCACAAGATGCCAAAAATCGTAGCGTAATGGCAAGATGAAATTTGTCTTGTATAGCTTCACTGAAGTCTGTATCGTGCTTGGATATCATGGGTGAAATTTTTTGTAAAAACTAAAAACAAGATTACCACCAACTATAATAAAAACAAAACCATATAAAAGTTCATTAAATTTCTCTTCTATAAATTGTCTGTAACAAATAAAATATATCGTAAGTGTTGTGGCATAACTCAACTGCAACAGATAATGGTTAAATCAAAATAGTAGTTACCTGGTACGATTATGATGAATCTTTTTCATCCACCATCTTCGCTGTCGTCGAGTTCTCCTTTTTTATTGACTTTGCTTACATTTCAAATATAAGTACGTTAAACCAAATGCAATAGCCGTCACAAGTTCGGTGTCCGCCATGCTTGGATGTATATTGCAGACTGACGCATTCACAAGCGTATAAACGCCTTTCCAACGCCAAACGAGATTTGTGGAGGCTTGGGACTGTTTGCAGTTTGCCAAGGCCTGGCAGGCGTGTAAACGTAACATAAGAACATTGAGCTATTATGTACTACGTACTAGAGGCGACACTGCATTCAGCTACTCTGTTCCACTCAACTGCGGTGCATACACCGCATCTTAATCAGTCACTCGATAGGCGCTTGTAGAGTTGTCACGTGTTGTGTTGATTTAAAAAATCTCTTAATAAAAATATGCCGTCGTGTGTACTTAGATATTGCACAAATAATTCAAGAAATGTCAGTAAAAACCAAGGTATTACTTTTCATCAGTTGATAGATAGACTATCTATCAGTTGATAGACTTAATAAATAAAAAATATTATAAATTAATAATAAAACAAATTATTCTTAAGACGCCATCTTGTGTCATGTAATATAGATTATGAAATTAATTTGTTCAGATGCGTCATTTTTGTGGGTACTTAAGTATAGGACGAATATATTATTATACACTTTTTTTTTGTAGAAACATAATATATGAGTTATCATAATTAGGCCATTTTTTTATTTAAATCTGCTCATTATTCTTTTATATTATTTTTAGGTTTCCACATCACAGTCAAAGCGGAATAAATTCGTCCATTTTTAACTCTCGCGTGCCCAGCATTTACGAATGACTCTTATTCTAATTTAAATAAATAAATGAAATTTAAATTTTATATTAATAAGTTTTTTTAAACAAACATTTAGTATGTTTTTTTATATTTGACATAGATACCTTTTAAAATATTCAGATAAAATATCATTAAAATGTAATTATGATATAATATTATGTAATATTATATTAAATAAGCAAATATAATATACAAAATATATGACAAAATTTGAAAATTGTTCTCGATATAATTTACCTATTTAATAATACAATCTATTATTACGTACTGATTATTCTACCTATGTTTATTCTATGATAAAAAAACCAACCGCGCGTACATAGAGTAGCGCACATGTTTTGTTTGAACTAGCTGTTCTAGTACGTAAGTACATATTATTTCAATGCATAAGAAATACCTTTTGACGTTTCACATTAATTATTCAGCAATAACTTTGCACAAGCGTACTCACACGATTTAAAATAACCATTTACGTAAATTCGAAGAATTATAAAGTTATATATATTTCATTACAACGTGTATAGTTTTTTATCACTAATTTAAATTTAAATCTTTCAAACAAAGCAAAACCAGTATCAACTTTTTGTTGCATGGCCTGTATGTATGTCTATTTTTGGCACGTTCTGTAACCTAAACAGCTTGTTGGATTTTAATAAGGACGTGTCGTTAAACTCGTCTTAATTGTGGGAGTGACTTAGGGTCAGCTCACACTGACAGGACGCGAAGCCACGCGGTGCGCACTTCTTAAGATAGTAATACATTTTGCATTACTTACTACACAATAAGATACACATTTTATTGAGATAATTCTAAAATGCCCCGCGGCGCAGCGCTACGCCGCGCTACTCATCGAGATGTCTACCGGCGTATCGCAGCTTACCGCGGCGTATCACGACGCAGAGGTACTTTGTCAGTAGGCGCAGCGAGTAAAAACGGTGCGCTGACAGCGACTTCACGATGCGCCGTACGACGTCGCGATGCGGTTCACGGCCGGGCTGCTCGGTACGAATCCACTGGCCTCTTCAATTTTTTGTCCCGTCTGTGGACTAAGATGGAACTCTCGTTGCCTGTAAAAGTCTGTCTCCGGTTCCCTACACTCACCAAACGAAATGTAACAGCATTGAGCTGCTATTTTATGCTGGTATTCTGAGAGTGTGGTCCCCGGTCGAGCCGACTCATTTGTGCTTCAATTATATGGCTCTACCATGTATTTTGTAATGACTATTATGGCCAAATCGCCTGCCAAGCGCAATAGTAATAATATTCTCGACTATGGTAGATGTAGGACCTTTAATATATCAGTAATTTTACAATATTTTATAATATACACTAGTTGTAACTTTCCAATTAATAGTGATGTGCAACCTACTACTCACTTTCTATCGATGGTCGCGACTCGGTACGGTACCATCTCCGTCACGCTAACGGGTACTCTAGTACTTAATTGAATCGATTCCACAACGTCTGTTATTGCATTGTAATAAAGAGAGTAATTGATTGATTTCAGTTCAACTTGGCCGGGGCGAAAGTGACGTTAATTCATTTCATTTGATTGGATGAGTGAACATTAATTAGCGTAAACCCGCTCTTACTCATAAAAATGTGATTAGGGATTTTACTATAATCGACGTTTAGTGGCGGTGTAAGAATATCCACCATCCCATATCGTACCTATGGCAACGTAAGAGACAATGAACGGAAACAAATCAAGAGATTTTCAGCAGCGTCTTCCTAATAGCAACTAAAAGAATATGAGCAATCTGCGGCTGCCAACACCAGGCGGCGTAACAATGGGAAGTATCTCCCTATGAGGGTAATTCCCTCATAGGGAGATAGAGGAGAGATAATGTGGGAGACTTAGATCAGTAATGTGCACGAAATGTGTTTAGTTCGTGATCTTTGAAGGGATTTATTGCTGCCAGTTTCCCGTTTTAATAAATTAAATAAAACATGAGTACCGGTTCACAATTGACAAAAATACGCGTAACACATACAAATAAAAACACAAAGCTAAATTGTGAACCTCTTTCTTCTTTTGATGTTGACAAAGAACTTTGTTATTTATAAAAAGACATCGACTTTAATCGATACTGATACATTTACACAAAACAACGATATCACGATATAATATAATGTGCACGAAACGCCGTAAATTGATTTTAAACCCACATTGGTAAGTGTTTATGTCTGAAATTTTACAAAGATAAACTATATTTTTTTTGCCGTGTAGTGGCGGTTAAGAATATCCACTACCCCATATCATCCCGTGGGTGTCGTAAGAGGCGACAGAGGGAGACAGGCAGGAGATGGGCCGCAGCGTCTTCCTGATGACAACTGTGACGTAATAAAAAAACCGCGGTTGCCAACCCGCTCGCCAAGCGTGGCAACTATGGCAAATACCCCCCAATGAACAAATACACAAACAGACGGCCCCCCAGTCCCCGGCGGCCCCGCTATTCCTGGCTACGGTGGCGACCATGGTAACGGCGGGGCAGGGGGTGCTAAGAATCTCCGGTGGAGGTTCGGTTGCCACCTACGACGACTCGACCTGGCAACATATAACGCACGCACCCTGAGGACTGACGAGAAGATACTGGAGCTGGAAGAAGAGGTAGACAAGTTGCGCTGGCATATTATTGGATTATCCGAGGTCCGAAGAGGGGGGAGGACACGGCAATCCTCGAGTCCGGCAACTTGTTCTATCACCGGGAGGGCGACCATCTGTCCCAAGGAGGTGTCGGATTTATCGTCCACAAATCTCTCGTCAACAACGTTGTAAAGATTGGGAGTGTGTCGACGAGGGTCGCGTACCTGATACTCAGAATCACCAAACGGTATTCGCTGAAGGTCATTCAGGTTTACGCACCAACCTCGGCACATCCCGATGAGGAGGTGGAGGAAATGTATGAGGATATTTCCAGAGCCATACATTCCTCCAGAACCTACTACACGGTGTTGATGGGAGACTTCAACGCAAAACTGGGCACAAGAGAAAGCGGTGAGCTGAAGGTAGGGAAATTTGGAGTAGGGCAACGGAACCGAAGGGGCCAGCAGCTGGCCGACTTTATGGAGAAAGAGGGACTCTTTATGATGAACTCTTTCTTCCAGAAGCGGCCCCACAGGAAGTGGACCTGGTCGAGCCCCGACGGTTCGACAAAAAATGAGATTGACTTCATTATGACGACCAGACGCCAACTGTTCAGTGATGTCTCAGTGATCGCAAGGGTGAAAACTGGCAGCGATCACCGAATGGTTAGAGGCACACTGAACCTAAACGTTAAGTTGGAGAGGTCTCGTCTAATGAAGTCAACGCTCCGTCCCCCTCGTGCTCTAATCCAGAATCCCGAAACCTTTCAGCTCGAGTTACGTAACCGCTTCCAGTGCCTAGAAGATTGCAATGCAGTGGACGATATGAACGACAAGCTCGTGGAAACTGTCCATGCGGTCGGAGCTAAGTTCTGTAAGACCCGCCGCAGAAGAACACAAAAACTCTCCGATCACACTCTTAATCTCATGGCTGTTAGACGGGAGATGAGGCTGCAATCGTCAACAGATTTGACAGCATACAGGCAACTGAACAGACAGATCTCCAAATGCATACGGCGAGACTTACGCAACTTTAATACTTCTCGTATTAAAGAAGCGATCGAGCGGAACCAGGGCTCCAAAGTCTTTGCCAGAGATCTGTCTGCCAGAAAGAGCCAACTGTCAAGGCTGAAGACTGAGTGTGGCAACATCGTTTCCGGGACACCTGAGATTTTGAGTGAGATTGAGAGGTTCTATGGGCAGCTGTACACATCATCGTTGGAGCCACACGCAAGTGTGAGTAACGATCCAAGAGCAAGTCTTATCCGACACTATTCCGATGATATCCCGGACGTCAGTCTAAGCGAGATTAGAATGGCTCTCCAGCACCTTAAAAACGGCAGGGCCCCAGGCGAGGATGGAATTACAGCGGAGCTTCTGAAAGCGGGTGGAACACCGGTACTTGAAGTCCTTCAGAAGCTCTTCAATTCCGTCCTCCATGGTGGCACTACTCCAGAGGCGTGGAGCAGAAGTGCGGTGGTCTTGTTCTTTAAGAAAGGCGACAACGCTCTCTTAAAGAACTACAGACCGATTTCCCTTCTGAGCCGCGTCTACGTGCTGTTTTCGAGAGTCATTACGAATCGTCTCGCACGCAGACTTGACGACTTCCAGCCTCCCGAACAAGCCGGTTTCCGAAAAGGCTTCAGTACCATAGACCACATACATACCCTGCGGCAGATTGTACAGAAGACTGAAGAGTACAATCTGCCACTTTGCCTGGCGTATGTGGACTATGAGAAAGCCTTTGATTCCGTCGAAATTTGGGCGGTGCTACAGTCCCTTCAGCGGTGCCAAGTTGACTGTCGGTATATCGAAGTGCTGAAGTGTTTGTACAGTAGGGCTACGATGGCTATCCGAGTACAGAACCAGAGCTCGAAACCTATCCAACTGCAGAGAGGTGTAAGACAGGGTGACGTTATATCCCCGAAACTCTTCACCGCTGCATTGGAAGACGTTTTCAAGCTACTGGACTGGAAAGGATACGGTATTGACATCAATGGCGAGTACATCACTCACCTTCGATTTGCCGACGATATAGTCCTTATGGCAGAATCGCTGGAGGACTTAAGCACTATGCTCAATGACCTCAATAGTGCCTCCCAACGGATAGGTCTTAAGATGAACATGGACAAAACAAAGATCATGTTCAATGTCCATGTCACACCTATGCCGGTAGTTGTTGGGAGCACTATGCTCGAAGTTGTTGACGAATACGTTTACCTGGGACAAATAGTCCGACTAGGTAAGTCCAACTTCGACCGAGAGGTCAATCGACGGATTCAACTCGGCTGGGCAGCGTTCGGGAAATTACGGCATATCTTTTCGTCAGGTATACCTCAATCTCTAAAAACTAGATTGTACAACCAGTGCGTGTTGCCAGTGATGACTTACGGATCTGAGACGTGGTCCTTCACTGCTGGCCGTATGAGGACGCTTAAGGTCGCTCAGCGAGCTATGGAGAGGGCTATGCTCGGAGTTTCTCTGCGTGATAGACTCAGAAATGAGGATATCCGCAGTAAAACCAGAGTGACCGACATAGCCCAACGGATTAGTAAGCTGAAGTGGCAATGGGCCGGCCATATAGCTCGAAGAACCGATAACCGATGGGGAAGAAAGGTTCTCGAGTGGCAGCCTCGTACCGGTAGGCGTAGTGTAGGGCGACCCCCCACTAGATGGAGTGACGACCTGGTAAGACATGCAGGAAGTCGATGGATGCAGGTGGCTCAGGACCGTGCTTTGTGGCATTACTTGGGGGAGGCCTATGTTCAGCAGTGGACTTGTGAAGGGCTGTAATGATGATGATGATGATGAAACTATATTTAGTTCACTATACTTTAATGCTTCCGAAATACTTAAATTGTATAAAGCGTGAGAAAATATTAAGGAATTTATACTCAAATTACGTCTCTGTTTTACGTACAACGACTTATTTTTATACTCTGTATACTTGAAAATAAGTCATTGACCTTCACGCTAGCTGATCAAAGTAAATATGATGCGCTCATAAAGAGTATTGGGTGCTTTTGAAATCACATTAAATAATACTTTTAGGAGAATACTTTCTTGACTTTTTTTAAATAATGTAATTACAGTCCACCTTAAAATAAGTTGCAACAGCAGTCCACGGACACCTGCAGCTATTTTTAAATAAAGAAGTCTTCTGATGCGTCGTCACCGCTGAGGACTAAGATGGAATGCCTGCAATTATACTGTATCTTTATAAACCTTATGACCTACCTACCTACCTTAAGACCAGCATAGTATCGTAGTTGTAGGCACTGCCATTTGGTGGCAGGAATAACTGAGAGGGTGGTCTTACACAGACGGTCTCCACGGGACCACTTAGTAAAATATCGATATTTCCGTTGATTGAAGTATCGCCTTTTACTGAATAAATTAATATCGAGACTTTCGTTTACAGCTAAACACTTAACAGTTATAGTCACAGCCTAACAAAGAGATTTATATATATATGTACACACTATAGAGCGGACATTGGGAACATTTTCATACAAAAGCTGTGACCACGCGCATGTATTACACCCTCTAGCGAAATATAGCAATACTACACTGAATATTTATTTAGAAAACATTTAAGCTATTTCCCAGAAGTTATTTACAAATATGTTAGTGATTAACGTTGTAGGCACATCGTTTATCACTAACATATTTGTAAATAAATAGTGACGTTACTGGATAACAGAGGGCACTTATTATAATTATTTTTCTTCACAATCAAAACAACAATCTACTAGAAATAATAAAATTTAAAGATTATTTGGTAAATACACATTATTCTTACGATAATAAACCAAAATCACGTTCATTTTTTGCTCCACATCGTGATTTACAATACTTTAATGCACAACCAGGCATATTTTCTTTAAAAATATTTTTAAATTTATAAAATGAATGCGTCTTGACCTTTTGACGATGTCACTTAGACTAAATGACAAAAATCGGAGATATATCCTATAGGACAAAAGTTACGGACGACAATTTTATTGCTGATGTCCGGTCTATTACTACTACCTATTTAAATGTCTTTGCAGCCTAACATTAGTAGTAGTTAGACTGTAGGTACTATAGTATAGTGGTTAATATATTGGAACTGTATTTAAGTAATTTTACAGGACCATGTTTTTGTTTTCAAAAAAAAAAAAGTAAAATTGGTGATATTTATTTATTTTTTATTTTTCTATAGATGTTACAAATTTATTAGGTAAGATCCGCGGATACGCGATACGTGGATCTTAGATAACTATTTTGTAACATCTTTAATATAATGGATTTCTGCAAAGTAATGCTTGGTTGTATTAAATTTTACCTTTAGTTTATTAGTTTTTAACATTACCTAAGTAAATTTAATAATACTTGGTGACTTTTTACACTCCCGTTAACCCTTTCAAGTAAGTAACCTTAAAATTCTTTTAGGACTGGTTCACACTAGAAGTCAATTTGCGGATTCAGACCCACGGCTTTTTAAGTTTGTAGGGATTGCGTTCTATAAATGTGAGGTTATTGTCTCTTATAAATATATCGTATCGATTGACTGGTAGAGAATGCCTCAAGGCATTAAGTTTTTTTTATAGGATAAAGATGACAAACAAGCACACAGTCCACCTGATGGTAAGTGGTTGCTGTGGTCCATAGACATTTAAATCTACCGTCTATTACGAATCAAAATGCAGATGCGTTGTTACCCGTGAGGAAAAAGATGGAATGCTTCGTTTCCAGTAAAATGGGTCTCCGACTCTACACTCTTCATACGAAACACAGCAACGTTAAGCTGCTATTTTACGCTGGTATTCTGTGAGAGCGTGGTCGATCCACGGTCGAGCCGATCCATTTGTGCTAAAATTACTTGACTAATATAGCTGCAGCATAGCTCACCCAAGTAATACCGCGTTTTGTATTCTTTTATATCAAGGAACGCAATAAAGAATAAATAAATAAATAAGTAAAATGTTGACACGAACGTGATATTAACGGCGGTTGGTATGGTAAAATAACGTTCGCATCCCTAATTAGGCTTTATAAGTCCCCCTCTGTGTATTAGCTTTTCAACGCAAGCTGGTGAAACCTTGCATGTTTTACGTGGAAAATTTGCCCGTATTAACTAGGCAATATGGTGCGTTTTCCGTTGTATTTTCCCAAGACAATATTCTAATATTTCCTCTTTTATTAAATATTCATAAGTATTATGCATCATAATGCAAAGGACTGACTAATGCATTTCTAAGTAATGGTAAGACAAAAATAACCTCTTCATAACCAGTCTCTATGTTACATGCAAAATAAGTTATTGGGTACATTTTTGAAACCATTAATAACGACCCATCTACGAAAATAAAGGTGTATTTACACTTAAACGCACGGGTGGTTTCTGGAATTCGACAACAGTGCCATCTACCGAGTCCTAATGTGAATATAAAGCATCTAAGGAGCCATTCAAACAAACAAAAAATTTCATCAAGATCGGTTAGACGGTTTCAAAGTATATAACGGACGTAGGTAGAAATTATTTTCGGGTTTTATATAGATAGATTAAACCCGAGACCTGTATATAAACAAGTACTGCAATAGTCGCAATACGAGGTATAACATGTTGACATCGTTTAATTTCAAGTAGCTGGTTTCGATAATGAGACATTATTTTTAACAGGTATTGTTGTATTGTGTCCGTACGGATAACACCGGCTTCATTGTTCGACTTTCGTCGAATTGACACTTCCTACTAGTAAATAGGGTTGTCAATTACGTATTAATAAATAATAGTGTCCGATGATCCGAAGTCAACGGAGACTAGCTATCTGCACTGGACAGGACTATGGTGGCCAAGTCTATGCGCACGCACAGGTGCACCCTCTATTCCCTCACTCTTACAGTCCGTTGGGACTTTAATCCGACACAACTGGAGAGAGCAAGTGCAGGACCTCCGGCTTTACGTGCTTTTCAAAGCACAGGGGTGAAAATATCGCCAACTTCCTGACTCCGAGCTTCTATCGAGAATTTCTTGACAAAAAAACCCGGTAACTGATTTTGATCCGACCCGGGATTCAAATCCAGGACCTTATTAACATTAACAACGTTTACGATCATTAAGATGGTCTCATCGAAAAAACCAACTATGTATTCAGTAGACATTCGTGAGGTGAAGAATCAATCAAGAGTTTTTTAACCAGGAAGATTTTGCATGAGTTAATGTGATTTGATGGATTTTAAATGTCAAAGTGAAAGATACTAAAATTAAGCTTAAAAATTAATTACCATTTTTAGTGTTGCTAGCAACCGGACCGAATCTGCGTCGCTCGTCATATACAAACAGAAAATAAAAAAAAAAAAAAAAAAAGGGCTGTTTTTTGGGGGGGGCCGTCTTTTTTTCTTTGTTTTTTTTTTTTTTTGTCTTTTTTTTTTTTGTTATCGTCAGCAAAGGCGATCAAGTTATGTTTCTTGTTATTGACTTCTGTATGTAAGTTAGTAAAGTTACGTACTAATGCTGCGAACAGGTTTCCTCTTATTTGTAGAAGTTAGTCTGCAGAATTGTTTCAGTGTATGTTCACATGTTATCGAAATATAAGTACAGCTATTTATTTCATTAAAAAAATTACGGCAAGCTAATTAAGTAGTTAAAAACCCCTGAACTACCACGGCTTGTAAGAAGTAAAGGAAAATATTTTTTTTATATTTCATAAAAAAAAACGTTACCCCACTATGATATTCTTCTATATCATGGAGGCAGAATACATACATATATTTCATAATTTTGCTAATAACTAAGGGAAAGAGCGAGATAGCCCCAACACAAGTATTATTAATTAATTACTGGGGATGTCTGATTTATAATACATGTAACTGTTGAAAATGTTTTATTTGTTTTGAGACAAATAAAACATTTTCATTTTTTAATTTTTTTTCATGTTTCATTTCACAGGGACAAACTTAGACCACGAACAATTATTTGTAGCTCATACAAAAACTTGTTCCGTGCGGCATTAGAACCCGTTTAACTGTCTTTAATAAATATGTAGTAAAGGTTAACTATGTCTTACAAAAGCATTGCGAAATACGTACCTTTTAATTTAGGCGTTTTTAGCTGAATAGAAAGATTTTTAAGCCTCAAACTTTGTTAACGTTTATGACGGAAGCCTTTTGGAATTTCAGGACAGTTGATAGCCCTACACACTACCCTATTGTTCTAGTTAATGAATGTTTGGACCGGTTATAACGTAACTTGATGCGCATATTACGGTATTGATGATTTGGTACAGTAAAAACGATTTCATAAACGCTTCCAAAATCAACGTTAGTTATAGAAGATTTTTTTTGACATTAGCCTAATTGCAGGACGCGGACCGCGAACTCAAAAGGTCGTGGGTTCGAATCTGCCATTCGACTACTGTCGTGAACCACTCCTAACTCAAGTATTTTAAGCTTAGTAGAAGTGGTTACACGGAATTAGTAATGTAAATAGCATTGTATTTAAAAAATCATATGTATTCAATGATTTCGTGTATTTACGCGTATTTTATCCCAACCCAAGCATGTAACTGTAAGACCTCTAGATACTATAAGTTATATGTCTTCTAGATACTATAAGTTGTATATATCCATGGTAAACTATGACATTGGGACGTCGAACACCTCAGCCCCCCACCCCCCGACCATGGGTACTGTAAAGTGCTCGACACGTGGGGAATGTAAACTAACTTAATAAATGCGATAAAATCCGTAAAAACCGGTTTTATTTAAATAGTATGTATATGTTAACGCGTGCGCTTAAGTGCGTAAATAAGTTACAGTGCAGATTAACCAGTTAATCAGCAGATTACCTGGCTGAATCCGTTAAAATGCAAAAAAAAAATGAATCAGTTCTTACTTTAACTAGTTAATTGGCAAAAATGTGGGAAGTCAAGGTAATCTGCAGAATAACGACTACTTCCTAGGTAATCTGTTGAATAACAGTAGGTTGATAGTAGGTTATAATGATCTAAAATGTAATATTAGTAGTTTCTTGGTCAAAATCACTTTTAAGTACTTCATCAGTACAGTATAGTACTTAATCAGTTTTAAACTTAAAGAAAATAGTAAAAACAGTCCGATGGTAAAAGACAACAATCATTCATAAAATATAGTAATTAAAGTTATTTTGCAATACAAACAGCTCTCTGTCTTCCGCAATTTAACGGTGTAAGATCCGTTAATATGCACATTAACTAGGTAAAGTGCAGATATTTGCTACTTTAAGTAAAAACATTTCAAAATAAAAAAATTGCCGATATATGTGTGTGTATTATATACCTTTGTCAGTATGGGCGAACCATATCTATATTTTGTAATTCATACGTGTAATCTTAGAGTGCTGTGGTAGCTCAGATGGTTAGCGCTCTCTGCAAATTTCATGGGCAAACCGGGTTTGATCGCCGCCGGCACCAATGAAATTGTTAATTGCAATTTTAAGTGCCGATTTACCACGTGCTCTGCGGTGAAGGAAAACATCATGAGGAAATCTGCATGTCTGAGAAATAAGAAAAAAAATTGGAAGACATGTGAAGTTCGCCAACACGCATTGGGGCAGCACGGCGGACACTTCCTTGCCCTAAAACCCTCTCGGAAATGAGGGGAGGCCTGTGCCCAGCAGTGGGACGTATATAGGCTGTAACTTAAACTTTAACTAATCTTACATTGTATTGTATATCTTACAGAGTATTCAATTTTACTCACCGTGTAGTGGCGGTGTTTAACGCGTAGTGGCAGTATAATAATATCCAGAACCCCATATCATCCCATGGGTGTTGTAAGAAGCGACACAGGGAACAAATAAAGGGATGGGCAGCAGCCGCAAGCGAAGCCGCGGGTAAAAAGTTAGTTAATTAATATAATAATAGCTCCATGTTCCAGACTGCGTCGTCGGTCTAGTGGTTGTAGTAGTGCGACTGCCGATCATAAGGTCCTGGGTTCGAATCCCGTGTCGGCCCAAAAGATCAATTATTGAGTGTTTCCGTCAAGGTATTCTCAGTAGCTGCCCGGAGTCAGGAAGTTGGCGGTGATTCACCCCCGTGCCTCGGAAAATACGTAAAGCCGTTGGTCCTGCGCCTGATCTTTCCCCAGTCGTGTTGGTTTACCGTCTCATCGGATTATGACAGTGAGGGAATAGAGTGCACCCGTGCTTGCGCATACACTTGGGCACTGTAATCCTGTCCTGCGCAGATGGCTAATCTCTAATAACGACTCAAAAAAAAAAAATAAAACTACGGTTGTCAATCCGCTTGCCTAGTTTGGCAACTATGGCATATATTCCGCCTATGAGACAGTCTATGGGGAGCCCCACGTTCAGCCGTGGACTTTAACAGGCTGTAACGGTATTCTTACATCAAAATCAATCTATTTCGATCGAGTAGTGTAAAATCGCACTAGCTCAGCAAACCAGCAATCATTACAGTGAGGCTATTAGCCAAAAGTTTTAATGCATCAATAAATAGCTACCGTAATAACGCGGATGCAATGAATATTAATACAACGAAGTCGACTAACAGATTGACGGTCTACTCATTCCCACATTAAGATCAAGATAACTGGCCCATCGAAATGTACCGTTTCACCTTTAAGTAGATATACGTGTCAGATTATTAAAATCAAATCTTGATTTTAGGGATCGGTAAGAGTATAATTTAGACTTATTATTGTTGTCACTTTTGTGATACTCTAGCTACAGTTTTGTGATTTGGATAAACACTTCTAATTATTTTACAATATTTATTTCAAATCCTTACGAATAAATTATATTGAAGTGTCTATAAATAACAGCTTTTTATTAAATGCATGTAAAACAATATACAGCACTTGTAACAAAACTACATTTTTAGGTTTTTGTCTATCTGTCTGTTGTTATTAATCTATACAAATGAATAAAATTAAATTGTCTGTTTGTAATGTCAAAAAAATTGATTTTTACAAAATGCATATAAAAGTATATAATCAATATCACATATTATATATATATATATATCTTTTTTGTCTGTTCGTTCCGGCTAAACTCCGAAATGGCTGGACCGACTTCAATACGACTTTAACTGGCAGATAGCTGATCTTATATGGAGTAACATAGGCTACTTTTATTAAAAAAAAGAATTAGTGTTCCGCACAAAAAAATTAAAACCCTAAAGTACGATTGTACGTACCATGGGGAATAGCTAGTTATTAATATACTAACTGTAAAAATCGACCGGTTTTGCCTTACGGCATCATCACGGTAAGAATAATGAATTTAAATTAAGATATGATAGTATACTAAGTAATTATTTAAAATAAATGTTGTAAAACAAGTGTTTATTCAAATCACAAAAATCGTTAAAATTGACTGAAGAAGAATCTTAAATTTTATGCGTATTGTTTTTATTTGGTTCACAAATTTGACGTAACCTTTACACGGTTCAGGTAACATAAAATAACAAACAAACGTTCACTCTAATAACAGTGAACACAGCATGCAACATGTCCATATGATAAGAAATACAGCTTAAGAAATGAAAAAAAAAACTCTAAATTTATTAGAACCATGACCTTAGAACCATGAAAGATGTCGAACAAATCACAAATATTAGTATAACTATTAGTCATTCTGTACAATGGCGAGTAATGGGTGCGTTTGGCAGAAAAAAGCGCTAGCTAGCGCTTATAAGCAAAATGGCGATCGTAAGCGGTAAGCGCTGTCAAATCATAAGTAGCTATTTTCCTCCAGGACACGATGTTAGTTTTAACGGGGGAACCTAACCTAATTTAAATAAATGTTTGTAAAGCATTCATATTAAAAACTTAGCAATCATGAATTTTTAATAACAAGTATATGTTTATTCATGTCATTATATTACTTAAAACTAATATTGCACAAAACAACTTATAAACTCTACTTCAAAACAAACAAATTAAATAAGCAAAATGGCGGATTGTGTCAGCGCTGCTGAAGTAGGAATCGTGTCCTGGCCGAAAACTATTTCAGCGCTTATAAGCGCTTGCTAGCGCTTTTTTCTGCCAAACGCACCCACTGTGACGTGACAATAGTATATTTCATTACGAGTGCTGAAAGCCTGTCATTGCAAAGAGTTCCGATAAATGTCTACGAAACAAGTTGCAATGACGGTTCCGCAGGTGTACTGAACAACTATTTTTAATCCAGTTGCGAAAAAATGAAGCAATTTATTAAAATAATAAAAACACAATAAACTCAACTAACTTGGGTATTCATTTATATCCACGTTGTTTCTTATTTTAGCATACTTTTTATCATCGAAAATCTCGACCATAACGTAGAAGGTTTTAATTTTGCTAAGAGTTCAGAGAAGTACGCCAAGATAACATTTTCTGAAAAACTATTTGCTTTTTTTTCTTCTCTCCAAGCATTAAATTCGTCGTATGTAGATATGTAGCGACTTTTTGACTTTTCCGGTAAAATGTTCTTCGAAGCATTTTTTGCAATTATACTGAGTTCCGGTGGTGTTAATTCAAATAAAATATTGTCGAAATTACTTATTTTGTGTAACAAACAACTAAACTCGCAAAGAACATTTTTGAAAAATGCCGCCAACCGTAAAAGAATATAAGCAGTGTTTTTTTTCTGTTTTTCTTCACCCATTCTGGGTAGGCAAATGGAACTATGCCCATACAGCCAAGTCTTCAGTAGAGTTTTTTTATTGATATGAAATGAAAATGAAATTTAATGAGATGAAATGAAATGAAACCTAACCTAACTCATTGAATCAAATCATTAAATCTGATATTGAAACAAATTAGTAGCTTCTTTTTAGAAATATTTGCATGAATCATAAAAACTTCTATGATTTTTTTTAGTAAAAACTTCGTGGTTGGTTTTTTTTAATATACATTATTTTGACAGTTGGGAAAGAGAACGCACGAGTTCGGAAAAAGGTAAAGAAAAAGCTCGAGTATGTAATAGCCCACATCCCGAACGCTATACGTCCCTGCAATATGACACTTTTTGAGCAACTGTATTAAAAAAGTCTTTTTGCAGACCAAGTGACTGCCAGCTCTAGGGACCGACACAACAAAATGATTTAAAATATCCGGACAGTTGATGAAACCATAGATAATTTTAAAGAAGAACATGACATCAAAAGATTCCCGCCGCTTGGCACAGCACAATTTCGAGCAATGCTGCGACGACGCTAGTTACGTTTTTTATTTACCCTTTATTGCGACAAACCTTTAACTAGGGATTGCAAAGGGTATACTTAATGTTCTTTTTCGACATTCTCTACCAGACAACCCTTAGAAAAATGCAATAAATAAAGATGTTGGTAGGTGCTAATTAAGTAAAAAAAAAATAAAATAAAAATAATCATTTATGTAGAAATTTTCTATATTTCTGTACCCAGTTCAATATATAAAATTTAAAGTAGCTATGTTTGTTCATATTTTATGCGCTGCAATACCATTCATCAGATTGCGATAAAAATTTGTCATATTATTGCTTGCACTTGCGGGTAGGTTATAAGCTTATAGGCAATGTAAAATCAACGTACAGTACATATTTATTTGAAAATTATCTTATACACATTGTCATTCCTAATTAAAGAACATAACTCTTCCAATTTTAAAAATATATTTCCACAAATATTTCTTCTGTTGCAGCAACGCCCCGGACACCAGCTAGTTTGTAATAAAATAAGTGAGACCGCCGTCAGAGTTAGCGTGAAAGGTGTGAGAACGTCGAAACCTCTCAGCATTGGAAGTGTTTCATGTCATGAAAAAATATTGAAAAAAAAAACAGACGTTTTACTTGTCCTGACGTAATAAAGTCTGAGATGAATTTAAGTTAGATTTAGATGGACGATCGACAGTGCAATGGTTAAGCGTTCGACTGTGATGCTGCGTGTGATTCAAATCTCTCAATAAACAAGTGTTCGCATTATCATGAAGTTTTTCAAAGGTTTACTGCTGAATATAGTTGGCAAGCGGGTTGAAAAAATTAATTTAAAAAAGTTAAAAGTTACAGCCTATATAGGTGTGACCTAGTGTGCCCTCCTCTCATTTTTGAGAGGGTTTTAGGGCAAGGAATTGTCCGCCGCGTTGACCCTATGCGCGTTGGCGAATTTCACATGTCTTTGAAATATTTTTTTTTCCTATTTCTCAGACATGCAAGTTTCCTCACGATGTTTTCCTTCACCGCCAAGCACGTGGTAAATCAGCACTTAAATTGCAATTAACTATTTCATTAGCGCCGGCGGGGATTGATACCGGGTTGCTCACGTACTGTGAAATTTACAGCGAGCGCTAACCATCTGTGCTACCATCGCAATTTAGCCTACAAATAATTGTTCCGGGTCAGGATGTTTGTTGTTGTGCAATTTGTGAATGTAAAACGCGTCCACGATGTAGAAGATGTGTGTGTGTGTGTGTTAAAAAAATTGGTTGATTCTGCAGACCATTCCTGGAACTTCCCGCTAATTTCAAATGCAAATGGATCCAAATTTCACCAAATTATGTTGCGAAACCTCGAATTTTTTTTAAAAAAAAAAAAACGTTTTTTTTAATTTTTCTCCTTCGATATCTCACGGCCGAATGAAATGATTTTATTTTCCAAACGGCATTTGACATTATTTTTTGAGGTTAAGAGCTAATTAGTATTTGAAATCGATCGGTAACGCTGTTTAAAATTTATTCCAAAAAAAAATTTTTAAATTTTTTATTTTTAAGAATCTACGCGTGAAACAGTTCATATTATCCAAATTACCAAATATAATCCACATTGAGATCTTCAGAACGCCGCAAACCACATCTCAATCGATCAGGACGTTGAAAAGTTATGAAAAGTTTACATACACACACATGAATACACACACACACACACACACACACACACACACACACACACAATACATATATACGGATGTATATACGAGGGTGGATTGAAAAGTACTCGGCCTAACCAAGAAAATAAACACATACTAAATCAGTTATATTTTTATTTTTCTACATAATCACCATCAAGTTCAATACACTTTTGCCACCTCCTCTTCCAAGCATTTAGACCGTTGAAAAAAAAATGATTCTTCCTTAGAGTCAAAATATGCGTCTACAGCTGCTTTGACCTCGTCGTTTGTCAAAAATCTTTGACCTCCCAAGTGCTTTTTTTAGGTTAGGAAACAGAAAGAAGTCTGATGGTACCAGATCAGGTGAATACGGCGGATGCGGTATCAGTTCAAAGCCACAGTTGTGAATTTCAGCCATTGACTGTACTGACGTGTGAACACGGGCGTTATCTTGATGAAACAGGACTTTTCTTCTGAGCATTCCTCGACGTTTTTCTTTTATTTCCTCTCGTAAACGACGTAGTAAGGTGCAGTAGTAATCAGAGTTTATAGTCTGACCCCTTTCAAGATAATCAATCATAATTACACCTTTCGAGTCCCAGAATACTGAAGCAATCACCTTATTTGCCGATAAAATCGACTTAGCCTTTTTAGGGGGTGGTGAACCAGGTCTTCTCCACTGTTTTGATTGTTGTTTTGTTTCCGGTGTACAGTAATGAACCCATGTTTCGTCCATAGTAACAAAACGATTCAAAAAATCATCTGCATCGGCTTCAAATAACTCCAAACAGTCGCGTGAAATAGTCAATCGCGTCCTTTTTTGTTCAACTGAAAGCAGTCGCGGAACCCACCTCGCAGACACCTTGTGGAAACCCAACTCGTTGACAATGATGTTTTGAGTTCGTTCATAAGAGATGCCTATATTCTCGGCTATCTATCTAATTTTTAATCTGCGGTCTCCCATTATTAAATCAAGTACTTTTTTAATATTTTCGTCAGTAGTTGACGTCGAAGGCCTTCCAGAGCGGGGTTCATCTTTCACACTCTCTCTACCACGCTTAAATTCTGCTATCCATTTTTTGACGGATGAATATGACAGAGCACAATCGCCTAATGTACTGACCATGTCATCATGGATGGCTTTTGATGATAGCCCCTTCTTATGGAGGTACTTAATGACGGCACGCTGCTCGATTTGCTCCATTCGCTGAAATTATGTCCGATTACTTTGTTAATAAATTTATAAAATCACAACTAATTATCGCGTTAACGTTTCGAACTTCACACAATGAACTAGTCTGAACTGAACTAAATAATGTGGGTAGATTTGATTTTTAGAATTGAATGGATCTGTGTTAGGCCGAGTACTTTTCAATCCACCCTCGTATTGTATGTGTACGGACTTCCAAGTGAAATTAGTTATATAGAATAGCTTCCTGGGATCTCAAAACGTCGAGATCTGATGAAAACTCAAGTTTTGAAAATCGGGGTGAAACCAATAACTTCCCTATTTTTGAAAACTTTCAATTTTCTTAGCGAGACGTTAAAAAAGAAAAATAAATAAAAAGTTTGTATCTATGGGTTCCTTAATATAAAAAATACAGTAAACGATCTTGTATAAAACAGAGATCCGATGACCTTAACGAAGTTTAACCGGTTAAATGGTGAAACAATAGCGCTTTGTCAAACTTTCCCACACGGTTGATGGTCGCGCGTTTCCTTGTTTAGGGTAATGTCGAGGTGATCAGTGTTTACGTTAAAATTGAGATATAAAAATAAAAGAAAATGATTAAAACAATCGATAATCTGTATATTAATACGTGAAGGGAAAACGCCTAAAGGAATGTAATGCCGGCTGTACACGCTCGTCTCGTCGCCTGGCGTGCCTCTAGTGCCTCTCGTTGTGTTGAGGCTCGAAACGAGAATGGTGTGTTCTCGTTGGTACACACTCGTTGTATCCGTATGCCCGCTGAGATGAACCTAGATGAAACTGTTGCTGCGTTTTGCCTTTGAGCTATTATAATTTTTTACACATTTACTAAAAAATAAAATAAGCCATTGTAAATAAGGAGATGGTAGATAGTTTCTATTTACCGTAAAAGTACCATGTATGTTAAATAGAATAGAGTAAGCTCTCGTTTTTATCGCGAGACTCACGAGATCATTTGCCTCGAGCGCAAAAAATCGACATGTTTCCGAGAGCGCACAAAGACCACAAGACGGGACGCGACGCGACGAGAGCACCATGTACACACTCGTATCGGGCTGTCTCATGGTGTCTCGACGAGCGTGTACAGCCGGCATAAGATTTAGAATAGTTAGAGTATACGATTAATGTGTATTACAAATAAATAAAGTAAAACGTTCGTTGTTTATGTTCTACATTTATCCACGACTAAGGATCCAAATACAAATGCATTGCCACCCGTTATAAAAAACGTCACCGGTTCTCGACACTCACCATACTTAACAGCAGAATTAAGCTGCACCATGGCTCTACTACGTAAAATAGGTAACAAAACAAAAGAGGCTTAAAAACTCCGGTTTTACTGTGAAGTTATAGCTTATAATCTCCTCTAATTTCTGAGAGTATTATGGAATATTTTGAGCACCACGTTGATCCAGTGTACGATGACGGGTTTCATACTCTTATGTATATTGTATTCCTCAGACATGCAGGTTTCTTCGCGATGTTTTCCTTGTTTTTTTCCAGCTAGGCATGTTGTTGCGGGAATTAAACTATGGTTGTTCGCGTATTGTGCAACTTACGACGAGCGTTTACACCCAGAGAATTATATTAGTAAATATACACAAGATTAAAATATTTACTGTAATAAAAATCAAAAGTTTGAAACTGTTTAGGGAGCAATTATTATTTCTTACGACATTTTGTTGCTTCTAACGACACTTACGGGATAACATGGAGTAGCTGATTCTTATTGTGCAAAATTTATAATTTTGTAAGCTATAGTTTTTAAAAGTTAATCCCGGTATCTTGCTGGTTCTTTATAGGCTAGTGTTTTTCGCACCAGTGTTAAAAGTAAAGAGATTTCATTAGTTATCGTATATAATGTGTATTGAAACAAATTTATTCTATTGTAGAGTGTAACAGTTGTTTGCGCGACTGTATGAGAATATTACAGAAAGGTTAAATTCAAGGAATCGCCACCAAATCTATTGTTCCACAATGCTTCTATTATATTTGTTTTGTTCGTGCGTTTTATCTCGCGCGGCATCTATTTCACCATTAGTTTTACAAAGGTAAAGGTTTCAGGTGAAGTGAAGATGAAGTGAAGATAGGTTACATATATCTCACAGTTGGATTTATACTTACATTCCACAGCTGGACCTAATTTTCCTATCATATTTCTAACGTGGTGTTGGAACAGGGAAGAGTGCGTCGTGCGGCTTCACGGACTTCATTCTTCGTGTCCACGCAACAACGAAATTTAATTGCAGGAAATATTTTCTGTCGTCCCATATTAGTCTCCTCGGGGGATTTTCGTTACGTGGTCAAATCAGTTTCATAAATTGCATTTAATAATTTCATTGGGGCCAAGGGAATCTCGGCTTGTTGGTTTTCTATAAAATGTCAAGGTGAACTCTTATTCCATGAGTGAAATGATTTTAAATGTTCTCATACAATCAGACATGCAGGTTTATTCACGAGCCCTTTATCGTCAGGCACGTGATAAATCATCACTTTTAGATAACTACGGATGACAAACTAGCACACAATTCATCTCATGGTAGGTGGATGCTGGGGCTATACAACAATCGAAATACAGAATGCGATGTCAACCCAAAACAAAGATAAAATAAAAGATATCTCATTATAGTTCTTGCAATTCAGGAGTGCGGTCGACCTTTGGATGCGATTCGACATGTACATGCACAGTGTGACAGTGTGCGTGCTTGGCGGAGCGGTCAGGCGCGAGTGGGCGCCGCTCCGCCAGGCACGCACACGCACGCCAGGCAGACAATCGGTGACTGTCAGCTGTCACATTGTGCATGTACATGTCGAATCACATCCAAAGGTCGATCGCACTCGTGAATGGCAAGAACTAAAAAAGGATCATCGGTTCTCTACACTCATCGTCCAAAACTCAGCAGCATCATACTGTTATTTAACGCTGGTATTTTTCCTACCGCAGCATTAGTGCAGCTGCATTTGAAGATAACAATTTCAATGGTGTTGTAGGTGATTAAACTCGATTCACTCGAGTAAAATGAAATTTTAAGGTGAGCAATTATCCTCTGAACTGCTATAGCTGTGTATAATACGATGAATGTTGACAATAGTTGGATAAAAGTCCATCAAGATAGATACCTCTTTTTTATTACTGTCGCCGAACAGCGTAGCATGCGTTATGTTCCAGTTTGAAAGGTATATAGTAATCCAGTATAATAACAGGATATATGGCGTTACATCTCGGTCCTCAGAGGTGACAACGCTTCTTTTTTATTTAAGTTGGTCGCATAATATGTCCACTACATACACACTGTAGGTCGCAATAACTACTAATCATTAGTTGGACAGTCAGCTCGTTTGTTTGATTAGGTAATAGAAAAAGTTGAACAATGATTTTTTTATAGGATAGGGTGACAAACGAGCACACAGTGCACCTGATGGTAAGTGGTTGCTGCGGCCCATCGACATCTACATCTATCTTCGATTACAGTTCAAAATGCAGATGCGTTGTAACCCGTGTGGACTATGATAGAATACCTCGTTTCCAGTAAAAAGGGTCTCCGGTTCTCTACACACACCATACGAAACACAGCAGCATTAAGCTGCTATTTCACGGTGGTATTCTGTGAGAGCGTGGTCCTTCCCCGGTCGAGCCGACCCATTCGTGCTAGAACTATACTACAAATACAACTGCAGCATGGCTCTATCACGTATTGTTCTACCACGTTTCTTAAATTTACGCGAACATTACACATTGAATAAAATTATATATACGGTTTTTTTGCGTTTAATTTACTTATTTTACCTTCTTTTTAATTCCCGACGTGTTGGGTGCATTACAGAATAATTACGGGGGGGGGGGACTAAGATACTTTCCGTCTCAATGTCATAGTTAGCCCGGCTACCTTCAGTTTTTGAATATTAATTTTTGTTCCGATCTACGCTGATTGAGCTTACAGTATTTTGTAGTCTAGCAGTGGTATGCTTGGGTTTGGGTTTAATTTTGTTAATTATAGGATCCCAAGCAGGTGGCAGCACCCATCCATCTTCTCTATTGAAAGTAGAATGTTTCTTAATTTCAATAGCCTCGCGTATCATCCTTGGTAGGAATCGGTGTTCTTTTGCGATTTGCCGTTGATCAAATCGGATGTAATTATTATAAATCTAAAATTGATAATATTCTTTTTTTTAAATTAGTTAATTAAATACGATTAAATCCGTATATATATAATTTTATTCAAAAGTAAAATATTTAATAATGTAAAGATTTGTATCTCAACTCCTATGAATTTCATAATAAAAGCTTTGCTCCAGATGTTAACTTTCTAATGCACTTTTGCGGTATCTAAATAATTACAGTAATTGTCAAAATTACACATGATGTATAATGTAACCGGCGTTAAAAATCTGTCTACACCTGTACACGCCGTTTAATGACTTCTTATATAACTATTGTAATTTAAAGAAGACAATCGCGTGGCCACGTGATCAAAGCGTTTATTCAGTATCTACCTACAACACCTTTTGTTCTGTGTTCGAATCTTTACTGTTTTTTTTTTAATTTATTGTATGTTTGATTTTTAGAAGGATTTTCTCATGTATTTTCAATTCAGTTTAAATATATAAATTGCACAAGCACAAATATTCGTTCCGTGCGGTATTCGAACCCACAGCCTCAGGGCCTCAACTCAATATTAAACCACTGCGCCACGGAGCCGCCATCTTTTTAACTAATTATTTATTGTGCATTATTTAATTTTAATAATTAATGATTTATAATGACCGTGTTTTTTAAAAATAACTTACTGATTCTACCGGGCATATTGTAACAATTTCTGCAGACGTCACTTACCTGAAACGATTAAAACATAGATTAAATTTCATACAATTAAAAAATATAGAGATATACATGCTTGAAACTTAATCCTTACGTTTTCAAATTTAAACGTATAATAATAATAATAATAAGTATTTTCTATCGAATATCATCCTTATTGAACAAAATGTGAAGGATCAGATTGTGAGACAAAATACAGTTTAGTACAGGAAGCAAAAAATATTTATTATATTCTTAATATTTAATGTATTCAATTATTTTGTCAAACTTGTTGTGTTCTAATCTTAATTTATTTATTTATTTAAATTCATATACACATTAGATGTATATAGGCGGACTTAATGCCTGAGGCATTATCTACCAGTCTACCTTAGAGTAGTGCAGAGATAAAAGAGGTAGGTGTAATAAGAAGTATGTACAATATATATATATATATATATATATATATATATATATATATATATATATATATATATATATATATATATATATATATATATATATATATATATAAACAGGCAGGAGATGGACAGCAGCATTTTCCTGATAACAACTGTGATATAATAAAAAACTGCGGTTGCCAACCCGATTGCCATGCGTGGCAAATACCCCCAACCCAATAACGACGCAAATAGACGGCCCCCAGTCCCCAGCGGCCCCGCTATTCCTGGCTTCGGCTTCGGTGGCGACCATGGTAACGTCGGTGCAGGGGGGTGCTAAGAATCTCTAGTGGAGGTTTGGTTGCCACTTAAGACGACTCGACGTAGCAATATACAACGCAGGTACCCTGAGGATGGACGAGAAGATCTTGGAGCTGGAAGAAGAGGTAGACAAGTTGCGCTGGTATATTATTGGATTATCCGAGGTCTGAAGAGAGGGGAGGACACGGCAATCCTCGAGTCTGGCAACTTGTTCTATCACCGGGAGGGCGACCATCTGTCTCAAGGAGGGTCGGATTTATCGTCCACATGTCTCTCGTCAACAACGTTGTAAAGATTGGGAGTGTGTCGACGAGGGTCGCGTACCTGATACTCAGAATCACCAAACGGTATTCGCTGAAGGTCATACAGGTTTACGCACCAACATCGGCACATCCCGATGAGGAGGTGGAGGAAATGTATGAGGATATTTCCAGAGCCATGCATTCCTCCAAAACCCACTACACGGTGTTGATGGGAGACTTCAACGCAAAACTAGGCACAAGAGAAAGCGGTGAGCTGAAGGTAGGGAAATTTGGAGTAGGGCAACGGAACCGAAGGGGCCAGCAACTGGCCGACTTTATGGAGAAAGAGGGACTCTTTATGGTGAACTCTTTCTTCCAGAAGCGGCCTCACAGGAAGTGGACCTGGTCGAGCCCCGACGGTTCGACAAAATATGAGATTGACTTCATTATGACGACCAGGCGCCAACTGTTGAGTGATGTGTCAGTGATCGCAAGGGTGAAAACTGGCAGCGATCACCGAATGGTTAGAGGCACACTGAACCTAAACGTTAAGTTGGAGAGGTCTCGTCTAATAAAGTCAACGCTCCGCCCCCCTCGTGCTCTAATCCAGAATTCCGAAACCTTTCAGCTCGAGTTACGTAACTGCTTTCAGTGCCTAGAAGATTGCAAAGCAGTGGACGATATGAATGACAAGGTCGTGGAAACTGTCCATGCGGTCGAAGCTAAGTTCTGCAAGAGCCGCTGCAGAAGAACACAAAAACTCTCTGATCACACTCTTAATCTCATGGCTATTAGACGGGAGACGAGGCTGCAATCGTCAACAGATTTGACAGCATACAGGCAACTGAACAGACAGATCTCCAAATGCATGAGACGAGATTTACGCAACTTTAATACAGCTCGTATTAAAGAAGCGATCGAGCGGAACCAGGGCTCCAAAGTCTTTGCCAGAGATCTGTCTGCCAAAAAGAACGATTTGTCAAAGCTGAAGACTGAGTGTGGCAACATCGTTTCTCGTTCGTGGAAACTGTCCATGCGGTCGGAGCTAAGTTCTACAAGACCCGCCGCAGAAGAACACAAAAACTCTTTGATCACACTCTTAATCTCATGGCTGTTAGACGGGAGATGAGGCTGCAATCGTCAACAGATTTGACAGCATACAGGCAACTGAACAGACAGATCTCCAAATGCATGCGGCGAGACTTACGCAACTTTAATACTGCTCGTATTAAAGAAGCGATCGAGCGGAACCAGGGCTCCAAAGTCTTTGCCAGAGATCTGTCCGCCAGAAAGAGCCAACTGTCAAAGCTGAAGACTGAGTGTGGCAACATCGTTTCCGGGACACCTAAGATTCTGAGTGAGATTGAGAGGTTCTATGGGCAGCTGTAAACATCATCGTTATAGCCACACGCAAGTCTGAGTAACGATCCAAGAGCAAGTCTTATCCGACACTATTCCGATGATATCCCGGACGTCATTCTGAGCGAGATTAGAATGGCACTCAACCACCTTAAAAACGGCAAGGCCCCCGGGCGAGGATGGAATTACAGCGGAGTTTCTGAAAGTGGGTGGAACGCCGGTACTTGAAGACCTTCAGAAGTTCTTCAATTCCGTCCTCCATGGTGGCACTACTCCGGAGACGTGGAGCAGAAGCGCGGTGGTCTTGTTCTTTAAGAAAGGCAACAACGCTCTCTTGAATAACTACAGACCGATTTCCCTTCTGAGCCGCGTCTACATGCTATTTTCGAGAGTCATTACGAATCGTCTCGAACGCAGACTCGACGACTTCCAGCCTCCCGAACAAGCCGGTTTCCGAAAAGGCTTCAGTACCATAGACCACATACATACCCTGCGGCAGATTGTACAGAAGACCGAAGAGTACAATCTGCCACTTTGCCTCGCATATGTGGACTATGAGAAAGCTTTTGATTCCGTCGAAGTTTGGGCGGTGCTACAGTCCCTTCAGCGGTGCCAAGTTGACTGTCGGTATATCGAAGTGCTGAAGTGTTTGTACAGTAGGGCTACGAAGGATATCCGAGTACAGAACCAGAGTTCGAAACCTATCCACTGCAGAGAGGTGTAAGACAGGGTGATGTTATATCCTCGAAACTCTTCACCACTGCGTTGGAAGACGTTTTCAAGCTACTGGACTGGAAAGGATACGGTATTAACATCAATGGCGAGTACATCACTCACCTTCGATTTGCCGACGATATAGTCCTTATGGCAGAATCGCTGGAGGACCTTAGCACTATGTTCAATGACCTCAATGGTGTCTCCCAACGGATAGGTCTTAAGATGAACATGGACACAACAAAGATCATGTTTAATGTCTATGTCACACCTATGCCGGTAGTTGTTGGGAGCACTATGCTCGAAGTTATTGACGAGTAAGTTTACCTGGGACAAATAGTCCGACTAGGTAAGTCCAACTTCGACCAAGAGGTCAATCGACGGATTCAACTCGGCTGGGCGGCGTTCGGGAAATTACGACACATCTTCTCATCAGTTATACCTCAATCTCTGAAAACTAAAGTGTATAACCAGTGCGCGTTGCCAGTGATGACTTACGGATCTGAGACGTGGTCCTTCACTGCTGGCCGTATGATGACGCTCAAGGTCGCTCAGCGAGCTATGGAGAGGGCTATGCTCGGAATTTCTCTGCGTGATGGACTCAGAAATGAGGATATCCACAATAAAACCAGAGTGACCGACATAGCCCAACGGATTAGTAAGCTGAAGTGGCAATGGGCCGGCCATATAGCTCGAGGAACCGATAACCGATGGGGAAGAAAGGTTCTCGAGTGGCAGCCTCGTACCGGTAGGCGTAGTGTAGGGGGACCCCCCACTGGATGGAGTGACGACCTGTTAAGACATGCAGGAAGTCGATGGATGCAGGTGGCTCAGGACCGTGCTTTGTGGCGTTACTTGGGGGAGGACTATGTTCAGCAGTGGACTTGTGAAGTGTGTCTTTTGTATATGTTATGTTTTTTTATATATAATGATGTATGTTATAATTATATATATATATCGGATTACGAGAGTGAGGGAATACAGAGTGCACCTGTGTTTGCGCATACACTTGGGCACTATAATCCTGACCTGCGCCGATGGCTAGCCTCCGTTGAGGTAGGCCGCCGTAGCCGAAATCGGTCTGGAGGACATTATTATTATATTATATATTTTTTTACTTTTTATAAGCCAGTGATTGAATATAATCGCATCTGGTGGTAAATCGCACAGTCTCAGCACGTGAGTAATTTACTCAAGTAGACTCCTATTCACTCTTGCCTTGAATAGATTGTAATCGAATGGAAAGACGGACTCCGGCAGATGATTCTACTCCTTTTCTGTACTCATTACAAAGAACGAAGCAAACCGTTTGGTTTGAATGTATGGAATATATGTTTAAAAAGTATTCGCATGCAGTGAAAGCATTATTTGCGAACACTGTTGACATGCTAAATGTATTCTTTAAGTGCTTAGTTAAATACGTACGTAGAAGTTACACGTCTTTCGTCCTTAAGTTGTTTGGGTATATCACGACACATGCACAGCAATTTACTTTACTTTGTGTTTCCGTGCATATTTTGTGGGTTTGGTATTTATTTATTTATTTACTCATTTGATTTACCTATGCTAGTTATTACAAATGAAACTACTTTTTTACTTATTTTATATGTCCACCAGATGCAAAAGGATAATTTATCATGAAAATCTAGAGCAATTTACTTTAACTATAGTTATACCTTAACAAAATTAGTATTCCCCTCACAATAATAATGAATTAATATAGTTAAAGAATAGTAGTTACCCTCTCAGAAATGAGCGGAGGTCTGTGTCCAGGAGTGGGACGTATATAGGCTGTAACTTTAACTTTAATAGTAGTATTGGAAAAATACAACTAAATTTTATATTTATTTAATCCATTGACCCACCAAAGTCGTTAAGGAGCCTACTGAGCTGAACGATATTACGAGAATTAGACCCTATTAACGTTGAGCACAACCTTAATAGAGTCTGAAATGGTATTATTTTCTATAGGGCATGGTATTCTTTACTGGCGTCAGTTTTCTCAGTTCACTATGACTTAAAACTTCTGTGGGAAACATAATTGACATAAAGGAAGGTCCTTTCAGTAAGGTATAAAAATTAATGTTAAACGATGTGTTTCAAATAAATATTTTAAAATAATCCTGTTATATTAAATATTTTAATACTTTTTATTGTGCAGTAGACAAAATGTACTTTTTTTGCACTAATGCAATAAATAATAATTAATTATTACTAATAAACGTACGTTTAGTCAGCACAGCCGTGACGTTCGTTGCGCCTCCGACTCCGACATGAGTTTTTTCTCAGTCAACAATGTCCGTTACCAGGCTATCATACCGCTAAAAGAGGTGATTGACCGCGACTATTACCGAGTTAGAATTAGATTTGTTAAACAAATGTAGATTTTAATACAACACCATAACAGCGATGCCGGCAGCAAAATAGCATATTGTGTTTTTTTTTGGTAGCGTTGCTGCACTGCTTTTGAGATTATTGAATAATATGGGCATTTTTTTGAGTACACATTGTAAAGTAGATGATGAAACTGGTTTATTTTTCGCTGTCGACTTTCTATTATTTTATAGACCTTAATATTTCCTTATGATTAGTAGCCGGTTTTTAACACTAAGCTTCTTTCTAGATGTAGGCGTCTATCAGTCGTGTCTATCACGCTTGTAGGTGGATTACGATTATTAATAGTATCCGGCATTTTTTACCTTAGACGTATCTCTCTCTTCTCGTGTTAAATATTACAATATATCAGACGCTATAAAATTTTCTTTTCGATTCTCTTTTGGTCTATTTCCTTTTAAAGGTCCATTTCTGTTTAGTGGTCTGTCAAAGTTGAAACCAACCCTATCACCTATTTCTACGGCCACACAACATTGCTCTTGTGAGAATCAGTATAATAACAAATTGTGAGGCATTTTATCCAAATTTTACGTGTCGATAACATTTATTTAATAATAATAATAAATGTTTATTAATATAATCTTTATTTGAGTGTCAATATTATGATAGCCAAGTAATTAACAATGTAATAATTACTAAATTTTAAATAATACATTCATCATTTGTTCATAATATCAATATAGTCCCCTACCGAGCATTCTACGCGGAAGGCCTTTGTTACCCATTCTACTATCTAGCCATATTTGCCATGCGTGGCAAGCAGACTAATAACAGAAGTTCTTTGAAGTGGATACTTTTTAAGGCATGTTGGGCACTTTTGGGATGGGAAAAAGCACTGAACTGACACGGGAGTTCAGTGCTTTTATAATGATGAATGTAATGTTGAATATTCTATTGAAAAATTTTATAATAAATAATATGTATTTATAAATTTGTTTGTATAATATATTATATATTATACCCATAGATAACTAGCGATCCGCCCCGGCGTTGGGTGATTTCCGGATCTCGACAACAGCGCTAGCGCGACAGATCCAATTGAGTTTTAAAACCACCCAGAAACCCATTCATATACACACAAAAAAAAAATGAACATCGGTCGAGCCGTTTTCGAATTTTTGTGAGACTAACGAGAAGATAATCATTTTTTTCATGTTGTAAAACAGCGCATTAAACGAAAATTTTATTACTATATTTGCACGTTTATAAACATAATTTCTAATAAAAATACTTCTTAAAGAAATATTTTTTAACAACTCAAAAGAATGTTTCCAGTTTGTGAAGCTTAGAAGTTTTTACTTCTGATGTATTCATGAATTAATTTGAGTTGTTGCCAAGATGCTGAGGTTATTCGAAAAAAAAAATGTTTTAATGAGAAACTGGACAGTAATAATTTTTTGAAAATACTATTATTTAAAAGTAAAAATAAAAATGTTCCAATTTAAAAGTTAACTCTTCATTTTTCCGTTCTAAATTGAAATATCGTGTTTCATTGCAAAATAAACCTACGCGGGGAAATTTTTTTGCGATTTCAAATGTCCCCTATGACCGGATCAGTAGTGAAATTTATGGATAAAGGCTCTTCTAAAGCAACCGTGTACCGTTGGTATAACAAATTTCAGCACGGTCGATTAATTTTGATAGATATGAAAGAAGTGGTCGCTCTTTGAGGCTTGCTGAAAAATTTAATCAAAGTGAATAGACAATTTTCCGTATGAAAAAATTTAGCACATATTGCAGAATGGATCGGTAAGCGTTCACGAGATATCACACCAATATCTTATTTACGGGATCGAAACAGTATCAGTGCTAATCAAGTTTTTGTGTCACTCTCTTTATTGTTCTGATTTGACGCCTTATGATCGCTTTTTATTCCCTAAAATAAAAAAATCTGTTAAAACGGATAAAGATTTCTTCACCGGAATAATCGCTCGCAGCGTTCAAGGCAGCCCTAGAAGAGATGTCTAAGACGGACTGGAAAAAGAGTTACAGATATTGTTTAAGACGCATGAAACTTGTTACTGTTACATAGATCAAAGTTCTTTTGATGCTAGTGGAGAATTCTTTCAATAAGGTTAAATAAAATAATCTTTAATCATAACTATTATTAGTTCCGTAAAACGTACTAAGTGGCTCATATGTATAATTCCAGTAATTCAATAATTAAATGTTACAGTATCAAAGAAAAATTTCAGTAAAATATTTTCATAGTGAAATTACAGACCAATAAAGAAGATTGACGGATCACTGCGCAAATTTCAAGAGATGCAAAAACTAAGCCAAAACCAAGCTCAACTTATTGTACCCATATGTGTGCGTCCAGCATAGAGTAAGATAGAAAGACGTGTGTGAGTGTTGAAGAAGTTGGACATGGTTTCTGTATCATTTGAAATTTTCGCGGTGCACATCTTTCTTTCTTTGTTGGTCTTAGAGTTCCATGTCAAATATTAATTATTCAATTATCAATCAATAATTTCAATGCTAAATTTCAAACTATCATAAATTTAATTGCGTGTCAAATTTAAATTAAAATAAAATCGAAAACTTACAACCTTACATTGTACAAGTACAAGTATTACATATATATATTTCCAAGACTGCATGGCCTGTGTTAGCTATATTTACCGTTAAAATTACTTGTAATCATTCAAAAATTACAACAGTATACGTCACAACTTAAAGTTTCATTCTTTCTGCGTTCGCTCTTAATCATGTTAGACATTAGTAATCATAACAGTTAAACATGTTGAAAGTATGACTGGCTTACACGTATGTTGCTGACAGCTTTGCTCATAAAAATAGACATCAATTTAAAAATGTTCACAGTTACTATCTCTCTTTTCACTGAACGGTAATAAAAAGAGACAAATACAGATAAATAATGCTTAGTAAGTGAGCGATGATCAACGATTTTATGATGATAAACGACGCATCGCGACGATCGCACACAAATAACGCTGTCTAAATACTCCACTAATATTAGATATTGGTTTAGGTCACTTCCAATTTATGTTGATTATGTTATCCTAGTCTCTTAGTCCTAGTCAGTCTGTAATTTTCAAATAATATCGAAGGCTAATTTAAAGTATGTTGTTACTTACTATGAGAGTTAGAAATGCTAGTGGATAAAATCGATGGAACTTAAGCAAAAATTATTGCTATTGTCGCATCTGAGGACTAATCTGTAATGCTTATTCAACAGCTCGTTAAAGGTAACTGATGGATATGGGCCTCTTCCCTTGTAGGCAGAATTTGTTTTAATGTTACAGACGTCTCGCACCTTTGACGTTGCCCCTCTTCGACAGCCTGGGTGTTTGAGGCTTGAGCGTGATCGTTGTACCGCCGTCTGTCGGTGGTGTCCTATATCGTCTGTCGGTGGTGTGTCTGAAGTCGAGTCTTTGCTGAACAGAGTCTCGGATTGGGGGCGACTAAATCTAGTCCAGTTTAACCCCCAGAAGACACAAGTTTGCGCGTTAACCGCTAAAAAGAACCCCTTTGTCGTATCTCCTCAGTTTCAAGGCACTCCCCTTGTTGCCTCAGCCAGTATCGGAATCCTCGGCGTCGATATATCGAGTAACGTGCAGTTTCTTGGTCACTTGGAAGAGAAGGCCAAATTGGCCTATAAGAAGCTTGGCGTGCTCAGCAGAGCGGGACAGTATTACAATGCCGGCACACCGCCTGCGACTTTACAAGGCGCAGGTTCGGCCGCACATGGAATACTGTTCCCATCTCTGGGCTGGGGCTCCCCAGTACCAGCTCCTTCCACTTGACCGCATCCAGCGCAGAGCGGCTCGAATCGTCGACGACCGAGTGCTTTCCGATAGGCTCGATTCACTGGCACTGCGAAGAGATGTTGCATCTCTTTGCATTTTATTTCGCATATACCGTGGAGAGTGCTCTGAGGAATTGTTCGGATTAATCCCAGCCGCCAAATTTCATGAACGCACTACGCGGCAAACGTCCCGATACCATCCACACCATCTGGATGCTTGGCGGTCCACCACAGTACGTTTCAAAAGGAGTTTTCTTCCGCGTACAACCTCTCTGTGGAATAGTTTACCACCGGCGATTTTTCCGGACCGATACGACCTGGAGACCTTCAAGAAAAGAGCTTACTCCATTCTAAAGGGTCGGCAACGCACCTGCAATTCCCCTGGTGTTGCGATTGATCATGGGCGGCGGTAGTCACTTAACATCAGGTGAGCCGCATGCTCGTTTGCCCCCTCTTCTATAAAAAAAATATAATTAGCCCACGGTTTCATTCACGTAACCCCAAATTTTATCATCTTATTGGAGTGAAATTTTCAAAAATCCTTTCGTAGCGTGAAAATTCCATTTATCCACTCCAAAAAGTTCACCCTTAGATGTATACTACCTTATTGTACTACTAATAAAAAATGGTTAAGCACACAGTCCTGATGTAGGTGAGCCACAGCATCCACTTGCGGATGCTGTGGCTCACCTACATTTAAGAATCACAATGCAGATGCGTTGAGACAATATGGGACTAAAATGGAAAAAATTGTTTCCAGTAAAAAGAATCTCCTGTTCTCAACACTCACCATGCGAAACCCAGATAATTTATTCGGGTATTCTGTGAGAACTGTATCTGTGTGTGGTCGGATCGAGCCGACCCATTCATGTTACATCTATAACATAGCTGAAGCGCGGCTCTACCTCGTATAAATGTTCTCATAGTACTCTCTTAAACACTTACGGGATGAAATTAATTTTCTTATGCCGCTACCAGAAGATGCACGACATGTATTGCCTAACTGTCAAAAATTTTAATAAATTTTCATACAAATTAAAAAATAAAACCTTCAATCTAGAATATAACTGTATCGAAAAGGTAAATGTATAAGAAGTAATCGTAGACAAAAAAGTCAAAGAATCCTTTTCCAAGTGCCGCAAATACGCTTAAATTCATTATTTCCTCTTAACATGATTGTGTTCGATGAAAATATTTAGTGATTGATGAGTCCGTTTTATTCTATTCGTCTAGACTTGGAAATTAACAATTCCTATTTTTACGTAAACATTGGTACGTAATGCAATCCTATTTTTTTTATTCCGGAAATAGTTTCTTAACCGCATTATATGTGCTTCGCATGGGTTGGATCTTTTCATGTGGCGTTATTTGGATTTAAGAAAATCAACAATGACATTTTTTTCATAATATATAATGAAATATAGCCTAGAGCACATCTGGAATTGCTCTCTATCTGTTCATCAAGTTTCATAAAAATCGATTCAATCGTTTCGAAGATTAGCCGGGACAGAGAGACAGAAAGACAGATCAATTTTAAAACTGGTTATTTATGTCTTAATGGCTTGCAAATAGCCCTCTTAGCTCAATAAAAGGCAATTATTTCGATATTACAGATACACTTCAGTTTTTAGTTATAAGTATACATAACGTACAGAACGTGTATATGTAACAGTTACATTAACAGTTACTTTACCGTATAATGTTAAAAAATCTTACATACAACCATGTAATCCAACTATGTTCATTGCGATATAATGAATCGGATTGCTATACTAGCTGACCATTAAGTAAGTATTTAAACCGGCGACCCTCGTCAGGTACCGGTCCATACCGGTGTGGCTACGCGTAGTTATGTCAATATACGTGACATCTATGCTTACACTACGCTAGAGAAGTTATAATCTAATGTGCAATCTTTATTGCATACATTATCTGTTGTTTTAAAGTTCTAACTTGTTTCTTTTTTGTTCGGAATGTACCTGCCATAACGCATAGTGCGGAGTTTTAGCGGGAACTTGACCAACGACGGATTATTTCTCCTGTTTTATCGTTTATATAATGGTTTAAAGTGGATTTTGATACGTAAAGGTGATGCAATTTTATATATTAAGTGTCTGCGCATGTGAATTATTAGAGAAAATGACGAAACAAGTGCTTCGATATTAATAAAAACCTCAAGATATTTTGATCGCTTAGGCGCCTTATGAACTTGAGTGATTGTCGTCATCGATCGTCCGCTGGGTTGAGTTTTCGTCAAAACGACGTGACACATCAGCATATTGTGAAGAAAAAAATCTATAAAACGAAGATCAAATGAAATAAAGACGTGGCTCCAAGGACAAGTATCCAAGCCAAAAATCTTAAAAAATGATAACGCATGGTTCCAAAACTAGTTTCGTATTGACATCTATCTTAGACATAAAGCTTGGAACATCAAGAGTGCGATCTTAATTGCATTTTGCTATCTGTTGTTTTATTACACGTGTTTCGGTTTTCTTTTTTATTTTGTTAAATGTAAAAATAATTCCATACGTACACTATAGTTCAATATTCCATACTGATATTTATAATAACCCTGAAGACTGAACTTTGGTCACGGCGGCCAGTCTCAACGGATACTAGTCATCTGCGCAGGACAGGATTATAGTGCCCAAGTGTATTATGCGCAAGCACAGGTGCACTCACTATTCCCTCACTCTCATAATCCGATAGGGTGACACATGATATGACTGGAGAGAGATCAGACACACGACCTACGGTTTTACATGCTTTACTAGACACGGGGATGAAGCACCGCCAACTTCCTGACTCCGGGATGCTACTGGAAATTGCACTAGACCAACGCGGCAGTCAATATATATAAAAATGGAATAATTAAAAAGTTTTTTAAAGTTCATGTAAATTATTTTTAAGCTGACAATCATTTTTATGTTTTTAAATAATAAAACGCCGTGCTCTAATGTCAAAACCTAATATTTGAAATATAAGTATATTAATAGATTTTTCCAAACGTAGATTAAAATTATATGCTTTCATTATTTTTCTTGTTAATTAATATTTATATTGATCGAATAATTTATTCGTGTGTATATTATTATAATTTAGTAAGAAATTATTTTGTAGTACTAGCAATAAGAATGAAAGTCACCGCATTTTCGTTTTTGTTGGCAAAATATTATTACATTCAAATGCATTCATATTTACCTTTATATATAATTTATTGCCATTTTGATAATTACGTATTGTTTATATTGAGTATGCTTGAAATTGACATACATAATATTATATTTCTGTAAAAAAGAGGTTCTTTCGAACTGAATGCATAATTTGCTTGCTTTCAGTATACCAGTTAGTAAACAAATAAATATGTAGTTGTTGAAACTATCAAAATACGCGGGGGGGGGGGGGTTATATTTGCCATAGTCGCCACGCTTAGAAAGCGAGTTGGTAACCGTAGTTTTTTATTTTTAGTCTTATTAGGAAGACGCTGCTGTATGTGATAGTACATATACTTACAACGCTACTAATATATAGATAAAGCTCTACACTAAGTGGTACTCCATCAAGTTTTCGAAGTCGTTGACAGATTTACATCTACATAATATGTATACTACGAAATTTCGGACAGTGTAATTTCAACTTCAACCGGTAAGATGTAGAGATTAAAATACCTGTGCAGTGTCTTTCACCGTTTATTTCTCCAGTCAGGGGAAACTCCGAGTTTTATCACATAAAGTTATCTGGACTATAAGGATTTCTTGATGACAACGCAAACAGTACCAGAATGAATTAAATTTAGTTAAAATTTTAATTTTGTTAAAATGATCCTTTTACTAAATCGAAACTACAATCTATATAATGAGATCAACGGGCAGTGTTATTGAGCAATCCGAGTTCCATCTCCAGTGGCGACGCCGACGCGAAGTAACCTAATAAACTGTGTAATAGCAGTGTCAGCATATCCACTACTGGGGTATGTATATCATCCGTTCGTGTTTTAATAGGTGACAGATAGAAACAAACCAGGAGTGGGCAGCAGCGTATTCCAAGTCACAATTAAATATAAAAAAACAGCAATTGCAACCCGTGTGCTTGTAAAGCGCTGTAATTATGGCACTTACTAAAATGGACTCAAGATAAAAAAACTGCGGTTGACAATACCGACAATAGACTGTAACGGTATTGCGGTAATAAATCATAAATATGATTGCATGTCGCAGGAAAATGTTGTATGTATGTGAGATGTTACCCTACATGTTTTAGTAATAAATTAACTGATTCGGGATATTGAGAAGTCTGTTAACATGCACTGTGCATCATAAGACTGTTCTAAACTATCAGCTTGGTGGAGTCTTCCCGGTCAACGAGGCCCTTGCTGAGCACAGTCCAGTCTAGTCCAGTTTAACCCCCCGAACGGGTTCCCGCCTTGTCGTGGCGGGGGGCTTAGAAGCCGTGGCTTGGTCACCCACGGCGAAACAAAGAGGAACCCATATGGCTGGTCCGAGGTGGAGGGCCGGCCCGAGGTGGCCACTCCGAGTGGGCTTGGGAAGCCCACTTCGGATGTGTGTTGGTGGACTGCGGTGAGAGGTGTGTCCTCCCCACCTACCGCTGCAGCCGAGGTGGAGTTGCGGAGGAAGAGGAGTGTTGGTATGGCGATGCGCCACTCGCTCTATCCTCCGCGACTCAAACGGGGCCGCACCGTTGATGCGGTGGTGATGGGGCTGCGGGGGGAGAGGATTGTCGGTATTGCGAGGCGCCGCTCTCCCTATCCTCCGCAGCCGAATCTTGGTTGGCGGCGTAGCCATAGACCAGATCCGCCGCTGGGGTCGGGAAGGCTAGTACTTCTAAGTGCTCGTTTTTCCTGGCCCCATGGCCTTCGCGCATCGGACGCGGGGGCGTCTGTTACGCAGATGTAATTGGAGGCCGTGGAGGAAGGCGTGCCATGTGTTCTGGTGCGCCTTACTTGGGAAGGAGAACGGGGAGGAATATTCCTCTCCCGATGAGGTGCTGCCATGGGGCGGCAGTCGCTGGTGGGGCCGCGGATGTGTGCGAAAGCGTTCCCGTAGCCCTGCCAATATGCGACGAAGGTGGAACACCATGGGGTTTTAGTCGGTGCGAGTCCGACATAACCCGCCCTTGCCCCCGCGAGGCGGGTATGCGTAGGCATTTCCCCATGTTAAAAAAAAGTCTAGTCCAGTTTAACCCCCAGAAGACACAAGTTTGCGCGTTAACCGCTATAAAGAACCCCTTTGTCGTATCTCCTCGGTTTCAAGGCACTCCCCCTTGTTGCCTCAGCCAGTATCGGAATCCTCGTCGTTGACATATCGAGTGACGTGCAGTTTCGTGGTCACTTAGAAGAGAAGGCTAAATTGGCCCCTAAAAAGCTTGGCGTGCTCAGCAAAGCGGGACAGTATTTCATGCCGGCACACCGCTTGCAACTTTACAAAGCGCAGGTTCGGCCACACATGGAATCTGTTCCCATCTCTGGGATGGAGCTCCCCAGTACCAGCTCCTTCCACTTGACCGCATCCAGCACAGAGCGGCTCGAATTGTCGACGACCGAGTGCTTTCCGATCGGCTTGATTCACTGGCGCTGCGAAGAGATGTTGCATCTCTTTACATTTTCTTTCGCATATATCATGGGGAGTGCTCTGAGGAATTGTTTGGATTAATCCCAGCCGCCAAATTTCGTGAACGCACTACGCGGCAAACGTCCCGATACCATCCACACCATCTGGATGATTGGCGGTCCACCACAGTACGTTTCAAAAGGAGTTTTCTTCCGCGTACAACCTCTCTGTGGAATAGTTTACCACCGGCGATTTTTCCGGACCGATACGACCTGGGGACCTTCAAGAAAAGTGAACCTCCACTCCTTTCTAAAGGGCCGGCAACGCACCTGCAATTCCCCTGGTGTTGCGGCTGATCATAGGCGGCGGTAGTCACTTAACATCAGGTGAGCCGCATGCTCGTTTGCCCCCTCTTCTATAAAAAAAAACATGTCTTCTCTCCAATCTGGGAGAATAATTGAGTTTAATTTGCGTCTTTGCTTTAGTGCGGGTTGACGTACTCGGTTATTTAATTTTTTAAGAAAACTCGCGAGTTTTTAATTGAAAATGACTTTCTCCATTATCGTGCAGATGTTTTACATACATGGATGGTATAAATCCAGATAGATTCGTAAGCCTTACGAATATTAAGTTGTTCCGTGCGGGGATCCGAACCTGTGGCATGCAGTGCCGCAACAAACGCCTAGCTACTATACACAGCGCTACAGAGCCTAAGATCTAAGAAATCTTAAACTATTTTTATTTTTTACTTAATATAAGGAGGAGGCAGCAACTTTATTTTATACTATTTACTCGTATTAACTTATACTCAATTTACACTTAAATCTATTTGTTGATTTGATGTGGTTTCTAGCACAAATACTATAGTGAAATAGCAGCTTAATGTGTTTCGTATGCTGAGTGAACCAGAGACCCTTTTTATTGGTAACGAGGCATTCCATTTTAGTCATCTCAGGTGTGACAACGCATCTGCATTTTGATTCTTAATCGAGGATGCATATAGATGGGCCACAGTATCTACTTGCCATCAGGTGGACTGCGTGCTCGAGTGTCATCCTTATTTTGTTAAAAAAAAATGTATGTATACCATATTTTAATGGTAACAATTAGGTATTTAGATATTAGGTAAGAAGTATGAGGTAACGTTTTATGACCAAATCGTAAAACGACTGGAACCACATACATAAGTGAATTTTGCTTGTGCGAAGCAGGAGCGAGCAGGTATTTCTCTAATACTATCAATTAACTAGGCAGTAGGATAATATATATATATATATATATATATATATATATATATATATATATATATATATATATATATATATATATATATTTGGTGTTTATTATATGTTTTTATTTGGTACGACTAGTTTCCTGCTTAGTAGTGCGTCTGGATAGGTGACGCTCTCTTAACTTCTACCGCCAAATAATGCTGCTTGCAGTGCTATGCTCTTGTCTAAATGGCATTAAGATTGAGTATAACAGTGCACGTTGTGAGGCGTTCCAATTTAGTTCTTACACGTGGTAAACCTTTTTAGTTTAAAGTTGGCTGTAATAGCTATTAACCATCATTGGTGCTGCAATTGCGTTTGTCACATACGATTTACATAAAAAATTGTTCAGACATGTTATATAAAATGACAATTTATATTTTATGACAGAGAGATATATGCTCTCATTTTCCACACTATAATTTTGTATAATCTCATTCGCATGTGCCGTTCCTAACTGTTCTCACATAAATCTTTTGTACTTGTTCGCATAAAAAGTATCAATCATCGAATGCTATTCTTAGTTAACGAACGTGTAACAGTAGTAACAAAAGGCAATTCGCCATAATTATTTACCACTTTGTCGATCACTTTCATGTGAACCTTTCACGTTGTGTACCGCGTTCGCTTTTTTTAATTATCTTTTTTTAATTATAGGTTGTATCGTAGTTTTTTTAATTTTTTCTGAATAAAACCGTTATGCTACGTTCTTGAAATTTCTGTAGGAATAGGTCAACTTTTGTTTAATTTATGGAGTTTTGGCGGGACCTTGACTGCTGGTGGCTTGTTACTCCTACGTTAATACTTTGAAGTGGATGTTGATGCGTAAAATGGTGACTTTGTGTATTAAATGACTGCGCATGTAAGTTAATAGAGATCGATGAAACAAGTTCTCCGATGGTGTTGATGTGAACCAGAGGACAATGTGGAGCCTAGAGATATTATCCTCATCTACGTCTGCTAGCTCAAGCTGCCGTATAAACCTCCTAAGAGGTCAGCTAAGAACGGCTTTTACAAAATTGCACCCGCAAAAGGGTTGCAGGGGGCAACCCGTAAGGGGTTAATTAAAAAAAGCTCGGCCAGAATATTTATTTTTTTATTCTTTTGAGCTTGTTATTACCAAGAACGGATTCTATGAAATTCCACAAGGACAGTGAGGGGGCGTTAAAAAAAGGAATTAAAAAGTAAAGTAAAGTTATAGCCTATATACTATATATTATGGCAAGGAAGTCGCCGCGCTGCCAAAATGAGTGTTAGCGAACTTCACATGTCTTCGAAATATTCTGTTTTTCTTATTCCTCAGACATGCAGGTTTCTTCACGATGTTTTCTTTCACCACCGAGCACGTGGTAAATCAGCACTGAAAATTGCAAATAACAATTTAATTGATGCCGGCGGGGATTGAACCCGGTTTACTCAAGTTCTATTATATTTACAGCGAGCGTTAACCATCTGAGCGACCACGGCTCTATAAAAAAAAAAAAATAATAAATCTATAGCTCCTACAGGCTTAAAATTTGTGGAAATTATTATTTATGTCATCTTGAGTTCAACTGAGAACGAATTTTACGAAGTTTCACTCACGAAGAGGATTGCGGGGGCGTTATAATGAAATTAAAAAAATATAGGGTTGGCTATAGATATCGGGTACTTGATTTTAATAATATTTTTAGTCTAGGAGGCTTGTTAGGGTTAAGCTGTGTACAAGCTTAATAATTACACTGTTTTGGATGTCGGAAATGCGTTTTGAATTAATTACCATAAAAACAAATTTTCCTAAAACTTGCTTATATCTAACGAAACGCAAATATGTCAATTTGTTATCGTATTATGAAGTAGACGTCAAGTACTTAATTTTTTAATCTTGTTTTCAACTAAGAAGGTTTGTCAGTTTTAAGCTCGAATATTTTACACTGTTTTTGGATTTCGGAAATGCCTTTTGAATTAAATGCGATAAAAATAAATTTTACTAAAAGTTGTATTTATAACGAAACGCAAATATGTCAGTTTATTTTTTAACACAGATACACTCTTAAAAAAGTTTATCACTCGGAACCAGACAATCGATTTGTGGCTGAAGACGGGACTTATATACAACAAATTGAGTCGCATTGGAGAGCAGTCATGAGGTTTTTCAGAAAACAAAATTATAACAATTCAAATACATTATTTCATTTACCATTATCATAGTAGAGTTTAAGGTAACCTGACTTTATAAATAAGATTGGTCGAATCTGTTCTAAAACCGACTCAGCATGCCCCGACTCCACGTAGTCTTGTCTGTCCTACCCCTACAGTGTTTTTGTAAAGCCGTAGGCGCGAAGGGAGAGCAACCCTCGCCCGCTGTTATAAATTGTAGGTACCCGTACTAGCCGTAGCGGCTGAGGTTGGTCGCCGAGCGCGACCAATAAGCCGAAGCTGTGGAGGTGAGCATGGGTGACTGCGATTTGCTACGCAAGGGCAAAGGGGCTGCACTTCCCGCAGCGCCGAAGCTGTTACAGAAGTAACTTTATGTCAATATTCCTCTGTAAAAAGTGAGATTATATTCTAGGAGTTTTCTTTCTCGCACGACTTCTCTGTAGAATATTTGGTAGAGATAGTAAGCATGGGCTTAGTATATAAATAAAAGAATTTATATTGGCAATAGCAGCCTTACGTAGAATAATGCAGCATATTCATCTGATAAGAAAAAGCTCCTGCATTTCGTAAAACAAAACGACATTTCCTCGTAGCGTTCCATGGCTTGTTATGTTTTATATTTATTTTAACGGCTTGGTGCTGAAATGGCGATGTATAAAGCGTGATATTGTCGTGTGATTTGTTCAATTAAGCGTGTTCCATGTTTGTAGTATCGCGTGTCCCCAGGTATGCGGAATCGGTGAAAACTAGTTTCATTCGAAATTTCTCGACATTAAAATGGTTTAAGTGTAATTAGAACATTCGCGCTATTCAAGCGAACCGTAGTCTAAATGACAATTTTGCAAGGTTAATTAAGAATACTTTGAGGGCTATCTTACTTCAGTCATGAAGAAATTTGCATCATCATCATTACAGCCAATCAAAAGTCCACTGTTGAACAAAAGCCTCTTCCAAGGCCACAAAGCACGGTCCTAAACCAGCAGCATCAATCAACTTCATGCATGTCTTACCAAGTCGTCACTTTATCTAGTGGGGGGTTGCCTTACACTTCGCCTACCGTTACGAGGCTGCCACTCGAGAACCTTTCTTCCCCATCGGTTGTTGGTGCTTCGAACTATAGGCCGGCCCTGTGCCACTTCAGCTTACTAATCCGTTGGGCTATGTCGGTCACTCTAGTTCTACTGCGGATATCTTTATTTCAAAGTTTATCATGCAGAGGATCCCCGAACGTAGCCATCTCCATAATTCGCTGAGCGAATTTTTACGAAGAAATTTACATACATATATATAAACATTCACGCATGTCTTCCAGAAGGTTAGGCGTATGCCTTTCCATTTGGCATGATTATAGCATACCTCTATGTAGAAAGTTCTTGTGTTGAAGGTATTAAACACCTAAAATAATTAATTTAATGCAGTATGAGGGGCCAAGGGTTCGAATTACGCACAAAACAAATATAGCAAAAAATTTGTTCCGGATCTGGATTCTAGATGTAAACTGAATGTGTCCTTGTGAAATTTATATATGTAATTTCCTCCACGATACAGGAAAAAATCTAACTACAGGGGTAACTCAAACAGATCGTTAGGTTGGACCGGTTCACCTATGTAAAAAGCTTTTTGTTCGTTCCGGTTACTGTAAATGCTTACTGGCTTCGTTATGTATATCTAGCGTAGTGGATATTCTTATCTTATCCTCGCGTAGGTTTCGTAAGAGGCGACAGAGGGAAAGTAAAACTTGTGATGGGGAGCAACGTCTTCTTAATAACAACTCAAAATAATAAAAAAAACTGCGGTTGCCAGATCGCCTGCCAAGCATGATAACTATAGCAAAATCCCCCTTCTGAGTCAATCTATGGGGGAAACCTATGTTCAGTAGTGGACTTTTATAGACTGTAATGGATGGGGGTAGATGGATCGATCTGTATATTTATTGAAACGTATAATTCCAAAGAGTCTAAAATAACATTAAATACTTATTATTCTTAACTTTTAACAGTAAAAAGTCATAAATCGTCTGACGCGGGTATTCGTAAAACGATTTGATTTATTGACGTTATAAAATTTGTTACGTAAGCATAAATTATCTTTCTTACTTTTTTATTCGACATATTTTTCACATTACTTTTGTAATGGGATATTATATCACGCAATTTGAATACATAGACGGCTCTATCGTACAGTGTCATAGTATAGAGTTGTGTTGCTGAGGACCGCGGGTTTGAATCCCACACGAAACAAGCATTTGTGTAGTCTACGAATAACTGATCCATACTGGTGTGTCGGTAACTTTTTTTTAGAAAAAATTAGTGAAGTTATGATTTACAGGTGACTACTCCAGAGTTAAATGATTATTATTTTTATTTCTGACCGAAATGACGATATTATAGTAAATTTAAGTGATATTTTGCATTACGCACGGACTTTTTTAAATTTTGAAACGTTACTATCCTTTTATGGTTAATTATCTGTTTAAAAAATTAAAATCCCGACTTTGTGACGACATGAAACAATTCAATATCCCACGTCATTCTGTGGTGGTCGTGGAATAGCAGCGTCTTCCTGATAATAAAACAATTACAGTCAAGTCTGGCTTTACTGAAAATGACGCATTCCATCTCAGTCCTCATGGGTGACAACGCATCTGCATTTTGATTTGCAATGAAAGATAGATGTAGATGTCTATGGGCCGCAGCAACCACTTACCATCAGGTGGACTGTGTGCTCGTTTGTCAGCCTATTCTATATAAAAAAAAAACTATCAGAACGCGAGTAACCCGGGTTCAATCCCCGCCGGCACCAATGAAATTTTTAATTGCAATTTTAAGTTCTGATTTACCACGTGCTCGGCGGTGAAGGAAAACGTCGTGAGGAAACCTGCATATCTGAGGAATAAGAAAAAAAATATTTTGAAAACATGTGAAGTTCGTCAGCACGCATTGGGGCAGCGGGCCGGACATTTCCTTGTCCTAAAACCCTAACAGAAATGAGGTGAGGCCTGTACCCAGCAGTGGGACGTATATAGGCTGTAACTTTACTGGCAACTTTACCAATGAAAGTTAACTTTGCCATTAGGGATGTACAGGTGCAAAATTACGATTAACACAGACAACGTAACGTTTTTAGAGATACGTCATTTTTTTTGGTCACAACTTATTAACAGCATTGTTTTCGATATGGCAACCTGAAAGTTAACTTTGGCATTTTATTTTAACGTGAAATTGTGTCGGCGACGTAACCTCTTTGTTCAGTACTCCAGGACTTTAGTTGATTTTGTTTGAAATCTTTGTAAAATAAGGAAATATTAATAGTTAGGATATGTAACCTTCAGTTTTTAAAATTTTGGCCTAAACGTGTAGTGATACCACGATGCGACGATTAATTAGCCGTGTTTTGCTACAACCATTACGGTGATTCAATGAAAGGATTCTATACTTGGCATTCTATGTGTGTATGTTTGTGTAGATGTTTCAACGTAGCAGCCTATTACTTTTTGATTAATCTTTATCAAAATTGAAGGAAAAGAAAAGAAATACATAAAAAATTTATTTCGTTATCGTTAATGTTGTCGGGTATTACAATATTAGCATAATTATAATATTATATATCAATAATATTACTATTAATAATTATTTTTAATATTTTAAAATTAGTGTGTTAATAAAAATGCAACCAATGAACAGCGTCATTTTAATGATTATGAATATCATGCTATTGTGGGAAAACAATTTTTAGGTTGATTGCAGTTAACTGATCGCAATAAAACGATAATTATTAATAATAAGAAAACGAATACTTTTTAAAAATGGTTATGCCAAGCTTTATTTTTGATCTATAGTATTGTGGCCCTGGAAGGAAAAGGGGAGATCTCCCGCCGGGCAAGGTGTTCTGCCCAGGGAGCGGCCGACACTCCATGTGATAGTTTTTTTAGTATGGAAGGTAGAAATTTTGAGGAGGGCGCTAGTCGGAGCTGTTCTATATATACTGTTCATGATTCGGAATGTTGATAGTGCGATTTAGGCTTCGGTGTGTTTCGGTTGTGGCGCGACGACAGCGCCGCTACAGTATAATTAATTTAAGCTTATTATTGCACCTATTTGATTTTTAGTTTTAGACTAGATTTCGTTCGATATAGTTTAGATTTTGCCTAAGATACAAGATTTGAAAAAAAAATTGTGCGTAAAATTGTGTAGGTACAGTGCACAAACATACGAAGTGATAATCTTTACGACATATCATTCTTCTTTTATTTTAAATGTTACATAAGTAGGTTAAATAAGGTTTACGTAAAAAAAACGTTACAAGAGTATCACTTGACATTTTTAAAAAAATACTGTACTAAATTAATTTACTACTTCGATAAATAAATTTCAGTTCAAAAATTGAGTAATGTAAGTTATCAATCATTTTTGACAACTCTTAGGGTTATATTTTGAAGTTTGTGTGAAAAATTGAATAATTTTGTGCTGTGGAGTAAATCAAAACTATTAATGTTGTGTTTTTTATTATGTAGTAAATTTAGCTTTATCCTTGAAGTCAAATCCTATTATTTTCATTAAAAACCCTGATGGCAAAGTTGCCGCAAAGTAATATTAACTTTGCCATTTTCTATTTTTGAGTATGTTGTTTATTAAAGTATTGTATTTTTAAATCAATAATAAATACCAAATGTATGAAGAATATAATTACACATAAAACATTAACGCTTAGTCTGAAGGTACCTTTATGTTGGAAAATTTGTCCTAGACTTTTAAGTCCTTCCAAAAATGGCTGTTGCCAGGTTTCACGGTATAATAAAACTGCGGCTGTCAACCTGCCTGCTAGCGTGGTAACTATGGCAATATTCCCGCTACTACTGACTGTAATGATATATCGATCATTCATTATAGACTATAATGAATGATTGAATGATTAGAAAAGAAACCGCTCAGATCAACCATGATATCAGTATGTTTAAAAAGATTATGTTAGCCCATTATGTTATTTAGAGTCTTTTGTTGAAAACCATTACGTATTATTATGAAATTGTATCCAAAAAAATATTAACAAAGAAACAAAATTACGATTAACCGGATAGGATACGGCAATCCTGAACTATTTATCTTACGTACGAACGTCCTGTGTTCCTCTATTTCACTGATCAAACATATTTAATCCTAAATACAGTCAAAAACGCACTTGGTAAGAGATACGGGTAGTTATTTATGTCACACATAATAAAAATATTAAGAGTTCAAAACAAAATATTTATATTTATATTGCAACAGTGCGTGCAAAGATTTGCAGACATTTGTTGTTAGATCAAATGTTATCCTCTTAGTTAATAATTATTTTTAGCCAACCATAAAAGAAAAGAGGAAGTTCCTAATTATAATAGTTTTTTTGTATCATTGCCCATTCTTCAAAGGTGGTCCCATTTGAATTCATGATGGCGGATTCGACACACGTCTTTTTTAAGCTTGCAATCCTTAACTTTTTACGACTACTACGCTGTAGCTATATTATGGTTGTAGCACGAGTGGGTCGGCTCGACTAAGAAGGATTCTGTCATAGTTGCCATTCTTGAAAAGTTGGTTGGCACATATTAGCGGTTTATTTTCAGGAAGTATCTGCTGCTCATGTCCTGTTTCAGTTTCTATCTGTCGCCTTTTACGACACCGACGCGACGGGACGATACGGGGTAGTGGATATAAATGAATTGTTCATGCATCCATCACACCCTATAAAAGTACACTGCTGAACATAAGCCTCCCCATGAGAGATTTTGCTATGGTTGGCACGTTTGGCAAGCGGGTAGGCAACCGCAGTTGAGTTTGAGTTATTATCACGAAGATGCAGCTTCAGCTCTCCGGTTTTGTTTTACTTCCGTCGCCCCTTACGGCACCCTCGGGACGATATGGGGTAGTGGATATTCGTACACCGACACTTCACGGTTAAATAACTTACTATATATTCAAGTAAAATAAACACACAAAACATGTAGACATGTCGCAGTATTTCTTAGTTTACTTATCTCAACAACAGTGTTGTTTTTTTCGTAATTATAGTTTGAATTGGCTTTACGTTGAGAGCTATGCGATGTACTGTTTTACGAATACTTCACCAATATTTAAATAACAAAATTCTTTTGTGTGTTGAACAAAATGCGTAGCATACTTGGAAGAGAATTTAAACATTTTTATTATGACTATACGTGATTGATCCATACGTGTTAGGGCCAGTTGCAGCTATATTATAGTTGAAGTACGAATGGGTCGACTAGACTGAATATCAGTGTAAAATAGCAACTTAATACTGCAGTTTTTGGTGTGGTGAGATCTCTAAGACTAACCTCAAGGGTGATAACGCAGACTGTATGCTCATTTGTGACCTTCATTTTATGACAAACAAAACATTAACACTTTCCTCAGGGGGACCTCTAACTATTAGTTATGATTTCGGTCGTAGTAGAACCTTTAAAACAGCTGGGTTTCAAGGGATTCATTAAAAGGGTAGACGGGCTGCATTTTTTCCATACAAATGTATTCCCCTATTTTCTTCCTGAATAATGCCTCTGGAGTGTTTATAAAAATCTAAATCTATTGAAGGCATGCCTCTGTCATTTTTTTTTCAAAAAATTATTACAAAAATAAATATGACATTCCAAAAACCTAAAAAAATGCTACGTTTTTACCTCCGTAATCAGACGATCACCAAAGAAATTTGAAAAGTTTTCAAGATAAAAGCAAATGATAGAAGCGTAGATCTATTCTTCCTTTAAATTTTGATACCAAAAATAATTAAATTAGCTTTTCGAGGAGAAACCAGGGGAATACGAAACGAGGATCGGTCATGGTTTTTGTAGGTAAAATCGTTTTGAGCTGAAGTTGTCCCTATCGCACTCTTCGGGTGGAGACCAGAGGAGAGGGACGGCAATAGTTTCTTAAAGTACCTATTTTTCAATTCCCGAGCAGACCGTCTACCCTCTTAACTATGTCCTCTGATCACTGAGTAATGTGGTCTTAAAAGTATTATATAACATGTATATGTATTGCAATTGTAATGCACACAGGCGAGTGCAGTTTACTGCTCACGAGTGAATATTTAATACAGGTTTTATACTATTTCTTGTAAGGTGTGACAAAACTGTTTCACACGATTGGGCAGGTGTAATATGTCAGATCATTTTCAAGCTTGACGCGTACTGGCTTGTTACATAATTAATGATGTGAAGGTGCATTAGACTTATTAATTATGTAATTAATTATATATGAACTAAGAATGTGAAACGCTTTTAGATATAAATGAATAATATTATATTTGATAACATAAGGTTCATCATATAAGAGAATAAATTTGATTGAGGGGTGACAACGCATTTGCATTTTGGTTCTTAATCTAGGATAAATGTAAAATTAGTCTATGGGCCACATCCACTTCAAGTGGATTGTGTGATCGTTTGTCACATTTATTGTTTAAAAAAGAAAACAAAAGAGCCGAGTTTATATATCATAACTAATTATTGTTATCAAACCTTGAAATTTCATAGCTAGACTTGGGAGTCTATCGGATTTGGAGTAGGAATTCATCTATGTGAGGTAAAAATTAAAATTCTTTCCATACATGAACTGGTGCTGCAAAATGCCTCCTAGCGGCTTTGGACTCAATGGAAAGGCATGCTAAGAGGCTTAACGGTCTATATAGTTACAACCAATCTTACCAGCTTCGATCATAGTCGCAAAGCCAGCTTTTCGGTTTTTTACAGGACACATTTCGGAGACTCAGTAATTGCATGACTTAATTCCCCCCTCTCCATTCTATCATCAAACCAACAGATGCTCGGCTCGTCTTCATCTCCTAGCTGACAAAATGTCACGCATTCAAACCAAACTGTTTGCATCGTCGTTCATATTGCATACAGCAAAGTCTTTGCATTCGATTACAATGTGTTATGGGAAAAAATAAATAGGAGTATATAGTGTACAATAGGATTTTGTTATGTTAAGTCCGCTTTACCATCTTTGGCTGTATCACCACTTACCATCCGGTGGGACATTAGTCAAGCACTGTATAATAACAGTTAAAAAATCAACCACTTACTTACTTTGGTTACAAATTAAACAATGTTATAGTTTCTCGTCTTGTAAATATTAACATATTGCCAGATATTGCCTGGCAAAAGATTAAGCAAGTCTACGAATGTAAGTAGCTCAGTTTTGTGCAATGTGGTGTTCCTATGCGTAGATCCATGCCCAGTAGTGGAATTTTGCGGTCGGATTTAAGAAGAAGAAGATACATCAATACTTCAATACTAAAGAGCAGAGTTATGTCGAAGTTTTGTAATCAAGTCATAAAAATATTTCGCCGTCGTAACTAACCAGTTGGTGGTTCAAATGATTAGTAAATATGGGTTAATTCTTCCAACATACTCAATAACTTACATTAAAAAGCTCAAAATTATAAACATAAAAACATTTAATAGATCCCACATCAAACAAAGGTTCATTCTGAACATGTAAAGATTTTAAATGAGCATCGGTCTCGTTGCTTATTAACGTAGTTTTAAATTCTATGTGCCAAGAATAAACAATAATACATTTATATTTGGTTTGATTCTAGACACGTATATCTCTGAAATTGGGTTTTTATATTCAAGTATACATAATACAATAAATATAAAATGAGCCATATCATTTTATTTTACAGTACTGAGACCTATACGCAAAAATAAGACCGTGGGACATATAATGGGGTTTTACTATTATTTGTAACTGTAGAAGAATATTCTACAGCTACAAAATATAGTAACGGATTATGAAAACCTCCCGCAAGAGTGCTGTAAAGCGACTTCAATGTCGGAAATTAACTAAGTGATAAAACTAAAAACTTACACAACCGACTTCATATAAACAAAATGAGAACATCATCAATGTGATCGAAATCAACTAAAAACGCATTATTAAGAATAATTCCAAAACTACTGGTCAGATCTTCATATTCATATGAAACTACGTGAAAAGCACCAGCTTTCGTATAAAAAAGAATCATCAAAATTGGTTCACCAAGAAAAAGTTCTGAGGTAACAAACATAAAAAATAGTCGAACTGAGAACCTCCTCCTATTTTTGAAGTCGGTGAAAAAGTTAAACTTAAACGTGATGAAGTCCGTAAAATTAATTTCATTCTTTCACGTAAATATATTAAATCATTATTGTAGGAGAATGTTAAACTTTTTGAACTTTTAACAGGTGAAGCTATTTAAAAGAAACGTGTAACCTAAATATAGCTTTATATCGCAACGATATTACGATTAATATATTTTACAGATGTATATAATAATGAAATGAATATAATATAATGAATTTTACATCGATAAAGTAAATATCTGGCAGTAAACTTAAAAAGGAAATGGGAGATATACTGAAATATCACTGAAATTACATAAGAGAAATCTATGATTTAAAACCGGAGATTCATTCGGACAAAAATTTAAGGAATGTAATATATTAACTTTGGCATCTCAATATATTTATGAAAATGTAATATATGTTTGTACACAAAAATAAATGCAGTTTTAAAAAAAATTGATATATTAATATCACTAGCACAGTAACTGGTACTACTAGCTCGTGTCTATTCCTAGTATTTACAGAACGATCTGTAAATACTAGGAATAGACACGAGCTAGTAGTACCAGTTACTTGACTCGCCCAAGTCAGTAAACCATTCTTGGTACGATGTGTACGCTTTTGAAACAAAATTCCATGAAATATAGGAAATTTGACCTCAAAGTTGAGGTGATCGCTATCTACTATTTCTAATTCATTTTGTGTTGTTAATTGTGTAACATACGAGTATAATTATGATTGTAAGCTGACTTTTTTAAATAATGTACCCCTGGGTTTCTTGCTGGTTCTTTCCAGGACAGAGGTTTTTTTTAACGAACCTGTGGTAAACAAAATAGTGACTTTCAATAAGTATTATCTATATTTATTTTTTATTTATTTATTTAACAATTTATGTACACACAAAGTAATATTACAATGAAAAAATGCTACAATGAAAGATATTTTGTACAAAGTCACTGCTTATTTCATATTGAAATTTCTTCCAGCAGGCCTGATACTAGACATATTCAAAGAGAAGCAGATTTGGTGTGCACTCTCATAACAACTTTTATAACATTAATACACTTAATATACCATAAAGATAATAAAAACATATACATACATCTATACATACGGACATGCATATACCTAAATACTGTACTATATACATATATGAAATAAATACATGAAGATACACATATATCCCACACATAATCTAATTTGAATAAAATAGTTTCTGATACTGTTTCCTATGCTACCACCCGAACAAATACACGGGTTGGAAAATAGTTTATTTATTTAAAATTAGTTTTAAAATCACAAACACTGTACAAATAACACCTTTTGTGTGCCTTAGAAATTTTCTCCTAATGATGAATTAAGAAAATGCTTATAAAAACATTGGTGTTGTCAATAATTGATTACTCAGACTCTACACTACACTGACACGTTCCAAGAAATTCTAAACAAACTGAATCATCTTAATAAATCCATACCTTTTTTACATTCAGTTTGCGCGAATATGATCACATATACGCTTACCGTGGCTATCTTCCCACTATCGTAGGTCTTTAAGAATACTTATTAAGCTATTCTCTGTTTAATACAATCAGTTTGTGCCCGAATATTTCGAATGTGCCTTCGTTCTACGGACAATTCATCAATATTACAATAATTCTACACTAGTACATAATTCCTTTTGTCACATTGACTTCCTCTACCCCACAAGCTGATAAACTTTGTAATCATTATCAACAGCCTTTCACAAGTCCACTGCTGAACATAAGCCTCATTCAAGGATTACCACAAATAAGGAATGCAAAAAATGCTGTCCTAAGCCAACTGCATCCATCGGTAACTGCATCCCCTACCAGGTCTTACTCCATCTAGTGGGGTGCATCCTTACACTTCACTAAAATAGTTTGGAATAAGTCAATAAAGATTTATAACCATTTACAATAAAAAATCCTGGAAAGTGATTTTTTTACTATAATTTAAATGAATTTTTTGACATAAATAAATAAAGTGTTTAGACCTTGTGTTCATTTTATTTTTTATTTATTTGATGATTGATAATTTTAATTTTTTTAACGAAATTTTGCTATGCCCTTGCGGGGCGTAGTATACGATCAATGTACTTAAATTTTAATGTGACATGCAATAAACAATTGAATTGAATTTGAATTGGAAGAATTACCGAATATAATACGAAGCGCTACCAGTAAGGTATCATAAATTTAAACGTCTACTTTGGAAACTCTATCTAACACTGCAGTGGAGTGGATCTCTTTAGTTATGTAACTGGCTCCAACTAATCCGGTAACTTAATACATTTATTTATTTATATAAGCATGTTTCGAATTATGTTAACTATAATATCTATTTTTGTTTATATGTGACCGTTTGTTGTTTGTATTGTGCTATAAATATATATATCTCAAAATCTCTGAATTCATTAATGAAAAAAAATTTTACTCAAATTTTGTCCTTAATATCAGGAAAGTAAAAGTAAAAGTGTATAATATATAACACCTTCGTATTTTATTGAAATTTGATAGGGAAAGTATCAGTTGTATGTTGTGTTAGATAAGGCTAGATATTTTACGAGGTTATTTACGTCAAATCTATAAGTACCTAAAGCTACTTTCATTTCGTTTGCAAATCTTCCAAAATCTTATAAAATATATCAAGCCAACATTCCAATGTCATAAGTATAAATAAATAAAGAAAGTTTATTAATCCATATTTTTCAAATATTTCTTTTTTATAAATGGCGAATGGACAGCCAGTGTTATAAAAGTTTGATTTTAATCTATTGTATAAATAATTAGTGAAACCACATTCTCTGGCGGACCAAGGACGGCTACTAGGCTCAGTGACTTAACAATAAGTCTGGCACTGACAGCCGCGGATTCGAAACCTACGGTACAAGATGTTTGACCTTATGCAATTTACGTACGTTAACTGCCTCCACGATATATACTATAAAATCATAGTGTGGGATAACGTTTTTAAAATAAATTACAATAATTTATAATTCTTAAACACCTAATTTAAAATATTTAACATTTGATTGAGACAGCATTATAATTATTATATCGCAATAAATATTTATATGAGAGCACGCACAGATATGCGTTTTCGCATTTGTTACGAAACTAGTCATTCATTTAACTGTAAACATAATGTTTCGTTAGAGTAAAAGTAATGGGTTTTACTGATCAGATCAGATCAGATTCAGATCATGTGCGTTATCAATACTAACTCACAGTCATGATCATTATCGTCATCAACATTATAGCCCCACAGAATTCCATTGTTGAACATAGCCCTCATGAAACACGGTCATGAGTCACCTGCATCCATTGACCTTTTGCATGACTTTCCAAGTCACCTCACCATTTAATTAATTAATAGGTTTAAAATATTATAAAAATCATGTCACTGTGCGATTTACTAGGAGTTTTCTTCCTTGTACGATTTCTATGCGAAATCGCTTACCACAGGTGATTTTTCTAGGTCGATACGACTTAGGGACCTTCAAAAACTGAGCTTACATCTTTTCAAAAGGTCTGCGATGCACCTGCGATTCCTTGGCTGAAAAGAACAGAAAGGGTTGGCTCGACTGGGGAAGGACCAATCTTTCACATAATACCAGCTTAAAATAGCAGCTGAACGCTGCTGTGTTTTGTATGGTGAGTATATAATACCGGAGACCCTTAATAGTCGAAGTGAGGCATTTCATCTTACACCTCAGGGGTGACAACACATCTGCATTTTGATTCTAAATCGAATACAGATGTAGACGTCAATGGGCCACAGCATTCACTTACCATCAGATGGACTGTATGCTCGTGGTAAACCACTCAAATTTCTATAAAAAATACAATTTTAATAGTCGTTGATTGGAAATTGGGTAAATAATTACCTCCTTTTTTCGAAGACGGTTGGTTAAGACGCTATATACTGATAAATTATAGATAATGACTGTTACCTTAAATGATTGTTAGTTTCGTTTTGTGATGTGTCAGATCGTTTTCAGAAGTAATATTTCCCGTTATTGAGAATTTATTGGTCATGGCGTCGCTTATTCAAAGGCACAAATGGTTGGCTTTTGGTATGTAATATGATGTATGTAATGATGGTAATATTCTCATAATCAATATTCACATTGCATTACAATTCATCACAAGTCCTCTACCGAACTTAATACTCCCCTTAAAGTGAAAAAAAAAATGATTCTAAGCTACCTGCATCAATAAACTTGCTACATGTCTTAGTCACTTGTGAGGGGTCGCTCTATATGCTGTTTACTGGTACGAGGCTGAATTGCAGACAGAGCCATTTCATTGTAACTACCCCCAAAAATAACAAAATATTGTTTATATTCTATTAAATTATAAACATTTTATTATTATATCCAAGCACGAAGTTAATTCATAGATAAAGATTTTCTCTCGATCAGAGAGTAGTTAGAACTTACGCAAGTACGCCCCGCCCACAAAAGAAGTGTCGATTAAGTATTTAAATATAAAAACGTGTAGTTTGAATTTCGATCTCAACATACATTCAATTATTTCATATCTCTTATATTTACGCGAACACTACACATTGAAATAATACTAGTTATTACGGAATTTATCGCGTATATTTAACTTTTTAATTACCCGACGTTTCGAGAGCTTTACAGCACCCATGGTCACGGGAAGGACTGAGATGTTCAACGTCCAGCTGTCATAGTTAACCGCGGTTACCATAGATTAAAATTTAACTTTTGTTCCGATCTACACAGTATGAACTTATGGTATCAAGGAGTCTTGCAGTTGTATGCTTGGGTTGGGATTTAATTTTATTTATTATAGGATCCCAAGCAGATGGTAGCACCCAGCCATCTTCTCTATTGAAATTAGGATGTTTTTTGATTTCAATAGCCTCGCGAATCATCATTGGAAGGAATCGGTGTTCTTTAGCGAGGATTTGTGGTCTATCAAATCTGATGTAGTGACGGGGGCGATCCTGTACATGTTCAATGGAAGTCTGCAGTCTGTGAACATGTACAGGATCGCCCCCGTCACTACATCAGATTTGATAGACCACAAATCCTCGCTAAAGAACACCGATTCCTTCCAAGGATGATTCGCGAGGCTATTAAAATCAAAAAACATCCTAATTTCAATAGAGAAGATGGCTGGGTGCTACCATCTGCTTGGGATCCTATAATAAATAAAATTAAATCCCAACCCAAGCATACAACTGCAAGACTCCATGATACCATAAGTTCATACTGTGTAGATCGGAACAAAAGTTAAATTTTAATCTATGGTAACCGCGGTTAACTATGACAGCTGGACGTTGAACATCTCAGTCCTTCCCGTGACCATGGGTGCTGTAAAGCTCTCGAAACGTCGGATAATTAAAAAGTTAAATATACGCGATAAATTCCGTAAAAACTAGTATTATTTCAATATTTCATATCTCGTCACTTTCTCCTTGGTGCAAATTGTAAAGTCACCGTAGAGCGTACCAATGTGTTGTTTGGTATAAAATATAAGCAAAGAGGATAGGAAAAAATGTATTTGAATCTTTATTTTCTATTTTGCCATGGTGTTTGATTTCCTGATGCCATAGTCAACCTACCTACTACCCTAACCCTCAGGATGCTGGTGGGGAAATGGATTTGTGAAGAGTTTCCGTGTCTCTGTTGATAAGCGAAGAAGGTGGAAGTCAATGGGTCTTAAATCGCTGCGAGTTCGCAGGCATTTCTCTACGAAAAAAAGGCTAACTTTGAATTTCAATGATTGACTTTGGTCCCTTCTTCACAAAACGTAATAGAGGATAGATTTAGGCGTAAATATCATAAGCGTAGATTGTGTGCTAGTTGGGTGCTGAACTAGCATATACTTACACCCAACAGTAAATGGATCCTGCAAAAAAAGCTGATCTAATCAACATTAGTGTGACGTACAAAGTTCGTATTAATTCCAATTTCAACAAAAATTCAAATAAAATCTAAAATAATTTAACTTAAACACGTTCAACGCTTAATTTTCTCTCATGCTAATAAATGCTGCGTTATTTTCTTAACAAAAAAACTGCTAACTCATTACGCCTTTGTGCATGGATGACCTTAGAGAGAGATGGATTCAATTACACAAATGGATGAGCGAGCAGCGAGGGAACGGTTTTCGTTTTCTAAGGTGACGCTATTGTATGGATTTCTATACTAATATAAACGATTTAGTTATTAACAGTTCGTTAAAAAAATGTTTGGGTTTTGTATGCTTACAACGCACTTTCTCATTAGTGAGTACGCGAAAGTGGACAGCGTTACCATCACTATCACATCTTTATTTGTGAAGAAAGGGGAAGTAAAAATAATTTCAGATACAAAGTCGGTCAAGTCCAAATGACACATGATAATTTATTATATTAGATTTCTTGCTTTAAGTAAATATGTGAATTTGTAACGGAGCTCTAAAAAGGTACTTACGTAGATCGAACGCAGTGTTTACGAGCTACATACATAAACTCTCACGCTTGTTACTAAAATGGATAGGCAGAGACTACGGAATTCCATTTCCACGATCCCGACACACCTCTCTTAGTTTTTTCACGTTCATACCTACGTATAAATGCTCAGCTATCGTGCACGCATATATTTTATTTAGAAATATTTTGTACCTATGTGTGCTTATTATATAGCTTAAGTTTCTGCACATTCTTTTTTATACGCGTAAAATTCTATTACATGATGAATTCATAAACTAGTGTTTCAGAACTCAGCGTGGTTGATTCTATTTCTTATCACGTATATTACCGTCAATGTCAATAGGAACTAATTATTATAAAGCTTTGGGGTCCACTTTACTTTACTTATGTGTAACTGTACCCAGGTTGCTAGCGTATTGTGGATTTTATGGAGACAACTTAGTCTATAAGCTATCACGGCTCTACTGCACTATAATGAAATAATTAATTGCAATGTTGGGCTCTAATTTACTACGTGTTCGGCGGTGAAAGATAGAGAAACAGAAACGGAAATTTTTTATTCAATGTAGATTATAAACAATACTTATTGAAAGTCAATTTGTTTCATTTACCACTGGTTCGCAAAAAACCTCTGTCCTGGAAAGAACCAGCAAAAAATCCAGCGGGACTATTTTTTTCCAAATAATAGCTTAGGAAACTACACATCGTGAGGAAATCTGCCTGTTTGAGTAATAATATATTTGTAAATTTAACTTTCAACCAACTGTGTTGTTGATGTCGTAGGCCAAGATTCCATTGACATTTTGCGTCTGGTGTAAAAAGCTGCTTATGTGGCCATCAAGCCTCAAGCATTAGGAACTTTCTTATATATCTCATAGTCGACTCATACGAAACCTACGGAATGAAGTAGGGTGGCGGATTGCACTTCATTACTACTTGTGAATAGTTAGTTAACTTCAGTTACTTATCATATGTTAAACGTCAGTTACTATGATATTAAACTTGATTTTTAGACTCTAGTACCTACCTTAGATAATATAAATTACTTTAGTAATATTCAGAAATTTATTAATGTATTAGACATTTTAATCGATACTTATCAAATACTAAAAATTCGCCCCGGATTCGCGCAGGTGGTTTCCGGATCTTAACAACAGCTTCATCTACCGGGTAAAATTGTAAATTCAAACCATTCAGGGACCCAATGAAACACACAAATTATGTCATCAAAATGATCTCTGCCGCTCTCAACAGATGATCTTTCATACATGCGGCAATTTATTTTTATTTATCTATTTCTACCTGTATCGTATTCAAAATTACGCGACACGAACTCTTTAAATCGAGTTTATTATTTTTATACCGCACTAACACGTCATTAAAAGTATATAAATATTTAGAGGTTCATGAATAAACTGCGCCCTCCTTTCTGCCAAGGAGGGTCGCGTTCGTATACGGCTTAGAGATCTCTAGACAGATCGTTAAGCCAATTCCTAAAAAGTTGAGTTTAGTGGGTAAGAGTCACCACATAACCACGCAGCCGGCTGCGTGGTATGCTATGAGCATTCTCAACCTCCCTCCCCCGCTTTCCGGAGGGTTGCCCATATTTGCTTCGGGCGCAAAAAACAAAGAATAAATCTCATGCTTTTATTATTAAGTTTTGCAATACGTGTTATTAAAAAGAGCCAGAGCCACTCTTCAACTATATTACGGTTGTAGCACTTATAAGTCGTCTCGAACACGAGAGGACCACGTTCTCACAGAATACCAACATGAAAAAACAGCTAAATGCTGCTGCGTTTCGTATAGTGAGTGTAGATAATCGGAGACTCACTAGAAACGAGATATTTTATCTTATTCCTGGACCTTCAGGTGGACCGTGTGCCCGTTTGCCACTAATATTTTAATGTATTGGTTTTGAAAAGACTTGATCTAGGCTAATTCGGGATCATGCAATGTGGTAGGTTGTACGTTGGATCGCAATTGCTAGCAAAGCAAATTCATAACGAAAACAGAAAATTATAAAATTTGTCCCTCCCTCCTTTTATCTGGTTTTAAGATGTCAACGGAACAGAATGAGTAATTTGTCCCGTCGAAATCTCACTAAAGGAATTATATGGAAGAGTATTCATGGCGAAATAAGAGTTGGAAAAAATCCAGAAAGGGCTATGGCGGTGCCGTAGAGCGGCGGCTAAGATTGAACACATAAAGATGATCTTGCGAAAAAAGTGTGCCGCTATGCAAAAAAAGCTCTTCACTACAGCTTATATAACATAGTAAACATCTTTATATTTTTATAATCTTTATTATAGGAAATCGGGTTAGCTCCCGTTACAGGTAAAATATTTTTTTCTACTTGCTTACTATCAGCCTGTAACAGGTATATATATATATATATATATATATATATATATATATATATATATATATATATATATATATATATATATATATATATATATATATGTATATATTACAAGAAGTAAAGCGAGACCTTAAATAAGTAATAGCAAGATTACAATGTATGTTGTACACATAATAATAAAAACTAGAAACAGCCTAGTAGCAATCAATAATTTTTAAGAGTTATGTTTTTATTTTATTATGGAAAACAAACAATGATATATAGATAAAATTTAGTAATTAAACTTAGGTATTCTTTAAAGCTTTCATTTATTTTATGTTGTTACGGAAAACAAACAATGATATTTACTTAAAATTTATTAATCTTATTATTTTATTTATAAAACTTTATTCGTAGCATTCAATTTATACTGATGCTTTAAACACTGCAATATTATTTCAAAATATATAAGCATAAAGTTACTTATAAATATTACATTAACATATTCAGCTGTAATAAACGAGTCGTTGAATATTTATAGAAATGCACACTTTTATACTGCATTTTTGCATTTGTTTATGCGAACATAAAATATTCCACGTCAAATGCAATTATTTCCTTAAATGCAGGCAGATGTTTCCCTTTACGGGAACCGCCTTTGCATATATATTGACCGTCAGTCCGACTGTCGGCCATCATGAACGCAGTTTTCTATTATATTCAAATTAAGACGTGCATACCACGTATTCGGTTCCTTGGGTCCTGTCAGGCAGTACCTTTATATTGGGTAATGTTTTGTATCATTTCATTTTGGATTGCTACTGGATAGAAGTTTTTATAAAATATGGATGACAAACGAGCACACAGTACACCTGATGATAAGTGGATGCTGTGACCTACAGACATCTATCCTCGATTAAGAATTAAAATGCAGATGCGTTGCTACCCTTGAGTACTAAGATTAAATGCCTCTTTCTCAGTGAAAAGGGTAGCACCACACTCTCACAGAATACCAGCGCAAAATAGAAGCTTCGTATGGTGAGTGTAGATAACCGAAGACCCTTTTACTGGAAATGAAGCATTCCATCTCCATCTTCAGCGGTAACAACATCAGCATTTGATTATTAATTGGGGATAAATGTAGGTGTTTATGCGCCAAAGTATCCACTTACCATCGCGTGGACTGTGTACTTGTGTGTCAAACCTATTCTATGAAAAAAATACTACATTATAGGTAAAAACCTCTATTAGATTATTATGAAACTTTCAAGTTAACATTATCTTAATATATGTAAATTACGTGTCACGTTGTTTGTCCGCGATGGACTCCTAAACTAGTTAACCGATTTTAATTAAATTTGCACACCGTGTGCACTTTGGTCCAACTTGAGAGATAGGATAGTTTTTTTGCCCATGAGCGACTCACAATTTTTTTGGCGAATTTAAGGATTTTTAATAGGACATGACAAAGGGTCGCCAAAAAGAACAGAGGCATCGTCTGCCTGGCAAGCTAGTTTATAATAAATATATAACTCTTAAAGGACTAATTTTTAATTTAAATTACTTCATTGTAATCAATTAAAGTGTAATGAACTTATGTAGAGTACATATTACTACAATGTTGTAATCGACCTGACATAAAAACCTAATACCTCAAATGTATTTAAAAAAAAATTGTTATTCAATATGAATATAAAACGAAGGAATGCAACAAACACTTCTGTGGGAGCGACGTATTCGGTACGTACTTTTGTATGCATTGTCTGTTAGGATATCTTCACATAAACTATTGCAAATCGTGACAACTAGGTACTCGGAATATGAAGATTAATTTACTAAGTTTTACGACGGTACATTCTTATATATGTCTGATACCAAATAGTAGTGCTTGAAATGCTGAATACCGGTTTGAAAGGTAAAGAGTGCCTATAGGATTACAGAGTGTGAGGAATTACAGTCCATAGAAGTGACAACGAAACTGGCGCCTTCTTTGTTTGTAGTTGGCTAGAGACGTACTTGGACTACAGCAGCTTCTCAACATAAAGTAGAAAGTAAGTTTGTTTGTTACTTAATTTTATAAAAATATCATGAGTAAGATTTGAGATTCTTCTTCTCTATCAGTCTATGCTAGCATTATTAATATTACTCGTAATAGAGTCCTGCTACAGGGTATTAAAATGGCTGCAGAACGCGTGAGCTCGACTGAAAGTACTGAGAGACGCTCGCAAAGAATACTATGTTTATTTTTTTAGTTGCACTATATTATAATCCTTTTAATTCGTACCGTGCTCTAATTGTACTATTAATATTAATCGTAATAGAGTCCTGCTACAGGGTAATAAAATGGTTGCAGAACGTGTAAGCTCAACTGAAAGGACTGGGAGAGACGCTCGTAAAGAATACTATGCTTATTTTTTTAGTTGCACTATATAATGGTATGTTTTAATTCGTACCAAGGTCTATGTATATGTCAAATATGAGAGAGATATGAGATTAACTAATAAGCATATTGCTCAGTGAACGTTTAATGGATGGCAGTAAATATGAAGATATTACGTGATAGAGAGAGAGGCTGCAGCTATATTATGATTGCAGCACGAATGGGTCGGCCCGACCGGGGACGGACCACTCTCTCACAGAATACCAGCATCAAATAGTAGCTCAATGCTGTTGTGTTTCGTATGGTGAGTGCACAAAACCGGAGACCCATTTTACTAGAAACGAGGTATTTCATCTTGGTCCTTAGGGGTGACAACGCATTTGCATTTTGATTCTTAATCGAGGATAGATGTAGATGTTTATGGGTCACAACATCCACTTACCATCAGGTGCACTGTGTGCCCGTTTCTCAACCTCATTGTGTAAAAAATGAATGAATAACTTATGTTTATTTAAAATTGAGTAAAAGATAAATACTTTATTTTATTTATTTCTTCAAATAATATAAAGGTCAATACTATACTTGGCTACTGCCATAAAAACTTAATGGCTATAATAATTAAAACTTAAACACTAATAGGAATTTTGTTCTGCGTCTATTTTTTTATTATTAAATAAAATTACTCTAATAATATAAATTCTTAAATATTTTTCTTTATCGTTTCACATCAGTCGGCTTGAAAAGGCGTGTCCTTCATTGTAAGGAGGATAAGCCAAAATCGACGATTGGTAGGCGGATTATAGATTGTACACTAATGTATCGGTACACTAATGTATACAGTTGTCGGTCTAAGTTTTACATGTGGCTAACAATTTGTAGTGTAATCGTTACCCATCGGGGGTATTGTACTGGCATTTTCTTTAGTCGACTCCTATTACACCTACATATACGAAATGCTATGGTGGATTATACGGCCGTATGAATATTATAGAAAACATTCAGAAAGAGTTTTTAAAGCAGATAAATATTTGAATACTTATTAAATGTGATATTATATTTTACCACAAAATTTCAATGAATTTGCTAATTCATCGTTCATCGTCATCATCACAAGTCATCTGCTGAACAAAGACCTCACCCCAAAGAATGTCACAGAACATGGCCCAGGACTACCTGCATTCATCGAATTACCACATCTCTTACCAAGTCGTCACAACATGTAGTTGGTGGCCACCCAACACTTCGCTTACAAGTACGGGACCGCCGCTAACTATTCTTCGCCAACGGTGGTTAGTTCTACGTTGATTATTTAAATTAAATTTTACTGTCATTTACTTAACACAAACGTATTAAAATATAAAAACATAATATGTTAATATGTTAGTCGTGATTATTCAGGAGCTAAGCGCTCGCTTCGAGTTTCAATTTTAACTACTGTACTCGGTGGGGAGAGAAAACATTGTAAGGAAACCTGCATGCGTATATTACACTTCCTTGTTACAAAACCTTCTATGAATGAGAGGAGACCTGTGCTCAGTAGTGGAACGTATTACTTTTACTGTTTACTCTATTTTTACTTACTCTATTATTTTTTACTGACTTTTGATTAACTTTAAATTGTACTTTATTTTATATATTACAGGTATTCTCATAGAGACAGAGGAGACAGAAGGAAATTAATCAACTCAATTAATAAAATATTGCGGCTGCCAACCCGTGTAGCAAGCATTGCAACTATGGCAAACATCCTCTGTTTGAAGTGATCTACAGAGGAGGTCTATGTTCCCCCGTGGACTTCTAATAGGCTGTATTGAATAACGCATCCATAATTAAAGAATAAATTAGGGCTTGATTATAATTTATCCCGTTCCCTATATTTTCTACTTATCACCTCCACATAAATCTTTGCTTTGTTGGACCTGTAAATAGTACTTGCTACTGGTTCACAAATGCAAAACGCCTTTAGCGCGCAAGTGCTGTGGTTACTTTACGACTAGATCGGTCGGATAGCGTCGGGTATGTCGGCGTCCGAGATTGAAACGATAATACCCACCGACATGTACTTGTTACATGTGGCGAGTTTAGCGCGAATATGCTATGATTGATGGTTGCTTCGAAACGAGATAGGATTTGCTGTTTATTTGTATGCCGGAAGATTTATGTGCTTCGGAAAACTTTTGTTAGGTTATGTATTGCTTGACAGTTTATAATATAAATGTATTACTGTACACAGAAGTTTTGATGATGAACGTTATTTATTTATGTTTATCAATCAGCGTGAACTCATAAAACACATATAGAATTGTTAAAATAAAAGAAGTTTCTTTATAATATATAGCTAAAGTTCGCTAATCCCAATAAGGGATTTTTATGCTTTATAATTCTGTCATATGTACGTGGTACGTGTAGTTATATTATAGTTGTAGCACGAATGGATCGCAGATAAACATCATGAAATAGCAGCAGCTTTATGCTACTGTACGTTTGAGTTAAATATAGTAAGTGTAGAGAACTGGAGACCCTTTTAACAGGAAATGAGGCACTCCATCCTTATATCCATGGGTGACAACGCATCTGCGTTTTGATTCTAATCGAGGATTAATGTAGTATATATCCACATAGAGTATAAATCCACTTACTATCTGCTGGAATATATGCTCACTTATCACACTAACTCTGTTAAAAAATAATAGAAGGCTTATGTTTGTCAATCGAACATATAAATATACACTGTTTAGTTAATAGGAGATATACATATGATCACGTATGAACTTATCGCGGTCAAGGTACCACTTTTTTCAATTACCTGAACATTGATCGAGTGTACCTCAATGTAGATTGCACTGAGTTGATGATTGTAGCCGATTACATAGCGTAGTATCGTGGGTAAAAGATTGCAATCATAGCTGAGGTACTGCGGTTTGTACGTGTCGTGCTACCTACTTTGTTTGAATAAAATTTCTGAATAGCAATATTTTATTTTTAAAGTGCTTCGTTCTTTACCAATCTGTACTGATTGCGGTGAAAATACGGCGGTTGAAACTGTTATTTAAGTGAAATTGTTATTGGTTATACATTAGGTGTTAGTTCAATCTTTTCGTAGTCCAAAAACACACAAGAAACAATTTTATTTTCTTTTAGTAATTTTAAATTTTCTCAAATACGACATTTATAACATATATTTATGTTTAGTTTTTGTATATTATAAAATGAAAACAGTTTTTCATTTTTGAATAAAATCGTTATATTGCCTAGGAAGGATTCATCTTTCTAAATTATAAAATAAAGGCATTTTAGCACTCATGTGTCAAATCATACACACATACACAATGAATCATAAATACATACACAATAAATCATACACTGTTAAAATTACACTTTTTAGCATCATTTTAGACAGTTTTTAGTTTCGTAGATTACTCTAGAATTCTAATCATATACATTGAAGTAATATGTACTTACGTACTAGAACAGCTATCTTAAACAAAAACTGTGCGCTACTCTGTGTTCGCGCGCTTGTTTTTTTATCATAGAATAAACTTAGGTAGAATGATCCGTAGGTAATAGTAGATTGTATTGTTAAATAGGTGAATTATATCGAGAACAATATTTAAATTTTGTCATTTATTTTGTATATAATATTTAATTATTTAATATAATATTACATAATATTACATAACAATTATATTTTAATGATATTTTATCTGAATATTTTAAAAGATATCTAAGTCAAATATAAAAAAACGTAATAAATGTATATTTAGTAAAACTTATTAACATAACATTTAAATTACAAATATATTTATTTGAATTAGAATAAAAGTCGTTCGTAAATGCTGGGCACGCGAGAGTTAAAAATGGACGAATTTATACCACTTTGATTTTGATGTGGAAATCTAAACATAAAATAAAAGAATAATAAACAGAATTAAACATGAAAAATTTTGCTAAATTATAATAACTTATATGTGTTTCTACAAAAAAATGTGTATGATAATATATTCGTCCTATACTTAAGTACCCACAGAAATGTCGCATAGAAGATATAAATTTCATAATCTATATTTCATGACACAAGATGGCGTCTTAGGAATAATTTGTTTTATTATTAGGACATAATACGTTTTTATTGATTAAGTATCTTATTAACCGATGAAAAGTAATTCCTCGGTTTTTACTGATATTTGTTGAATTATTTGTGCAATATCTAAGTACATACGACGGCATATTTTTATGAAGACATTTTTTTTAAATCAACACAACAAGTGACAACTCTATAAGCGTCTAGCGAGTGACTGATTAAAGTGCGGTGTGTGCACCGCAGTTGAGTGGAACAGAGTAGCTGAATGCAGTGTCGCCTCTAGTACGTAGTACATAATAGCTCAATGATCATATATAATCTAGTGTAGATGGTGTAAAAATAGCCACTACCAAATATCGTTTCACGGATGTTGTAAGAGGCAATAGAGGGAAACAAGCCAGCTTATCGGCAGCAGCGTCTTCATAATAAAAACTAGGAAATAAAAAACCTAGGATTGGCAAATCGCATACGAAGTTTGGCAACTATCTCAAATATCCCACTAATGAGGCCATATACAGGAGGGCTATGTACAGCAGTAGACTTTAACAGGCTGTCATGAATGAATTTTTATTATATAACTTTTTAGTATATATTTATCTCATATGCCCTTTTGTTATTGACATACCACGCATTCGAAACGATTTGCTTCGTCCTTCATAATGCATATGGCAAAAGAGTGGAATAATTTGCCATCATCCGTCTTTATATTCAATTACAATGTATTCAAGTATTAAAATGTATTCAATGCAAGATTGAATAGGCTTATGCTAAGTCAATGCACTTTACCATCTTTGATTGCATCATCGCTCACCATCAGGTGGGATGGTAGATAAGAATTGGCTTATTACAGTTAAAAAATGTATTTAAACATTAACTTCACGAAACAATTGTCCATATAAGGTTTAAAACTGCGCGCTAACATCTCGGCCCGGTAGCCACTGCGATACCGTTTTAACAACAGCGCGAATGCGACACGATTGGAGACTACATGGGTATAGGGATGGAAACAGAACAATCAATACTTTTTTTTAATTTTTATTACTCCTTCAAAAACGTTACCTCTACTCCTATATTATGAAGGCAGTTTACGTACATAAATTTCACATGGATTAATGATTTCTGATATTTACGCGAACACTACGCATTAAATGAAAGTAATTTTCATGGATTTTATCGCGTTTAATTTATTTTTTAATACTTTTCAGCATCCGTGTTCACGGGAGGACTGAGGTGTTTGACGTACCGATGTCATAGTTGGCCTGGCCTACCTTCAGGTTTTGAATATTAACTTTTGTCCGATTTACGCAGAATGAGCTTACAGTATATTGAAGTCTTGCAGTGTTATGCTTGAGTTTGAATTTAATTTTATTAATTATAGAATCGCAAGCAGATGGTACTCTACCCATCCATCTTCTCTATTGAAATAAGCATGTTTTTTAATTTCAATAGCTCCGCGAATCATCCTAGGTAGGAATCGGTGTTCTTTTGCGAGGATTTGTGGTCTATCAAACCTAATCTAATGACAGGGTTTATCTTTAACATGTTCACAGACTGTATATTTCCTATCACTTTTTATTTCACAAGGATTATTTGTAGGCCAAACAAACATTTGTTCCGTGCGGAATTCAAACACGCGGCCCTGAGTGCCGAAAATTAATTTTGCCAATCTAAAATAGATTAATTTTATACATTTTAGGAGGGATATGTGGTATTTATTCCTTTACGTAGTCAAAGTAGCATCAATGGCAACATGCTTACCAAGAGTGTTCAATTCTCATAAGGTTCCGAGGGCTATTGCGTCCTGCGCAATCAGTGCTCACAAGGCGGGGAAAGAAGTCCCGCGTTTTTGACTGCACACCGGTCAGTTCACAATAACTTTTTTTTACATAGAAATAAGTGTGACGCACGTGCACAAAGTCCATCTGACGTTAAATGGATGCTGTAGCCCATAGTTACCTACATCTATCCTCGATCAAAAATCTGGATGCAGATGCGTTCTTTACTCCTTTAGAAAAGATTAACAATTCACGTCATTCACAATATGCAACACAGCAGCATTACGCTGCTATTAAAAAAATTATCGTGTAGTAGTGGTGTAAGACGCTGGTGCGATGACATTGTAGAGGTGGCAGGAGCAACGTGGACGAGGCTAGCGGCAGACAGAACTTCATGGAAAAGGATGGAGGTGGCCTTCACCCGGAAATGGGTATCCCACAATTAATTAAAATTAATATAATAAATTATGACTCTATTTTATGTGTATAGCCAAATTTAGCAGATTATTATTAATTTCAATTTTATTATTTTAACTATATATTTTGTGACAAAAATCAAAATAAGTTGACAATTACTTGAAAATATAAATATAAATTGATTATTTACCTTAACATTATTTATAAATAATCAAAAATTAATTTTGTAAATTTACTTTAAACTTTTTTATTTAAAATTGACACCGGCATTATCATGTCTTTTAATTAAAAAAAAAAAAAAAAAAAAAAAAACTGCATGACTCATAACAATATTGTAATTGGTTTTAACTAATATCGACTGTTGTATGAAAATTGGGAATAAAATGGCTATTATTATTATTATTATTGTGGGCTATCTATATAGTTTTCTCATCTGGTTGGGTTCTATAAATATATAATTATAAATGAAAATGAAAAGATAAATATACATAAATATCAATAACATAAAATAAATATAAAAATACATAAATAAATAAAAGCCCAACCAGATGGAGGCCCTCGGCAGAGGAGACCAAACGGCCGAGGGTTAGGGGGAAAGGGAAAGAAACCGGCGGACGATGCGGGCGGTATCGAGGAGCACCGCCTTCTGCATTTGAGCCCGGAGCGGTCCGCCACGTAGTCCCAGTCGCCTCAGATGACCCGAGAGGCTGACTGGGATTAGCCCGTTTGCAGAGACGACTACAGGAATAATTTCGGTCGGCAGACCACCCCACATGTCGGTCACCTCGTGAGCCAGGTCCAGATATTATTATTATTATTATTATAGTGGTGTAAGAATATCCACCACACCAGTACCCAATACTATCTATCCTGTGGTGTCGTAAGAGGCGACAGAAGGATATAAATCAGATGATGAGCAGCAGCGGATTCTTAATAACGACTAAAAATGAAAAACTGCGGTTGACGACCCGCTTGCCAAGCGTGAAAACTATGGCAAATATACCCCTATGGAGGGGGGGGGGCTTATATTCAGGAGTAGACTTTAATATTATTTTTTCATTTAAATTCAATGGTAGTAGGTGAGCATATTAAGACCAAAACCTTTACAGCTTAGCAGAGTGATAAATTGAAACACAGCTATAAAAATATAAAATATCAGTCGACTATGTAAACATATACACATCACTACGACTTACGTTCTCTGGGGGTCTTAGCGGTTTGTTGGTACCAATTAGGGAGAGTACACGACAGTGAGTTTCTGTAAACGTATTGGTCGAAAGTGGGTAATGCCTACGGCTTACAGTGTGTTATATATTTTATTTAGATCCATCATCGTAAATTTTCGGTAAATTTGTCCGTATGTGACATGTCATCCTATGGGTGTTGTAAGAAGCGACAGGGGGTTATAGATACGAGAAAAGGTCCCGCTGGATTTCTTGCTAGTTCTTCTCAGGAAAAGGTTTTCTTTTTTTTTCGAACTAGAAAGAAAAAAGTAGTAAAAGTAGAAAAAATCTTTTAATAAGAATTACGTGTGATCTATATAGGGGGGTTTTTTTGTGTGGTGTTTTTTTTTTTTTTTCTTTTTTTTTCTTTTTTTTTTTATTTTTTTTTTTTTTTTGAGTTTTGGATTTGGGTAAAGAAAGTTTTTTTTTTATAGATTGTGTGTGTATTTTTTTTTTTGATATATAAAACATGGGGATGTGGTTTTTGTTGCTTTTTTTTGGGTGGTGTTAAATAAAAATTATTCTATTCTATTCTAGAAAGGAAATTAACTAGAAAATGAGCAGCAGCATCTTTCTGCTAATTTTCAAAGTAATAAATAACTGCGGATTCCAACCCGCCTGTCAAACGTGGCAACTGTGGCAAAATCCTATGGCGAAGCCTATGTTGAGCAGTGGACTTATATAGGCGGTAATGGCAATGGATAGTAAATCTCAGTGACTAGGCTAACATGTTTTACGCTTTATTGGTTAGCATAGTACGGAGAGACTGAACGGTATTTCCGCTAGGTGACATTAAAATATATATCTTTCTCACCCCATTTCGTACTGTAATGGTTTTTACGTACGTTACGAGCCATGCTGTAGCTGTATTAGTAGTATAGTTGGAGCACAAATGGGTCGGATCGACCGAGGTAGGCTGGGCACAGGCCTACCCATGGAGGGTTTTAGGGAAAGGAAGTGAACGCTGCACTCCCCAATTGCGTTCTGGCGAACTTTACATGTCTTCGAAATATGTTTTTTCTTATTTCTCAGACTTTCAACCTGCATTGCTTACGATGTATTCCTTCACCGCCGAGCATGTGGTAAATCAGCAATTACTATTATTAATACCCTTTTATTAGCTTCCCGTGTATTTATCTCACTAGCTTTATATGGCTTTTGTAATGGAGGTGTAAGAATATCCACTAAACGATATCATCCTGTGGGTCACGTAAGAGGCAACAGAGGGAAACTCAAACAGGTGACGGGCAGCAGCATCATCCTGATAACAATTTAAAATAAAAGCTGCGGTTGACAACCTGCCAGGCGTGGCAAATATGGAAAAATTCCCCTTATAAGGCAATCTGGACTTTTATAGACTGTAATGGATGGAATAATACTAGTTTTTACGGAATTTATCGCGTATATTGCGTAAAATTCCGTAAAAACTATTATTATTTCAATGTGTAGTGTTCGCGTAAATATAAGAAATCATTATGTAATGGATGGATTGGTATAGCTTTAGTAAATTAATTCAAATCTAATATGCCATATTACTATGAAAAAATTTGGAGGTCTGATAACTGTAAACACTAAATTGTCATCACTGGTTACCAATTATAATATAATAGTGGGAACTAAAACATAGCTTGACGACACTAAAAACTTGGGTTGTTCTTCCGTCATCGTAAATCCTGCAATTCTAGTTTTTCAGAAAAAATTTACCTAGACAATCTCTCGGCCAACAGTGGTGACGGGATGTAAAATCTTTTTGCTCATCATTTTCCATGTGTTCTCTCAATCCCAGTGTACTGCAGCTCCTGTATTGTCCGACGCGTATCCATAAAGTTCTCTACGTGATATAGAAATAATAGAACGTAAAATCGTAAGGATTCTCAATTCACTAAACAAAAGAGCGGGCCCTGATGGTATTCCTCAACTTTTTTTATAAAAATGAAATCAAAATATCTAAGTTTTCCTCTAAAACAAATTTTAGTAAATATTTATTAGCGAGATTTTTTTATAACTGACTGCAAAAGTTCTAATAATAAAGAGATAAAGATATTGTTAAAAATTATAGATCGGTTTCGATTATAAGTTTATTTACAAAGATATTTGAACGCTTAGTTTGTCCAATTTTAACAAATAATTTAAAAATATTATTTTAGAGAAGCACAGCACAATTTTTGCAAAGATAAATCTACTGTTAGCAATTTAATGGCTTACAGCATGAAAGTTTCAAGTGAAATGAATGGTCAAATGCAGTTGGATTGCAGTGTGAATACACAGATTTTTTTGACCATCAATTACTTATATCTAAATCAAGTACATACGGTGAACATGAGAATTTACTTGGTTGGCTAAGTTGTTATCTTAACTTAGATTGCAAAGTGTCGTATTGCATGAATCTCACATATTGGGCCTATTCTTTTTTTTAGTGTTTATTAATGAAATAACAAATAATACTACGTACATCTACTGTTCCATTTTTGCCGACGGATTAAAATTTTTCAAGACTATAAAAAACCCGGAGGATGGTCTTTCTTTGCCTTTGTTTACCTTAATACTATTTATGAATAGTGCAAAAGTAATAAAATGAAACTTAATCCTCATAAGTGTTTACATTAAATTTACCAAGAACAAGTCTACCGTTTCTTCTTGTTACTCCAATAATACGTATTGAATGAATCTTCATCCACCCATGACCTTGGGGTAATTTTTAAAAGAACATTGATAACGTGGTAACGCGTTCATGGAAAATATTGGGTTTTGTCAAACGCACATGTAATTATTTTTTAAATGCTCAGACCCTGATAACTATCTATAATGCAATAAATCTTAGCAGTTTAGAATATGCTTCGTGATATGGAATTCCTCTTATAAAATTCAAATATAAATTTTCACTTAAAGCTCAAAACTGTCCATACTATACTGATTCCCTAAGATTTCTCATCTTGGATTGATTTCACTGGATGGTCAACGAAAACTTTCAAACTTAATGAAGCTTTATATGTAAGAAAATGTTGACGAAGTTTATGTAACACAAGACATCCAATTACAAATTTTTTCAATATTCCCTTCAGGAGATTCAATCTTGAAATGTTTTCTCCGCTCAGCATGTGTATGCGAACTAACAACAACTTAAACAATACCTACCTTGCTCAATTAATGATTCTAAACTATTATTTATTAAAATTATTACTAGATGAGATGCCTTTCCTTTGTTTAGTATAATTTCTGTTTGTTTGAGTTTATACCTATGTTGTTTAGTCTTTTAATAATGATGTATACACCTGTAAAGACATAACCTTTGTCAAAAAAATAATTGTTTTGTTTGTAACAATATAAATTGATATTGTCGATAGTGTAATTTATCTAAATAAAAAGAAATAGTTATATAGGCCTATTTATGAGCCACGGCTGTTCACAGATCTTCTGTCATTTCTGAGCGGGATAAAGGGCAATTAAATCGCTATGGTACCCCTGGGTGTGTTGGTGGACTTCACAATATGCCCGCGAAATATTATAGTTATTAGACATATCTGTTTCCTAACGATATTTTAAAGGTATCGTAAAATATCATAACCCGGTGAATTAGATACTTACAATTGCAATTAACAGTTTTATTGGTGCCGGTGGGGGTCGACCGGGGTCGTTCTCGTAATGTGAAATTTGCAGCAAATGCTATAAACAAAAGTATTTTATAATTTTACTTTTATTACTCTTTAATATTACACTTTTATTAGTTATGCGCGTAGGTATCTACCTAACGGAATCTTTTAATGTAATTTTCACCAACTTGTCGGCGGCCGGTTGACTTGAAAATTTGCTATCCAGGACCGATAAAAGTACAATAATTTAATAATAATAAGCATCGGCATGACCAGGTCGCCTCCATAATACACCAATATCTTGCGCTTAAATTCAAATTCATACAAAAAATTACAAATTACAAATATAAACTGGACATCATATTAGAAATCATAGAATTTACTGGGACAGGGCCATTATCACGGACAAAACTATTCACTTCAATAGGCCCGATATCACAGTGTACGACAAAAATAACAAAACTACTTACCTTATTGGCATTGCCATACCTAACACCCATAAAATTCAATCCACCATAGCTGAAAAATTTACAAAATATCAAGATTTAGCTATAGAACTCAAGCGTCAATGGAGGGCAGAAACCATCCATATAGTCCCAATAGTTATGTCATCTTCCGGAGTTATACCTAAAAGCCTACAACGCAGTCTAGATATTTTGAAAGTACCCCAACACACACTTCACACCCTGCAGAAAACCGTCATTCTCAACACCTGCCGACTCACACGCAAATTCCACACCACGTCATCCGACCTTTGCTTACACCATCACCTAGCACCTGCTCACGCTTGGCTTCGGCCCGTGTGATTAGGTTTTAAGTTACATATAATATAATAATAAATATTTATTTGCATAACAAATGGTAAATTTTTAGGTCTTATAACATAGTGTGTACATGCATGTTTTAACGGTTTATCAGTATGCAAATATTACGTCAACGTGCAATTGAATAATTAAAATTAGATAAATACAAAATTACAATAACATTTTATATTAATTTGAATAAAACAGAAAAAAATATACAGACATGGTCATATCATAATGCATAATGTCAAACCAGTATAATGTCAATCTTACAAACTCTAATTCATTTGTCAATTTAGAATTTCATACATCAGAAACAATTCGCTTGAGGTGACCGTCACGGCAAAATTTGACAAATTCATTTATGTTATAAAAACAGTCTTCAATCAAAATCAAAATTTTAACACTGGTAGAGCCACGCGGCAGCTTTGCTGTTGCACGAATGGGCCGGCTCAAACCGGGGTGGTACCACGACCGCACAGAATACCGGCGTGAAGTGGAAGCTCTGCTGCCGAGTTTCGTCTGGCGAGTGCAGGTGGCCGGAGGCCCAAATCCCCCCCCATCAACATGGTAGCGGAATTAAATGATGATAGACTACCCCTGGAGGGTACTACCAGCACCCCTAGAGAATCCCACGCTGAGCATCCACGACTATGTTTCTCTACTTCTGAGCGTGGGTGCTCAGGCTGCCCCACGTATTCCGCTCAAGACTACAACTGCTCGGGGCAAATGGAGCAAAAAGACCAAGGCGACCCCTGCCACGCTATCCGTGAATTTCTGCAATATCAGGGGACTTCACTCTAACCTAAACGCCGTCCACTACCATCTCGAGACGGCGAGGCCGGCTCTGCTCTTTCTGACCGAGACGCAGTTCTCTCCGGCTGATGTCTCGTATCTCTCCTACCCGGGGTACAAACTGGAACACTCCTTTGTGCATCGGGCTGGAGTTTGCGTTTACGTCAGAGAGGACATCTGTTCTTGACGCCCCGGCAGACTTGAAGGTTCGGACCTGTCCATCCTTTGGCTACGCGTAGACAGCGATGACCATCCGCGCGTCTACGGGTGCCTCTATAGGTCCCATAGCGGTAATGCCCAAACAGACCGATTCTTCGACCACGGCCAAATTGCTACAGAGTCCTTGCTACAGCAGATACCATCCGCAGAGCTCGTGATCCTCGGCGACGACGCCGAATGGCTTGGTTCACGTTTAACCGATCACGCGGGGAGATCTGTTCATGATTTTGCTTTGGCATATGGTCTGACACAACTGGTTACTTCGCCTACGCGGATTCCAGATGTGGAGGATCATGTACCTTCCCTGTTGGACCTTCTGCTGACCTCTCACTCGGACGGATATCAGATTTCCGTCGACGCTCCTTTAGGCTCCTCGGACCATTGTCTTGTCCGGAGTGTGGTGCCACTCACGCTGAAATCGCAGTTGTATTCTGCAGGCTGCCGCCGTGTTTGGCATTATAGGTCAGCCGATTGGGATGGGATGCGGTCTTTCTTTGCATCTTACCCTTGGGGGCGGGTTTGCTTCTCGCCGGACGACCCCACCGTTGTTGCGGATTCTGTCGCTGATGTGGTACTTCAAGGTATGGAACTTTTTATTCCTTCCTCTGTGATACTCATTGGAGGCAAATCTCAGCCATGGTTTGGTCGCTCCTGTAAAATAGCATCATGCTATAAGCAGGAGTGCTACCAAGCCTGGGCTGACGCATCAACGTCCCGGGATGTAAACACCAGCGCTCTGAATAAAGAAGTATAATTCCGCCTCTAGGTCCTTCAAAAGAGTCATTGCCAAGGCAAAGTCAGAGCACATGGGCAGAATTGGCGAGAAACTAGTTCGCCTTTCTTCTGGAACCCGTGAATTCTGGTCTCTCGCCAAAGCTGTCCAAGGGAATTTCTGTCAGCCATCTCTTCCATCTCTGCACAGGGAGGACAACTCACTGGCCCATACCGCAAAGGAGAAAGATGATCTGCTGGGCTCTTTCTTTGCGTCCAACTCGACTCTCGATGACGGGGGGAGTACGCCGCCAATCATCCCGCGGTGTGAGTGCTCCATGCCGGAAGTGCAGTTCACACAGCGCTCGGTTTGCAAAGCACTCCTCTCCCTGGATATCCACAAGTCGAGTGGGCCTGACGGAATCCCCCTAATTGTGCTGAGGACGTATGCTCCAGAGTTGGCACCGGTTTTAATGCGTCTTTTCCGGCACTCCTACTCCACGTCAACCCGATCCCTAAAAATGGCGACCGCTCAGACCCGTCCAACTACAGGCCTATCGCCATCACCTCTTTTTTCTCCAAAACAATGGAGTCTATTGTTAACTGCCAGCTCATGAGGTACCTTGAGGATCACCAGCTGATTAGTGTTCGCCAATACGATTTTCGCCGTAGTCGGTCAGCTGGTGATCTTCTGGTCTACCTAACTCACAGATGGGTGGAGGCAGTAGAGTCCAAGGGAAAGGCATTGGCCGTTAGTTTGGTCATTTCGAAGTTAGCCTTCGATCGGGTTTGGCACAAAGCGCTTCTTTCGAAGCTCCCTTCCTATGGGTTTCCCGAGAAATTGTGCGATTGGATCACCAGCTTTCTTGCAGATCGGAGCATCAAGGTTGTTGTAGACGGTGCAAGCTCCGATTGCAAGCCTATTAATGCATGTGTTCCACAAGGCTGCGTGCTATCGCCATCGCTGTTTCTTCTGCATATCAATGATATGTTGCGAACCCGTAACATTAATTGCTATGCAGATGACAGCACTGGTGATGCTCTTTACACAAGCCGAGCCAATATTTCTCGGGAAAACGTCTCCGAGTACCGGGACAAACTTCTGCCTGAAGTCGAGTCTTTGCTGAACAGAGTCTCGGATTGGGGGCGACTAAATCTAGTCCGGTTCAACCCCCAGAAGACACAAGTTTGTCGCGTTAACCGCTAAAAAGAACCCCTTTGTCGTATCTCCTCAGTTTCAAGGCACTCCCCTTGTTGCCTTAGCCAGTGTCAGAATCCTCAGAATCCTCCTCCCCAGAATCAGAATCCTCGGTTCAGAATCGTACAGTTTCGTGGTCACTTGGAAGAGAAGGCCAAATTGGCCTCTAAAAAGCTTGGCGTGCTCAGCAGATCGGGACAGTATTTCATGCCAGCACACCCCCTGCAACTTTACAAGGCGCATGTTCGGCCGCACATGGAATACTGTTCCCATCTCTGGGTTGGGGCTCCCCAGTGCCAGCTCCTTCCACTTAAATGCATCCAGCGCAGAACGGCTCGAATCGTCGACGACCGAGTGCTTTCCGATCGGCTCGAATCACTGGCACTGCGAAGAGATGTTGCATCTCTTTGCATTTTATTTCGCATATACCATGAAAAGTGCTCTGAATTGTTCGGATTAATCCCAGCCGCTAAATTTCGTGAACGCACTACGCGGCAAACGTCTCGATACCATCCACACCATCTGGATGCTTGGCGGTCCACCACAGTACGTTTCAAAAGGAGTTTTCTTCCGCGTACAACCTCTCTGTGAATAGTTTACCACCGGCGATTTTTCCGGACCGATACGACCTGGGGACCTTCAAGAAAAGAGCTTACTCCTTTCTAAAGGGCCGGCAACGCACCTGCAATTCCCCTGGTGTTGCGGTTGATCATGGGCGTCGGTAGTCACTTAACATCAGGTGAGTCGCATGCTCGTTTGCCCCCTCTTCTATAAAAATATCCCGTTTAATAAAGTTTTGAATGTGGTTCCGAAGTAAATTAAATAGTCGAACGCATATGCCATAACTATTTCTAGCAAAACAATTTGTGGCTGTCTAGGGCACAAATACTTTAGCCTAGTGTCTTGACCAGAATCACCAGGATGATTCTCTCTTGAATCAACACAACTCATGATCAATGCGTGTTTATTAAGTTTTCTTAAATTTTAAATTTGTTTTGATTATTTGAATACTAGCTGAACCTCGTAGACTTTCTTTTGCCCGTTAATACCATAGGTTGTGTTCAGCATGGGTTTTTTTAGCGAATGCAATTTAATTTAATAATTGCCGCGCTTGATAAAAAAAGCAAATAATATCAAAAATTTTAAATTTTGTTTGTTTCAAAATATATTTTTTTAGTTTGTTGTGATATTGATCACAGTTTATGGGTACTTTTTAATGGCGCCAAAATCTAGAAGGATAAAAACTGGATAAAAACATTCATTTAGTTAGTTATACAAACTAACGAAAGAACAAATAGATGGCACACAAACGAACTAATGGACGGACTCACAAACGAACCAAGAATAGAACTGGGCAAACTATACATACCTTTTTGTTTTAAATACTAAATAAATTACAAAATTACCGCAATAATGTAATCCACAATTCACTCCCTAATTTATCTAGCCAACACTTAGTTCCCACACAACAGAAAAGAGATTGTCCTCTTCAATGCAATAATATTGCTCCTAAATAAGCAAGCACTATCACCAATAATTGACATTATGGTATGAGGTGCCTAGGCTGACATTAATATTTAATAAAAAATTGAAAACCAATATCTAATACCTACCTAAAATTCTGTACTTAATTACACTAAAAATATAATGAAAGTATGTAAGTACTACATTATGTCTCATGCTGAAAACATATGGAAAATAAAACTAAGCTCAACTTATGTAATAGGTATGATCGGGCCTAAAATAAGTTTGGTTTTCTGTTACGAAATTTTCAGTAGCAGCTAGGAGTTAAGATTTTAGCGGTGTTCCTTGTGCCTCTGAAAGAATATTAAGTCGTTGGTTCTTAATCTGATCTCACTATACTTGTGTCGGATTAGCATCCTATCGGACTATGAGTGTGGTACAATATGAACCTGTGCTTGCGCTCGTGATCCATAATCCTGTCCTGTGTCGTTAAAGTATAATGTATGTAATCCCTTAATACTTACTCTGCACCTAAAGGTTCGTACAAATATCTCTATATCCTGAACAGATGGCCAGTCTCCGATAAGACAGGCCTCTATGACCAAAATTCGGTTTAAAGGCCATAACTGATGATACACATCAGTAGGAAAAAAAAACATTCAGCGCTCAAAACTTTTATAACTTAAAATATGAATATAACCCGTTATACTATTTAAATTATATTTAAAAATTTTAGTATAAGCTACGGTGTGTTACCCTTTTTTAATTCAGCGCTTACGCCATCTAGTTTCAAATTGCAATAATATTAACCTACACACAATGATAGATAGAAAACTTTACTGTTTTGTATAACAATTTAATAGGGGCAGATTTTTGGAAAGAATTTTTTATGGTAGGTATTATTCATAATTAACGTAATTCCGTTTTACGGACTTTCTCATGCAATTAACAATTATTTTTTCTACGTATACTCTGTACCTTGGTCTTAACACTTTTATTTAAGATTTTCGGAAAATAGAAACGTATTTCAATATTTTAATTCAAAAATTTGTCGTACTAATTTTCAAGTTACAAAAACAATTTAATAATTTTTTATATATAAATATGAAATCGCCTCGTAAAATTAAAAAGTTTCCTAAAAACCGGAGCAACGTATTTTACAGTTTCTCGTTGGGTTCCACGCACCTTCACCCATGCAGAAGCGGCCCGCGTGAAATGGTGCTGTGACATGATTACTAAAATAGAAACAGGTTTGTATGGGTGTGTTTATGACATTGTTACAGATGATGAATGTTGGATATATCAGTAAGTTCCAGATACAATGCAACAGGCAATGGTTTGGCTGATTAAAATATACATAGACTACCAAGTTAAGTAAATCGAGAAGCGAAATGAAAGATAGTTAGTTTTTTTTTATTAGACAAGATATCTGGTGTAAATGCCAAATGGTATGCTACCAAATTCTTTTCAGAAATATTTACTGCGTTGAGCAATACGGGTTCGGACTACTGTTTCACTATGACAACGTGCCATCAACGCTCAAGACGATGGACGTCCTGAACATTACAACAAACCGCTTGCTTTAGACTCAACCTCTTTGCAACCTTAATTAAGAACAGAGCGAATTATTTTTATTTCTTATATTAAAAATGAGCTACAAGGGATACAGTTCTTATCACCGGAAGATACATTAGCAGCGTTTGACGTGGCTGTGTCTGAAGAGGACTAATGGACTTTATAGATGCGGTTGGAGAGTTTTTGAAAAGATATAATAATAAGACTAATAGAAGAAGAATAATACTTGCAAAACTTTTTCTAATGGCTTTAAGTCTTCGGGATAAAAAATGCATCTGTATTTTAATATTTTTTCATGAATAGTTTAAGCGTTCTATGGCCCATAGACTGATCTATAGACATCTACTTACAATCGGGTGGACTGCACGCTGTTTAAATCAAATGTATATTATTTTAAAATGAAAACAAAAAGTTTTTACATCAATTTTCTAAATCTACTATTTTACTTTTAATAATAGTCTCTAATAAGTATCATTAATGTAAAATGCGAAAGAATAAGATAAAAAAGGACTTCTCAATCCTTATGATATAAGACTAGAATGTTCATTACTGTAATTACGACATAGTAATGTAAGTTCCAAGCATTATTTAAAAGAAAGAGTAGATAGACAGGGGCTTTCACTACTGCACCAACTTCAAATAAAGGTTACACATGCGTTGTCACTTACACGAATTGAGATGGTATACCCCACAGTCTGTAATTATACCGGCTCTATATACTATTCAGATCGAACACAGCAATGCACGCTCTGCCATTTTGAGGCAGAAAATAAATACTTATTTCAACAACTTGAGAATTTCTTCTTTCGTCTATCATACATAAAATGTGAGTATGAAGGACGAAAGAGAAAACGAAACATTCCACTATTAGACATGTTATATTTTGAGCAGAATTCGGTAAATAATCGAACAAAATATTTTACTGCTTGGCTAAATCTACTTACCTGAATCGGTAATACATATCTAATTGTTTATTTGACGATACTAAGACATTTTTACGGAATTGTAAGTCATATTTTTTAAATTTCTTACATGACGCGTTCTATAACTTAGTACCCACCCGCAATTGCAGCCAATTAAAGTCCACTACTGAATATAGGACATTGATTGGCTCACAGGGGCTTTTCACCGTAGTTTGCATACTGGGCGGGTGGGTTGGTAAACGCAAGTTTCATTTTATGTTGCTTTTAGGAAGATGCTCTGTCATCGGTTCATTTCTACACCATACTGACCCATTTGTGTCGTACACACAATACTGTATGTTGTAGTAAATATTCTTACACCGCCACTACAGTAAAACCATATTTATTTAATAACTACTATACAAAATGTAGGGTATGTGCGTAAAATTAAAGAGTGAGTGCAAAACACACACAGTTAAAAAAAGATTTTCAATTAAGATAAAATAGATTCCATACTATGTCGCACGCTCCGTCACATGAGTTATCTATGAGTTACTATAATTAAAAATAAAATACTACTTGGTATTTTTATCTCTTAAGTGGTCTTATTAGACAGGTGTTGTCTGCAAAGATCTTTTTTTATAAATTAAAAGGACAGGATGAGCGTGGCATTCTTGCGTCTGTCTGCTAGAAAAAAATGAACTTCAGATATAGGCTGTTCAAATGTTACGTTGTTTATTTTTTTGTACAACATCGTATTAAAAATAATTTTTACTGGGCAGACTTAAAGCCATTTGGTATTCTCTCCCAGTCAACCCAGGACGCTTGGAAATAATGTGATAGGTGCCAAAAATAAAATGAATATTATAGTAAATTAAAAAAAATAGTTACTTGTAATATACAAATTACTTATATTAAAAATATACTATTATTACATATATTCATAGAAATACAATACATATAAAGTATGAGATTTTAATTATAATGTATATATATATATATATATATATATATATATATATATATATATATATATATATATATATAAAATAAAGAAAACATAAAATTAATATTTACCTGCACAATTTTATTGGGTTACATTGGGTTCCGTGACGTGGTGGTGTAAGAATACCGACTCCTTCATATCGTTCAGCGGGTGTCGTGTGAGGCGACAGACGAAAACTATAAAAGGAATGTCCAGGAGTATTTTTCAGATAACAACTCAAAATATTAATACAATGCGTTTACAAACCCGCTTGCTAACTACGGAATATAACCTCCTTTCAGGCAATGTATGGGGGAGGCCTACGTTCTGCAGGGGGCATTTGATAGGCTGTAACATATTATGAAACAATGATATTATGAAAGACGTGGGTATATTCTGTTTTTTCTGTACTCTATAACATTTAAAAAGGCAAAAATAATACGTGAGATATAAGAATTTCAAAGCATTCCGATAAAGCAGCTGCAAAATGCACAACGCCGCCATTCAAGAACGTCTCTTATCGACTCTTGTAATGCAAATATATCTTATATCTATTATGTATAAATTGGTATACGTAAGATCAAGGGAGCCGATTTGTATATCTTAATTATAAAACTGCATAAATGCTGTGCTTGTCCGTGTGTTAAATAGCACGGGACAATTTTATATCCAATTAAAATACAGAGACGTGCATCGTTGCCCGCTGGCGGTCTTTTATTAGTTATTTCCGCTAGACCGGATTGACGTGGATATCTTTGTACATACTCAATAGGTGAAGTGACAAGAAACTTAGATGTGGCGAGAAACTTGGAGGCAGATTTTTTTATAGGAAAAGGTTGACAAGCGAGCACACAGTCCATCTGATGGTAAGTGGTTGCTGTGGCCCATAGACATCTACATCTATCCTCGTTTGCGAATCAAATGCAGATACGTTGTCAGCCTTGAGGACTAAGATGGAATGCCTCTTTTCCTGTAAAAAGGGTCTATGGTTTTCTACACTCACCATATTAAACACAGCAGCATTAAGCTGCTATTTATTTTGCTAGGGGAAGGACCACGCTCTCTGTGAGAGCGTGGTCCTTCCCAGGTCGAGTCGACCCATTCGTGCTACAACTATACAATTAATATAGCTGTAGCATGGCTCCACCACGTAAAAATTGTAATGTTATTGTGTTTATTTCTACTTAAAGATTATTATTATTTGAGATATTAGGAAATAAATATTAGTGGTGCTAAACGCGACTACTGACCGTGAAGTTCCAGGGTTCGAATCCCCTGAAAAAGCCAGTTATCAGGTTTTTCTATCAAAAAAGTTTCAGTAGCAGCCCATAGTCAGATTGAGGTTGGCGGTGTTTTATCCCAATGCTTTGGAAAGCACGTTAAGCCTTTGGTCCTGTGCCCAATTTCTCTTGGGTCGTGTCGAATTTCCGTTCCATCAGACTATATGAGACAGAGCGCCCCTGTGTTTGCGCACAGATTCGTGCACTATAATCCTATCCTGTGTAGATAACCGGTCTCTATGGTCTGGTGACTAGTATTTTGTCCGTAGGACTATATTATTATTATTATTATTTGAGATAATATTGATCTCAGAAATAAGGTTTCATATAATACGGTCATGGTGGCCAGTCCAACGAACTAGGCATCCGTTCAAACATGATTATAGTGTACGATCGTATGCGCAAATACAAATGCACTCTCATAGCCCAATGGAAAGCTTTACGTCATTTCTGAGGCACTCAGAACGGCATCGCCTACCTCCTAACTCCGAGAGCGTCTGAGGATTTCTCTACAGAAAACCTCACTAACTGATTTCCGCCTGATCCGGGAGTAAAGCCCGAGCCCTCTTGATCAGTAGGCGCATACGATCAATAGACCTATAAGGCAGTGAAAAATAATACGTACAGGAAGCCAGTGACGTAGTAGGAGGGGGAGAGGGCGAAGACTATGGTCCGGAATGACAGATTTCAGGTGGCGACACTTCTGGAAACCTAAGTCATGGGACATGAAACGGGAAGCAGTGTCAATGAGCTTGTGTACTTTGTGTAGTAACTGGGTATTTTACATCCTATGGTGTGGATTGCTTGGTGGAGTCGCGTATTAGCGTGGTAGACCCGGGTTCGATCCCCGCCGGCACTTTTATTGAAATTTTATGAATGCTGAACACAATGTTCTCAGCAGTTAAGGATAACATTGTAAGACAACCTGAACCTGAACCTAATAAAATGAGGTAGTCAAATGGGCACAGAGTTCACCTGATGATAAGGGGATGCTGTGATCCATAGACATTTACATCTATCCTCGATTAAGAATCAAAATGCAAAATGCGTTGTCAACAAGGAAAAATTACAACTAAAGCACAAATTACGCAATAAACAGAAGACTTTAAATGCAAATATATGCAAAGTTAACATAGTTTAAGCCTTATTAAAAAGTAATATCACTATTCTAGTGTTTAACTAGGAAATGATAAAAAAACTGCAGCATCTTTAAATTTAAAATACATTAGACAATCAATGTATTACACAAATATTATATAATATTTTACTAATATGAACGGAGGTCAGCTTTCCATTTATATAATTATACAAACTTCGTCAATAACTCTGTTCACGTAAGTATAGAACTCCATGTCAATGAAAAATTACAAAACGTTTGGGATACAAAAATATTTTTTTATGGAATAAGGGTGACAAATGAGCACACAGTCCACCTGACGGTAAGTGGATGCTGTGGCCAATAGACATCTACATTTATCCTCGATTAAGAATCAAAATCAAAAGGCATCTGGCCTTTTCACCCCTGAGGACTAACATGGAATGCCTCGTTTCCAGTAAAAAGGGTCTCCGGTTCTCTACACTCACTATATGAAACACAGCAGCATATTTATCTTAGTCCTCACAGGTGACAACAAATCTGTAGTCTTCCTTGCTTGAAATCGGCTAGTTAATAGCCAATCTTCGTCGGGTAGACGGTAAGTTCATTTATCGCTAGTTTAATATTTAGAAAAAAATATATTTAAAAAAACAGTAGTATCTTTTTATTGGCCAGTATAAATCCAGTGAAGTTGCTGCCTTGCTGGGTAATTTACGTTTGTCGTAACATATCCCTCGAGAAGAGGATACATTTCGGAGAGTGTGCGCCATAATTGCATGGCCTAATTCTTCTCTTTCTATTCAATCATCGGACCACCAGACGCTCGGCTTTTTCCACCCCTTTGTTGTCGACATAACACGTATTCAATTCACAGCTTTCTTCGTCATTGAGCAAAGGAGTGGAATAATTTGCCTGCATCTGTCTTTATATCCGGTTATAATGTGGGCATCTTCAAGGAAAGAGTAAATAGCCAAGTTAGTACGCTTTACCATCTTCGGCTGCCTCATACCATCGGGTGGAAAAGTAGCCGAGAACTGTCTTATAATATAAAAAAAAAACCGTAAACATGATGTTTATACTGCCATCTTACGCAAGGCATGAGATTGTTCTGGCAATTCCCTCTTAAGACACACATGGTACAAAGTGGGGTGGGCTCTAATGCTGCCATCAAACGGCAAATACTCTCTTGATTATACGGACTTTATTACCTACTCTTCAAACTAGACTACAAAAATAAATGCAATGTTGCTAACCGGCAAAGTGCAAGTTATTTTTTTTAATTTTTTTGAAAATTCATACAGACTTGTCAAAAAAGAAATTACTCCAAAAAGTTTCCGCGTTGACTTAATGAGGAAATGAGATAATATTTAATAGTAGTAGACAAGGAAGTAATAAAAAATCATATCATTACGTTGCAAATATTTATAATTATTCCCATTATATTGACATTTATTGTCGTTATAAATTTTCACGTCTCAATAAAAAGTCTTCAAGTGCATACGATTAAATCACTTACTGAGTTGGTTTTAATGACCACTTTCCCTTGACCGTTTCGTATATCTACACACGCTATGTTGTCGAAGCGGCACGCGTCTGTGGTTACCGTATCTCACATTCCAAGTTACAGATGGTTGGAGATCGAAAAAGCGTGCACGGATTCATCACCACACATTGCATTACAGAAACTACAATGGGATAAATTTTAATTCGCATTTAAACTTCATTGCTCTTCTTCATCTTCAACTTCTGTTTCTTTATTTCTTTTTTTTTTAAAGAATGTAACCCCACACTAGCATTTTATCCTGTATCGTGGAGGAAGTTTACATACATAAATTGTACAAGGACAAACATCCAGACCTGGAATAAATTTTTGTAGGCCATACAAATACGATACAAAATCGAACCCGCGGCCCTTAGCACTGCAACTTCAAGGCACCACGGAGCCGTAAAAACACACTATGACTCACACAGAAATACGTATAATAAATATTTTAAAAAGATATAGATATTGTTTTTTTTATTTTTCTAGAAGAATCAAATGTTTAAGTGAACGTAACTATTTTATTTTCTGCAATACCAAGTTATTATATATTATGTTTTACCAAGCTATTGGAGTTCATTAAATCTAAGTAGACCGGAGGAGCAATTCACAGAGCCTAGTAATGCTGGCAAGTTTGTATCTTTTTACAATGGTTTATGACAATGGTCACTTGATGTAAATTAATAGTTTATGAAAGTGGTTAATTAGGTATTATTAAAAGTATAAAATCAATATAAAATAATGTAAGAAAATTGTACTGAAAAATAATTATCTATTGAAAATTGTTATACGTGCATGCATGTGGAAAAAACAAAAGAGGTGAGTACAAATCGTGACAAATGGTAGTCTGTAGTTTTTGCTTGTCCCTCTGGGTGAAGGACGTGAGAGTTTATTTATTTGTTTGTTACATATAAACATAATAGTTACTACTTTATTTATAAATTAAAATATGCCTTTGTGATAATGTCTATTATAATTTTGACAATAACTGAATAGTATTTGACTCAACTGCATTCTTTCGAACGAGAATTTTATGCACAAATGCAGGGGAACTTATTTAAACTGTGTGTCCTATACGACGTAACGATAATGAATAGAATAGAATAGAATTATTTTTATTTGATATATATCGCAAGAATACTTATTGAAAGTTGTTTAAGCGTTAATAGTGGTTGGGAATAAACAGTTCTGTCCTGGGAAGAACCAGCAAGAAACCCAGCGGGACTTTTTTACCACGTTTTTAATAACTTACTCTCGTGTATGTCCTGGTCTTTGGTAATAGATTGTTAAATAACTTCCCAATGAACCAAATATTGAAATTTTGAACATAACACAGAATCGGAAAACAATGTAAGAATATATTTTTTTAACTTTTTAGTCCTTTTTAAAAACGTGTATATTAAAAAAATTATACATAAATTTGTTTAAATATTAATTTACTAATAAACTATTTTAATAATTAAATATGAAAATATTTAGAAATAGCACGGAAGTAACCATCTCATTCCCTCCTACTGGGAATCAATCTTGGCTATGATATGTTTTAAGCTTGGATTCTGGGAAAGTCCACAGCTGGATATGGGCCTCTATCTATCTCTTTCTTTATGATCGCAGTTACCAGAAGTCGAGATGGGCAATAATAAGCAACAACAAAGGTGCGAGGAACCTCACACCTTTGTCGCGGTTGTCAGTCGTCTTTTTATAATATCTTTTTACTGGATACGAGGCATTTCATCTTAATCCTCCGGGGTGACAACGCATCTGATAATTGATAATTAATTGAGAATAAGTGTAGATGTATATGGATCACATCATCCACTTCTCAGGTGGACTGTGTACTCGTTTGTCACTCCTATTCTATTTCGCTTGGTGAAATGGAATGATTCTACCGCCATCTATTGTAAGCTTCAAGATCTATCTATCATTTACTGTAGTTGCCTCTTACTGAACTAAATAGACTTTTACGCATTCTCATGAGTTTAGAAAAAGATTTACAATATGTTAAGAAACAATTCGATTAAAGTCCGCATACATTTTTATTCCGTTAGAACTAACATTATAATATCATTAAAATCGCGTTTTCAATAACTACTTGCGTTGCATAACCCTTACTTATTTATTTTTATCGTAGCATTTTCACGCACACTGTATAATTTATGCGATGTTAATTTGAGAGGCAACAAACACCTGGCAGTATAATGTTTATATTATGTTCCGCATTGACCTGAAACCCAAATACTGGTAATGAGGCATGTCCTTTTGATCAAATATTATATTAGTTCTTTATATTATCAATAATAGTGTCCTCCTCCTTGTCGGTTTTGTAGTCTAGTCCTAATGATGACCAACCATCTGTTCACGACAGGATTATAGTGCACAAGTATGCCAACTCAGGTATACTCTCTATCGCCTCCCTCTCATAGTCCCATGGAACGGCAATCCAACACGATCGGAAAGGGATTAGGAGTAGGAACGATGCTTTTCGTGCTTTCCAAGGCACGGAATTGAAAAACCGTCAACTTCCTGTCTCCGGGATGCTTTTGAAAATTTACATACAGAAATACCCTATAATTGATTTTAACATACCAATTATAATTGAAATTGTTATTTTATTAAAAATTAATTATCATATTTTATTCCTGCTGCCAAATAGGAATACCAAGCAGCTTTTGTAAAGCAATTTTCTGAATACTTCCCAAGTAATCATTTTTAAGAGATATAAATTTAAAAGAAAAGTTTAAGAACAGAATATACTGTTGCAAGTCATAATTAATGCCCCTAGCGCCATCTAATATCGGGTAGCAGAGCGAGGAGAGCTTTCTAGAAAATGCCATGCTAGAACTTTCCACCTCCTGCACCATCTAGTATCGAATAGAAGAACTAAGCTTTCTAGAAAACTCCACACTCGAATTTCCTACACGTAGTCGGTCGAGACCGTTATTTGCTGGAATATTCTAGATCTTTCGATGGAAAAGGCCTATATAAAGCCGTTATGGGCTACAACCGGAATAGCAATGAAATGGCGATACAAGTGAGGACTTAGGAGCGAAATAAAGTGAACTAAGGTGTTGATTGTGAGTAATTATTAGTGTGTAATAGTTTTAATTGGTGTTCAGTAATTAAAGTGTCAATTTTGGGTAGTTCAATTGGCAGTTTTTATGGTCACAAACCCTAAGCTCGTAACAATACTTTCCAAAATGTAAATTTATATTCATGCAAAATAACTCATACATAATGGCGATTTAAATCTTCAAGTCTTTACGCGACGAGTTTAAAATTTCCCAATGACAAAGTTATAAAACAAACCTCATGCATGGCTCTTACTTAACTGTTTTTATACCGTTGATGAGTATCTTGATCATAAAAATCAAAACAAATTATATATTTAAAAATATTTGTATCTAAATTGCTTGAATTTATTGTTGTGAGTTAATAAAAGAAGACTTTGGTAGTTATAGCATAATCATTAGTTAGTTATTTTTACTGTTTTTACGTATGTATATTTATATTTTGACATTTGTACCTAAACGATTGTTTGATATTGTTTTTAGTATTTAATATTTTGACATTTATTTTTTTATTAATTGGACATTTTATATTGCATTAATGAACTAAATTCATTAAAACTGTAAAAAATGTGTTATACTTATAACTATTTAGTCAAAATTTGTATACCTCGATAAGGCAGAATATATCGGAACTTTTTTTTATTAATACTTTTGTAATACCTATATAATCAAATATTTGTATGCCTTTTAAGGCGAAACATAGTGATACTTATCATACCTTTTCCACCAAGTTTGAAATTATTACTTATGTTTTACAAATAAATGATTTGGTTTGATTTAGTCTGACTTACGAAGTAGTCCTTATGATGCTCACTTAACCAAGGAGGCAGTAAAGTTATTTACATTAAATAAAACTAGTTTTTACGGATTTTATCGCGTATAATAACTTATTTTATATTCACGATGTTTCGAGCACTTTACAGCACCCGGAGGCTGATATCTTCGACGTCCCAATGTCATATACCACGGCTATCTCCAAATCAAAATTATAAATTTTTGTTCCGACCTACGCAGTATGAATTTATGGTATCTTAAAGTCTTGCAGTTGTGTGTTGAGTTTATTTAAATGTTTAGTGTTCGAGTTTACATAAGAAATCGTTCTCTACATTAGTTCGATATGAAAAATGGGTAATTGTGAAGTATATACTGTAATCTGGAAAGAAGTGACATGTTGATCTGTCTATAACTTTAATTAGACTTTTACTAACAACTACAATTAATATAAGTCGTGTTTGCTACTTAACATTACAATGCAGACAGGTTGTTAAGGAGCGCGCTCTGCGACAGTCATGTCAGAAGCTTGTGCTCAGCAATAAAGTCTTAATGGACTATAATGATAACAATGGTCACGAATTAAAACACTGAATCATTACTATAATAAATGGTTATCTAGTTTTTTTTATTATAGGCCAGTGACTACAACCATAACTATAACTATAACAGTGACTACAATTATAACTACAATTATAACTATAACAGTGACTACAAAAATAAATTGTGTGGCTTTAATCGCGCTTAATTTAACTTTTAAGTTCCCGAAGTTCCGGGCATCTGTTTCCGGTTTTATGGTTTCAGCACCTAAAATACCTAACCTAACCTAAAGTTCCAAACCCAAGCACACTACTGCAAGATTTCAAGATTAGTATCTTGATACTATACTCGTTCTGCTAAGATCTAACAAAAATTTATAGTTAAATGTTGAATGTAGCTTTCGCTAACTATGACATTAGGACGTCTAACATCTCAATTCCTCTGTGAACATGGGTACTGTAAAGTGTTGAAAAGTTGAGCATTAAAAACGTTAATATTAAACGCGATAGAATCCAGAAAATTACCTTTTTATTGACGATACAAATTTGCCTATAGCATTTTTATTTTATAATCTACTAGCGATCTACCCCGGCTTTGCTCGGCTAATATCTGGATTCTACAACAGCGCCCGGGTCCAACTACATCCATAACCTTCACAGAAGTGTAGGCAATATGTTGACAAAGTTGTACCGCCATCTGATGACCGGTACGGCAGCGCTAAAATACGAACAAGCAAATATGAAAGTTTATTTTTCAAGATATTACTTTCTTATTCAGTTAGTCTGACAGAATATAAATGGCAAAAA